>VZSV01000051.1:1274063-1287001 GCA_013398735.1 Nothocercus julius
AAAAATACACAAGTGGAAAGTTTGTGCCTTATACTTTCTCTAACGTTGACTTCGACAGTATTTATAGTCAACATTATCATTCTTACTGTGGTAGCACCCAGAGTCCTTTCCAGTTTTGGCACCTTGCAAAGAGACCAGAAGAATCAGAACAAGACTGGCACCATAATAAGATCCCAGAGGAGTTTTAAAGATCCTTATTCATAAATCTTGCCCCTGCAGGGGGATTACTTGCTAGACAGGATAATGCAATACAGAGAACGGCTTGGTAGGATAGTGCCTCATTTACAGGGCCTGTGATCCCTTCTGAGACCTGGCCTTCAGGGTAGCAATTGCAGTGCAAAAAGCACAGCCCCCACACTCAATGAATAATGCATGCTTTCCATCGCTGCTCAAGGCTGCCCAGCTCAGACGACCTCATTTTTATCTTCAAGAAATTAGCCCAGGTTTTCATTTGAGCAGCTCTTTGGAGAACAAGTGATGAACAATTGTTTCAGCAGGCTCAGCCTCTCTGGAAGCCTGCACTGCAGGAACAGCCTGAGGTCCTGAGTGGGGCTTCAAGATCCCAGGTTTAAGCCCCTCCAGAAAAAAGCTCCTTCACCTAAGTCACTGCCCGTTGCTAAGAGGCCCTCTGCCCAACTGCCTCCGGGGGAAGGTCATTGCTCTTGCTCCCTGAAGCACTCCAAGACTCTCTCCTTCCCTCAGGACGGCACCACTGCTGCTGCTTTTGAGATCACTAGTACCACTGCAGCACAGCATACAGCTGAGGATTGACAGTTTCCACCAAAACCATAGGATTAGTCCTTTAGCCACAGTGAAAGGCACAATCATTTAATCACGTAGCAGCCAACTGCCAAAACACAGTCACACCATTACAGGAAACATTTGTTAGGCGAACACTGGTTAGCTTCCCTTATCCTAATCCTCCTCACTGCCCAAGGATCCCTTCACAGGGACGGCAGAAGCTGACAGTGTCTAAGGCAGTTGACAGTGTCTAAGGCAGCAAGGTGACCTTGCTTGGTCACCTACGCACACTACTCAGCGGTCCTGAGTCAGGAACTCCTGCTTTGAAGCGTCTCAAACTAAAAGAATTTCCAGGAGCTTTGTCATCACATAGAAATGCCGGAGGGCTCTCCACAAGCCTCTTCCTCATCCAGAATGCCATGTCTGTCCTCTAAAAACAAATGCATGAAGGAGGATCATAAGCACGAGAACTGAGCACATCTTGTTTCAAGCCTGCCTCCCTGCAGCAAAGCATTAAATGTCATCTCGGTTCCTCAGTCTGCTATGCACACATCATCCTGTATTTCACCAAAATACAATTTGACCAGCAACATACTGTGCTGGTTCTAACCTGACTTTTCCAATATACCACACAAACCTTAACCACTAACTTCAAAGAAACCAAAAAAACAGAAAAAAAAACCCACCAGAATACACTGCAGAGTTTGCCCTGTGCCTATATAGGACATATGCATGCAGATGAGGAAAGTGATCCAGCTCCAACATAAACAGTGGAATGCTGTTATGTGCAAACTCATCAGGAAACAGCAATGTATCAGGGCAACCTTGGCACCTTTACAGCATCATACATTGGTGAGAAGAATAAGCCAGAGGGCACAAGAGCAGCTGTAGCTGCTCAATAAACTGAGGGAAACAGCAGAGGAAGAGGGATCCACTTCACAGGGCCTGGAAAGCACTTGTCACGCTGGGCTATGGCACCGAGGCCTCTGTCGGCTGCTAAGGAAATCCACATCTGGGGCTCAGTCAGAGTTGGAGGGGAAAAGCAGCTGAGCTGAAGGCAGAAATAATTAACCTTTAAAAGTAATTACTGAAGTCTACCATTCAATCAATTACTTATATGAACCTGTGTATTCATACACCACAGGAACAGCCATTTTGGTGACGTTTATCTCTGCTGTTCACAAACTGTCTCAGTGCAAGTCACTAACAGTCATTTGTTGACAAGTAACAAATTGACAATCTCAAACACCAAAACAAATGCATTAATGCAAACAAAATACTATTTCTTTTTAGCATGTGTATATAAGTTTTCACACTGGCTAATATTTCTATTAGTAATATGTAACAGAGTCCCTAAAACGTACCAGCTCATTTTCCTTGGATTTCACTTGGATTAAAAAATGTCTCACAATTCTAAGTTCTGTCAACAAAACAGACTAACCAGTACAAACATATGCCTTTATACTCATAGACTGTCCTCTAAGATGCAAACTTCTTACATAACTACTTCAAAATGTAATATAGAAAAATAACACATATTCTCCCCTTGCACATTCAGTTTTTGTCCAGCATTGATCTTCCCTGCACGTTCCTCAACTTCTGAGGTTCAGTCCAGTATATATCCCTTACTATCTTAGGGACTATATTTAATACTCGTTTTTAGGTGTTGCGTAGTTTTAAAGATTCCAGAGTCCCCAAAAAAGCACTAATTACAGTCTTAGTAAAAGCTCCCGAGATGGTCCCTGCTTTTAACTGCTTTTTCTCTACTCAAGTGTACTGTCAGCAACTGTAGAGTTCTGCTAAGAAGGACAAAATAACGAGAAGCACCATTTGACTTCCAAAGACAATTTACAGACCAATTTACAAAGATGAAACCCATAGAGTTGCTCTAACTTTTTACACGCTTGTATCTTTAAACCTGAGCACGCTTCCCACTCGCAAGGGTCAGTGACAGCCTGACAGCAGGGAGAGCTGCTGGCTGCCAACGCTCACTGCCAGGCACCAGCACAGAGAGTGGGGCAGGGATGCCAGCCCAGCTCCTGCTTGCAAAGTTACTGCTTCAGCCCCACGCGGCTGCGATCCTGCTCCTGCTGCTGGCGGTACCAGCGCTGGCAGGCTGCACCGAGGGGCACCCAGCGCGCAGCATGCAAGCCTGTGAATACATTCACCTACAAAGCCTCCAATTTCCACAAAACCACAGAAGGGTTAAGGTTGGAAGGGACCTCTAGAGGTCATCTAGTCCAGCCACCCTGCTCCAGCAGGGACACCTAGAGCACGGGGCACAGGGCGCCATCCAGGCACACAGCACTCCAAGTATGCAACAACACTAATTCAGTCACTTGCACTGCACAAGTGTGACACCTGTTCCCCACTGCCTCCCTTTATGTCACCATAAACATGCTGTGAAGCAGGGCCTATGGAAGCATGGCTATGCAGTACGGACTATGAAGCCCCTTTTCTTAACTACAAGTGTCTTCTGTCCTTATGGTGACAATGCTAAAAAGTCCCAGTGCTCCCTCCTCCTTCTACTGTTCCTCTCCCTACAAAGCAGAAACCTGTCTCTCCCGTCACAACTAATTCTGAATGAACCATAAGCTGATACAATACAGACAGGCTGCTTGCTTTTCGAGCACATCTACCGTGTGCATTCAGAAGCCTGGCTGACGTCCTCCCCGTGGTTCCGCGGCACGGCTGTCAGCACAGCGGCGCGCACACGAGCGCGTGCACGAGCGCGCTGCCGTGTCCCCCGAGCAGAGGCCGCGCGGGGAGCTGCACTCTACGGAGCAGCGCGCCCGATACAGGGGTTACTACGCAGTACTCATCTCTCCTGCAGCCTTTAATTATCTTCACACAGAGAAATGGTATCATTAATAAGTAAAAAAGGATCTAAACAAATGCATATTGGTCAGTTGCTATTTTATTTGGCTAAGGAAATGTAACTAAGCAGCTACTTGCAATAGAAATTCACCTGCAACCGAATACTTCAGTATGAAACGTGTCTATACATGCACATACATTTACAAGAGCTATAGAAGAATAAACCAATAAAACACGATGCTTTTCTTCTGAACTATTAGAAGAAAAAAAACCTTCTAAAAAGCTAGCTCGTGTAAATTATTAAATGGGGACATATCTATTACCTTCCCTTTCTCAGAAAACAGATGGGGTAACAACTGGTCTCCTTTAGCTAGCCAGATGCATCGAAACTTAATGTAGAGTTGAGCTTCACAGAAACCTCCAAAATGCAAACAGAGTGCTTGCAACTGCAGCATACTAACTCCTCAACTTAAAAGGCCCTTCCCAAGAGGATATACAACTCTTACTTTTTTATTTGTTTATTTAGGGAACACTCCTGAAAATAGAGACAGCTGTTATTAAAAGTGTGTCAAAAATACAAATTTATCAGATAAAATCATCCACAATAAATACAAAGAATGAGTATATCAACCTCCAATTATACCCTTAATTTTTTAACCATGCTTCTTAGAGGGAGCAAAGGGGTATTTCAAAGTATGAGCCATATGACTTTTGGTGGCTTTATTTTAGATCAGGTTATTTCACTTTTCTTTCTGAAAATTATAGGAAGAATAATATTATTAGAAAGCATCTTGTGAACTATCCAATTTAGATATTTTGCAAAGAACTGGCTTGTCTGTCTCTTCTAAGCTTCTCTTTAGAAATACATAGCCAGCACCATTACTGATGACAAGCATAATACAGAAATAACTTAACACATGATTTCCCCCCTTCTCTCAATAGCATTTACTCTATGCTCACTTGCAGGCTAAACTAATTATTATTTTGTTCAATTAAAGTCAAGGACAGGTAGAATAATCAGAGATTATAAGTCAGAAAACACTGAAGTTACTCAGACTGTCTTCCTTTTGTATCCTATTCGGTAAGACTCTTTCTCATTCAGTGTTGTTTGATCAGAACTTTACACATCATTTGCATTTGTTACATTATTTAAGTGCTACTGGAAAAATAGAAACCCTTTTCCATGGAAAAAATGTATGCAGAGCAAACTGACCTGAAAATGAAGAGATCAGGACTATATTTAAAAGCAAAGATACTTGTAAGATAACAAATATACAGTTTGCCTATAACATTGTATCAATATCTGATATATAAACCCACCTGTTTCCATGAGAAATGTACTCAGTATAAAAATAGCAAGTACTCAGTACAAAAATACCAAGTTTTTCTTTTCAGTAGTATTTTTTTCATATTAATAATGCCCACATATGAGAGGCAACTTACCAATCATGAAATAAGGTATATCTGATACATATATAAGCATTCCAGAAATGTATGCATTCTTCCTACAGTAATTCTAAACCCAAACATTCCTTACCTTTTTCTGGACTTAAATTTTTATATACTTCAAGGTCTGCCATTAAATTTGTGACTACTATGCATTATTGGCAAGAACAATGGAAATTCTCAGTGCAGAGAAGCCTCAGTTTAATCTTCGTGTCTCCAGAGATAAAACATTTGGAAAGCAATCCTTAGAAGTACAGGAGAACATTGCCAGCGGTGTTCTTTGCGAGGAATGATGAGATCTCTGTTATCCATAAAAAATAAAGACAGAAAAATACAAATCCAGAGATAACACTAGACAACTTTCTTCAAAACTGAAATGCACAGTGCAACAGAAAACCTGGAAGCATCTGCTCAGTGCTGCTGCTGTTGTGGGAATGAAGGAGCAGCGACTACTCTGGGTACGAGACACGCATGCATAGCGAAGCGATTAAAACACTCCGGGCAGGAAGCGCGCGCAACGCCTGTGAAGGACCCGCGTTAGGCAAGCGCAAGGAAATCCTTCTCACACCTAGGGCGGTCGGTCAGAACCCGATTACCATATTCCAGTCAAAGAAAGGGCGAGGGATGCAGGCTGAATGCAGAAGAGACACAGAAAACACCCTCGCTCCAGAGCGATCACCAGCATCTGCAGCCACATGGCTCTGGGGAGTGGAAGGGGAGAGCCTGGGAACTGCACCCATTTTTTCCCTGGGTTTTGTGTTAACAGAACATGTTTTAAGTTGAACTTGCTTCTCACATATTCAAAGTAGTGCATCACTGAAAGGCTGTAGTTCTTCTGTGACTCGGAGCTCATCTGTCACATCATCTCCTCCTGTCTCTCACTAACTTGAATGGAAATAGCAAGTTTTCATACTCTGCAGAATAAGGCCATTTAGAGTGCAAAGAATGGAAAGGGTTTAGTCTGTATACCACCAAACACTAGATTTTATAAGAGCAAGCAGTGTCCTGTGAGATACTGAGCACTGACTCTTGGTAGCTATAAAATTTACTATGCTACTGGCTAAATTCTGTGCTTTTTTAAGCCAAGTCAGAGCTCCTGCAATTGGTGAGCATGGCACTAGGGGCACAAGTACTCGGAGTTACATAAATTGCACTACTTACAATGGAGCCCCAGGGGACATAGTGCTGGCAGACACTGCAGGAACCAAGTGGGCTCCATCCATAACGCTCCACGTCTCTCATCTACTGCATTTTCCAGTTGTTTCACAGCTCCGCTGGCTTTTACACAATGACCTGTACATGAGCGCCCCAGAGGATCCCCAGATGTAATCTAATCTCTGCAACATTGTCACAGCATCATAATAAAGAGTGGAATTTGCCCAGTGTATACAAGGAAGTAAAGCCACATGACAGACAGTGTAGTTGGGTGGGGGGAAGCAGTTTTGCAGGCTCATACATCTTAGAAGGGAGACAAACCACTAGTGAAGTTGACGCACATTTTCGTCGTTATGAGAAATCACTACTTTTCAGCTACTGCTAACACAAACAGAAAGGCTTTCTACAGTCAACACGTCATGCTAGACTGCAGCACGCTAGAAGATAAGCACTGACAATATCCAGCAACTGCAAAACTAAGCTATAAAATGAGCAAGCCCACTGCAGGATCATTCTTAGGCAAATTCAAATGTTGTGCTAACAACACTTTCAGCTGAGGATGCCAGCATTCCTTAGCAGTGATGCTCTACCAAGAGGGGTTATTCATTCCCAGTTATAATGAGAGAAGGGGAATAACTACATGACTATCTCAGCATCTGTATCAATTCAGAGCTCTCAACTCCCTGCCTGCTGTGCTAACCATGAGACACCTCCCCCTTTGCACGATAAATAGGCACTCATGCTCCAAGTCCTCCATGAACAATATCTTCCTGAGCTTAAAATGGTGGTCTCACAAAAGTTTGGAACAGGACATATAAAGATCCATTACTGTGTATCGTTCAACACTTCCCAGACGCTGCCGGGGAATACTGGGGGGCTTTCAACAGCTATCCAGAAGAATGCAGGAAAATTCCTAGCTCACTTTTAAAGCTCTGCCATGTTCTCAACCCCTCTAGGCAGAGGAAAACAAAACAAAATACACACCAAAGGCAAAAAACAAAAATGAATAAGATGCCTATTTTCTCCACTCAGAAAACAGTAACAGCCCCAGAAAGCTGCAGCTTTCTGGGGAAGTTTCAGGCAAGTTTTATGGTGTACCCTACAACAACAAAAATCACCCCTCGGTTCACAAATTATTTCTACTGGATGAAGATACCACCCTGAAGCTATCAGATATAACCTGATAAACACAATTACATTCAAAACAATGTGTTATATTTACAAGTCAAAGAAAAATGAAACAAGCTGTTAGCATTCTATGGTTTAATTCTTGATACATCACACTGCATCAGGTAACATATCATTAAATACTAATTGTCTATATTCTTTTCTTATTAGCCCATTATTCTTGATAGGAGCTGCACAAAAGCATCTTCTAACATGGAAGGCGCTATACAGGATAGTCAGAACATTATAGCAAATAAATGCAGACTTCTACACAATTCAGGAGAAATATGCCAGGTGGTATGACAAATATTTGCAGGTTTTCTCCACTTGAAAGAAAGCATCCATGATAGTTTTCCCTAACAAACAGGTTTTACACTCCTTCCCTAGCCTTGTCAGTCAGAATAAAATCTGAAACTGGTGTCTCCTTGAAGAGACAAGTTTGGTGTTCTCCACTAGATTAAGGCTTGATTAGAGATGTCTGGAAAGGAAAAAAATCAAAAGCAACTAGTTTAATTTATTCTACCTGACACTGTAGTTTTATCTCATTTAATCACAGGCTTTCCCATTTCCTCTGTTTCCACGTACGCATCCACTGTAGCAGAATAAAATGCTATTGCTAGAAATATTCCATGGAGTCGGAGCATGTAAAAGAGCTACCAAAATCACATAAATCTGAAGACAAGAAGCACATTTTGAGAATATATTTGATAAACATCAACAATCACTTCAATACAACTGTCCACATTCTTAACAGCCAATACTGTTTTGCAGGCATCAAACCTGCAAGATGAGGCTTGGCAGGAAAGCAGAGCTGCTACTGAGGCACACCCAGCTCATCCTTGCCAGGGAGGAGGCGCTGGGACAAGCCCACAGGAACACAGCCAGCAGGTACTACTGCAGCAAAACGGATGGACAACAGAACAGATTTGGACAGGTACAGGAATCACTATACGCAGCCCTCGCCAATGCTCTAGACAGCTCGAGCCTGTTGGACTACAAAGACTGCTGAACACTCACTTGAGAAGAAAGGCAAGGAAAGCCTGTCTGCCATCATTAACACAGTAGCAAGTTCTGCCTTTACAAACCCAAACAGTAATCCCACGGTAAAAATCCTGCCTCGTACCCATTGCTTGCGTGGGCTGGGCTGCAGTGACACCTGCACCTGCTGGGGCCGTGCGCGCTGGGATCAGCCTCCACGCACGGACAGGGACCTACCAGCAGAGCTGCCAGCTGAACAGTGCCCACCTTGGAGGGCAGGGCAGCACCATCTCCTCTGGAGAAGCAACCATGGAGCGGCCCTGCCCATGCTCCACGGCCTCCCGCAGATCCTTCCTTCTCTCCCACAGCACCCAAACCTGCCTGTGCTTTGCCTGCTGCCACATTCACAACTGAATGATACTAACTTTTACTGCTGAAAGTGTCGGACTTTGCCAAGTTGTCAGAAATGGAAGTCCAACTTTTAAACAATAAAAATATATTCAGCAAAAGCAAAGCTGATCTTCTGAACAAAGATCTTGTTCTTGCTGCTTTCATTTTCCCATGGAGAGAAGAAAGTGTTATCACCACCATATTTTCCACCCATTGCTTCAGAAAGATACTATAAGGTAGATACTTATTTATTAGATATTTATTATTGCAGATACTGCAAGCTTTCTATCCATATCTTCATTTTTAAATTCACTGCCCTGCCTCAAGCATCCTCTCCCTCAGCACTGTGTGTGTGCATATATATATATATGCACACACACAGGGCTAGTATTTTTCCAAAAATGCCAAATAGCTTCCAATGGGAGGGTAAGCCCTGACTCACCCTCTTAAGGAAATTCAGAAGTCAGAATTTATCAATAAGTACTGCCTTATCAGGCACATCCTTAGTTTTTTTCAATGACAGTGAAAGCAAATGTCAAGAAAAAGCAGAATAGAGGGAAAAAAAATAGTATAATACTGCAAAAGTATGAAGAAAGGGTGCAAGAGTTACCTACTAAATAGGAACAAGCAATTAAGGAAACTGTCCTAAGCCTCCTTTTTGTCTCTATAATGTAATAATTGGCAACACCCAATGATAGTCTCAAGCAGGCAGCTTACAGCAACGCAAATAAGTCATGAAGACAAGATTCCCACATACAGTCAAAAGCATAAATAAAAATAATAAAAAATACACACACCCTTATCAGATGGAATGTTAATTCAGTGATCCAGATGCAACTTCTGGTTGGAGAAGCACTTAAGTTACTGACTAGCAGATGCTAGGAAAGAATTATTATTAGGTTCACACCTTTCCTCCCCTGCATACTTCTAGCCCCAAACCTCTGCTAACAAAAGTAGATAAAGTAGACGGATGCTTGATCTGAAAACACAGCCCTTCCCACATTGTTACTGCCAGTAAACAAACCAAATACAATCCACTTCTGTAGTATGAAAACCCTGGAGAAAATAAAATAACATAAAATCTTTCAAGCCTGGAAGGATGATGTACTTTGTATTTTGGCACAGTTTGAAGCAGGAAGAAAAAGAAAGTAGGTTCATCAAGTCCTGAAGGCTATTCTGAAAATTGTAATTGCTTAGCTACTCTAGAGAAACTGCTAAAATAGCTTAAACCCAGCTCTCTCTTCAATTTGCTATTCTCTCTTGTGCACACAGTACTGTATCTTGCTGTTACTGAGGAAAACTGACATTTTTGCTTCTAGGCAGATAAGACTCCCTAGAGTCCAAGACACAGCAGCAACTTCCACTTCTGTAACCAGAAATTTCAGACATAAGTAGATAAGAATGTTAATATTTTGCAAATGCAGCTATTAGCAGCTTTTGCTAATAAAATTAGGGAATGATGAGAAATCCTTAGGCAATTTGGATGGGTATAGTACACATATAAATGTTCAGTCGTTACTTACAGCCTGTTAAACCCCTGTGGGAAGGCACACAGTTGTGTATCAATACTTGTTCTTGCTTAACCACATACACATCTAAAAGCATTACTAGAATGTGGTAGAAAGCAGTCTGAGCTGAGCTATTTCAGCAGCCTTTTGCTGAATGGAACAAGAATATTCTGCTGTTCACTGTAGAAGAATTTGACTTGGGACTGCTTAGCTTGTCTTCCACCCTTATGACCACATGGCTCTAAAGTTGGAGATGTAGTTAGTAGTAATACACTAAGAAAGAGCACAGATAGGATGCTTTAACAGTGTCCCAAGGCAAGTTAGCTTTCTTTGCCTATTTACATACTTGCATAACTTCATGCGGGCAGATTATATCAATGTATTCTTGTGCCAGCCCTCCTTATCAGTGCAAGAAGCCTTTTCCTCTCTCACAAGGGCATTTATAGATAGCAGTCACATCCCCCTTAGGGCTCATCTAGTCTCCTCTTTTGCAGTACTCCAGCCTCCTCACCACCTCTGCAGTCCTCTTCTCTGCATGCTTCCAAGTTCCCCTTCCTTTAATAGTGCTGAACAGAACTGCACCAGATTGGGTCCTACCTAACAGGACCGGCACCTTCCCCATGTTACAGGACTCTCAAATTGGCATTGCCTCCAAGTACTGCATCACATGAGCAAGGTGCTATTTTCCCACTAGCATAGCTGGTGTGCTTCGTCCTCCAGCTTCTCCTTGCTTCAGCTCACGGCCTCCTCCCACACTGGAGCAGAAGTCTTCATTGCCACCTTCCAAATGAGGCTCTTTGAGATTCATATTCATACGGGCACTCTGCACTCTCACAGTTCATACCTGCCATGCTGGCATATGACATGGTTGTTTCTTCCAAGTTTCTAACAAAACAAGTTGTCTAAATTCCTCCAAACAGCCACAGAGTTGAAGCATCCTCATTTATAAGTCCACACAGGCTTCCTATGTGTAAGCACTACCACTGAAAGTGAATTAACACCAAATAGTCAAGCTCTTAAAGCACGTTCTATAGCACACGTCTCTGGAGCCCTGAATTTCTAGTCTTGAAGCCCCTAGGGAGAGAGATGAGCCTATGTTTTTTAAACAGTGGGATGCAAAGGGATATTTTTACCTGGCCAGCTTGCATCTGAGGTGCAATAGTTCCAGGTTCCAGGTTTAGTTACAGGTAACAAACACGGTATTGTAATGGGAAAACCCCAGAAGTGCCTAATTGAACTAGTCCATTGCTCTGAATGAAAGAGTACAATTCCCAGAATATGAGCAAGCCTGAATTAGCATGACAGCCTCCCAACAGCAGGCAAGTCCCTGTTGACACTGAAGTGTAAAAGGAGAGGGAAAGAGGCCAAAAGATAAAACTGGAACCTGAAAGAGAATTAATTACAATTATGAAAATGCAGCTAGACAAAAGATGGATTTTTTTGAAAGAAGTGCAAAGGGGAACATAATTGGCATAAGTAACCAACCCTAACATAAGTATGAAAACCAACTTTCAGAACTGCCGAGACAGAATCAGCTCTTTGTTAAACATGTCATGTCTTTCCTTTTAAGTGATAACAGAATATTAGCATTCATAAATACAGAAAAATAAGCTAATCAGCAGCTCTGTGTGCTTGCTCCCTGAACAGCCAAGCTCTCAATGCCAGCACATGAAATTATTATAGCAATAATTTAAAAAGTCACCAAAATATTGCTTACACACGAACTGATTTTAGAACTGGACACATGCAATTGAATGTGGAAATGTCAGCAAATCACATGGGGCAGTACCCTCCCTGCTAACAAGCCCTTTCCCAAGTAGGGTTCACTTTAGATGTTCTTTCCTGGTGACGCAGTTGGGATTACTCCACTAGAAACCAAGCCAAGAGGTCTAACAAAGAGAATGCATCAGAAGCATCTGGGGGTGTATGTGGGAGGGTGTCCATCAGGGTTCAGCTTTGCTTTCTATATTCCAGTTGTAATAGCTACTTAAATTGCAAGCTTTCAGGCAGTAGCGATCGCTGCCTTCACTAAGTTTTTTTCAGCAATAAATGTACCCTTACTGTTCAACATGGAGTATCTGGTACTATCACCTAGAGTGTAGTCTTTAGAAAAGATCACATAAACCCTAATTGAAAACAACTGATGGACACTTTAACGTAACATAAACAAATCTAAAATGTTAAGTAATGGCAAGACATACATAAAAGTTTTAGGTAAACATAAAGCAGCTATGTTGGATGCCTCTACAACCCAGTTATTTTATTATAGCTCTTCACAACAGCACCATAGTTTGAATTCATTAAATAAGGCAAAGGCAGGCTCACACTGCAAAGTTACCCCCTCCTTGCTCTGCTGTGATTATTCTGGGAAATGCCTTCATAAAACCTGAGCAATCCCCCTGGCAAGGCTTGCTGCAACTCTAACACGCAGGTGAAGGAACACAACAACAGAGCTGTCAGAGGCAGGCGAGAGAGCTATTAGTATTCTCCTGGTGTCCCATATGGAACTAGCAGTGCCTATGGAAAAAGAGAAAAAACAACAGACACACAACACAGGAAGAAACAGATCATCTCTGAGCATGGGATTGTTAGGAAAACGCACAGGTTGATTAATGGTTTATCCTCTCACTGAACTGCCAGCTTCATCAGTGATGAGGTAACTGCAGAGAATAAAACACAGGTCATAGACACACTTTGCTTTACAATGGTTCTGTGAGTTGCAAACTTCTGCTTAAA
>VZSV01000051.1:1287839-1298280 GCA_013398735.1 Nothocercus julius
GGGCCGGCGGCGCGCTCAGCATCCAACCGCCCTGCAAAACAAGCGGGGCGCGGGGAATTAGGGCGCGGCTGCACTCGCCTGCCGCAAGAGAGCGCCGAGCTCTTTACGCCAAGCCGTGCATTAACCAAGTAAGTTTGTAGCGCTGGTTACTCCTTACATGCACCACCTCCTGCGGGCAGCCGCCTCGAGACCCTCCTTACCAGAAGTTACCCAAGAACAGCTGCAGAGACAGACGCCTCGTAGCAGCGCCAAGCAGGGGTGCGGGGAGCTCCCTCCTGCTCTTGGTCTCAACGGGAGCCCAAGCGCCCAGCTAGTTCCTGGGCTCCCTGCACCATCGCAGCAGTGATGGCCCCGCAGCGCAGGGCCCGGCCAGCACCAACAATCGGAGCAGTTGTTGTCCGGTGCTAAACAGCGCGACTTAACTCATTAATAAGGCACTGGTTGTGTCCCCAGACAAGGCTGCGCTTGTTTGAGCCATTTCGTTGGATTCCCATTCAAAGAATCGCAGCCTTTTGTTCAGCAGGTTGGGCCTTCCCATCCCAGCAGGGCTTGTGATGTCCAGGCATGGTTAACGCTAAGCAAACCAGCATTTCATACTTGAGTATTAGCTACTGGAAACACCAAAAAAAACAGCACATACCCACAACAAAACACCAACTCCTTGGTCTACTGTTCTGACACAAATCCCTATCTCTTCTTCTTCCCTTTGCTGCTTTATGAAGTTCAGGTTCATTTTAACATTCAAGATACCCCTTCTTATTGCAAGCCTCCCATGGCATCTCCCTCCCACCTTCACTCTGATCATGACCCATGTGCCTTTTTGCCCACTCTTCCCTCTTTCTGGCTTGCTGTCCCCATCAAAGGAAGCCACTGGCAGGCTGCAAGGACAGTGCCCAGCTCCCGTTCAAATCTTAGACCTGCTGCCAGGGTGCCAGAAGCCCCAAACAGAAAAACACAGCATAGTTAAAACACCAGGACCACAAGTTTGCTGAAGAAAAGAGATGCTTGGCTTGAGTGATTTCAGAACAAACAAAAACACCCCACGCATCTTCCTGAAGGATATTAAGTTCCTCCAGGCAGGCATTGCAATGTAACACCATGAGGTAAAGTACCTTCCACTCTGCTGAAATATAGATTTTTGGTGAGGAGTCCAGAAATGAGAAATCATCTTCCCCCCTTATTTAAAAGGGAGTCTTGTGTTTCCATAAGCCGCCCATGAAGTTTGTGCTTTTCATCCAGCATGTGCCTCCGAAGCCTTTGCACTGATGGGACTGCGTAAAGCCACAGCCAAAACGTCAGGGTGTCCCCCTGGTCCCCGGACATGGGTGTGCATCTATAGCAGAAAAGGTAATGGGGGAAACCAAGTGGCCTGGGAGAGCCTTGGTGGGAGCTGGTAAATCTTCCCCCCGCCAAGGAAAGGCACAAAGGATGTGGATGAAGCCAACAGACAGGTGGAGAAGGGCAGAGTGATGATTCTAGATGATCAACACAACAATTAGAGGACTGATAAGCAAGTGTTAACCTAATTTCTAGAGTGTTTCTGTTACAGATTTTGTGAGGAGGCTGTACCATTGCAAATGTGAGGTTTTTGTCTCTTGCTGCTATAGGCAAGGGAGGTGGTTTGAATGAGCTATTATAGGCATGAACTGGTAAACATGCTTTGTTTTGCTCTGTCTTTGAGCCATGACAATCTCCACTACAGTGGGAGCTTTGGGCAGGGCACATCTATTGATTTTACTAACATTTGGAGCACAAAGCCGTAATTACCCTTTACCGCTGACAGATTTCTTCTACATTTCTTGGACTTTTGCCCTTGCCAGCCATGAGCTTCGATTCGATTGCTCTTTGCCAGAAAAAAAGACCACTCTTCTGGTGTTAATTAGTAAGGCACAAGCTGTTAAGCAGTTTCAAAGTTTAGGAATAATTCTACCACCTTGGTCTAGCCTACTGCTAGTCTTAATCACTTTAGGCTAAAGAAAAATGAAAGAAGCTTAAAAAAAAAAAAAAAAGTAGCATCATGTTTTAATTAATAAAACAGTATCATATATTCATCACTAAGAATTAACTTGAAGAATATTCCTCATCTCCTGCCCAGCTCCCACACAGAATATATGTCACAGGGGATTCATGGGGAAGACACTGCAATTGATATAAGTAGCCCCTCTGAAAGAAACCCTTCACCCCGGCCCTTTCCCGGCTCGGCTGGTACAGTTCCCCTTTGTTCTTGGTACAAAGGGGTCTCCCACACCAGCACCGCTCTCAGAACAAAGGTTCTCCCTGGCCCATGGAGAGGAAGGCAAAATCCTAACGCGGCTCCATCAGCTGACGTGAGCTTTCTGCAAGAAAGCCTCCCCGGGAAACACCAGCGGTTATGTGGATGATCCCCAAAGTTATTTACTTTGAGACAGCCGTGTCAGGATCAGGCTCTCCTGAACCACAAAAAGAATAAACTTTGAGACCGAAAACTGTCACCTCACCACATCACTGCAGAGATGCTGCTCCAGCACAGCAAGAATCTGTCTGTGTTAGTTTCATAGGGAAAGCATTAGCACCCAAGCTAAGTAACAGGGTGTGTTATGTGGCCTGTAGAAATATGGGAGCTCCAAAAAGCTGCTTCTGTTTTAGCTGATTGATTTCCATCAAATGTCTGCTGGGTTATACTAGCATTTTTAATAATGTGCTCCATAAGACAAGCCTTCCAAACAGCACAGCTATGATTAGTGCGACACTGTACTTCACAATACTGCTATTGAAGTAAACTGATTTTGCTGAAAGAAGTTCAATAGGACCTCTCATCTGTACAAAAAGTTTTGTACCATTATACATATACATAAACACATGATGTATATAGATACATATGTGAATAAGAAATTTGTGTGTTTGGTGCCAACACAGTAGGTAAATTCTTCACAGGGATAATTTTGCCGTATGCATGCTTTATGAAGTTACTTGATTTCAAAAGTTGTAGATATATATACACAAACATATTTGTATATACAAACAGACTTGGAATTTAACAGAAAACGGATGTGCTCTGCCTAGGTTGCAATAGATGCTTTTTATTGCAATAGGCGTCTATTACATAATATTACATATTACAAACACCAAGAACATAACATCTAAGTCTTTCCCAGTTCCACAGTATTCTGCAATTCCCCTCTCACACAAAACACATTTTAGTGAGCGGTGTCGAGAAGCAGGAATTCATCCTGGGGAAGCACAACACGCCGCTATCCCGGCAGTTGGAGGGAGAGCAGACCCCTGAAGCAAAACATTTTCTCAACCCAGGCTGACTGTTATGGTTAGTACTTCACAAAGTAGTAGCATAACCTAAATATTTAGCTGCAATATTTAACCTGAACACTGTTGAGGTCCCTAATGTGAAGAGGGTATTAAGCACATATCCCTTCAGCACTAGAGGGAAGCTCCGTTTCCTGTACCTTGCTCTCTGGAGAATGCTTAGGCAGATTAATTGGCAGTTAAGTGAGCAGTAGACAGAGCAGAGGAACTGCTAATCTCACCTTTTCCGAGCTGCCCTCTCCCCTTCTTGTTGCTGAAGCGTTTCTATAGATAGCACTGTAAAGTCCATCAGATAGCACAACTGGCTCCTACTAGCAGGGCAGATACTGTAGTTCACCATTACCTGCCCATCTGCCAAAAATACAGCTCCAATTGAAGCTTATTGTGTCCCAGCATCTATTGGGTGCATTTCGAAAATGCGGTTTTAAAAACAAAATACTTTGATCTTTAGGACAAAATGCTACATGGTTTAAAAAAAAAAAAGAACTCGTGTCTGACTTCAAAAACTTCATATGACTGGCAATAATTTCTTCCCCAGAAGATGAAGCTTAGACAATTAAACAATGCTAAATATTCAGAGGAATCCAGATTTTTGGAAGCTTGCAACTATTTCAGGTATCTGTTACTGACAAATTTTACAATTAAAATAGCTCAGAGACGTACTGGAAGCCTCAATCAGCAAAAATAAAAACAGAATATATAATGGAGTGTAAAAAAAAAAAAAAGAAAAAAAGAGAGAGAGAGAGAGAGAGAGAGAGAGAGAGAAAGAAAGAAAGAAAAAAATACCTAGGTTAGAGATGCAAAGAGAAAAGCAGAGTCAAGCAAAAAATGCTCTGACTGTGCAAATGCAAATAATACTGTACTAACTCCAGATATGGCCAGGGAGCATTCTTACCAGGGTGCATTACAGACATCTGCATGGGAGGTGGAAAAGACCATCTGTCTGACTCTAAGCAGCAGGAATATTCTTTCCAGAGACACTGATCTTTAATCTGGCAGCTGTGATTGTGGTGGGGACACCCAGAATCTCTGCTAACCACCATCACGGGCACCCAGTTCACTTCCAATTACTGGCAGCAGACTGGGGGTGGGGGCACCAAATCATACTAGAAATAATACTTTACTGCTTTGAAATTCTCCAATAAGACTGCATTCAAAAACTAAGCAATTGAGCTTCACAACATACCTACACTTATTTTATATATATATATTAGAGCAATAGTCCAACAATTCAGCATTTTGCTATAATCATACTATGAAATGACAAATATTGAAAAGAGTAATTTGCACTTCTGCCTGCTCAACAACTTGCAGCCAGGAAAGATTGTGCTCGCACCAAGTTCCTTTCCCGGCAGCACATACAATAGGTTGTAGGGAGCCTCCTGCACTAGTTCGTCAGCAGCCAAGGACATAAATGTCTTCCCAGGTTTCAAAGTGAAGCATTCACAGATAAAAATGTTTCCCATTTTCTGTCCACCATTCTATCAACTACAGAAAGTGTTAAAAAAAGTCCTCTGTTGGAAAAAGCTTCAAGCTTTCACATAGCAACCAAATGCTACATGACAGAGACTTTTATATATATATTTATATATATAAGATATATACACACATTATTTACAAAAAGCAATTATCAAATGAAACGTTAGCCACAGTCAGACCGAAAGAAAAAAAAACAAATCCTAACTTGACATTTTTTCCTAAGATCTCTCCTTCCCAGTGTGCAAGCTTGGGCTTCTTTCTCATTTCTTTAAGCCACTAGCAGTCACCACAATATTGCTAAGCTTTTAATCTGGGTCTCATTTCATACAGATTTAGACCTAAATGCCATACAAAACCAGACTTTAAGGGTTCCTCACATCATCTGTGCAAGGCTTCATTTTAATCATCATTAAATATCCACATTAATCAAAGCAACTTCTGTAAACATTACTAAGCTACACCTACAGAACAAGCACGGAACAGGCAAGGCGCCCATTAGCCCCATCAAATAAGAGATTCATAGCGCTGATATGAAAAGACGATTTTGCCCACAAATTGGTATTGCTCTTGTATTTGAAAAAGTATCTAAAGTATTTTACCACTATATGTATACTTCCTAGAATTTAAAGTATCTTGTAGCACAAGCACAAAAATGAGATACCAACAAAGTTGCATACATTTTTTAACAGCAAATATTTATCTATAAATATCACCAGCAGAAATAAATACTGCTGGTATTTGGTGATAGAAGGTAATAATATCCAGTATCTGATCCTTCTCTTATTCCTCCAGGGATTGGTTGGAATGAGAAAAAAAAAAAAAAATTGTTTTGGTTACTTTTCTGCGAGATCAGTTACCCAATTTAGTTTGTTGAGGCCACCAAAACAGCTGAGCTACCACAACAGTGCTGGCACTAAAGGTGTCCAACACAGCAGAAAATAACAATTCCCTATGGATTTCACTGGGACCAAACGGACACTGTTGCCAAAGTTGTCTGTCCAAGAGGAAAAGGTCACAAGAGTATGGGTTTAGCATACAGGTGCTACACATAGATGATACACTCAACTCGCATGCTGTTTAGACACATGAATCTACCAATAACACACAGATTTATTTTTACTTGGTATTTTGATTATTTCTCCATCAAAGCATTGAAGACACCTTTACAAGATGAAGAGATCATTTTTGATCTGCCCTATCCACAGCTCTGGGGAGCAATGCTCGCTTTTCCCAGGGCTGTTAGTGCTGACAGAACTTTTGTTTGGAGTCATTTCTCCGCTTTCTGGGAGTCATGAAAAGCATGTGTCAGCACAGGCAGCGGCCGAGGAAGGCATTAGAAAGGATTTGAACCAACTCCCCATGGCAACAGACCCTGAAAGAGAATTAGCATTTGCTACCCATTCCTCAAGAAGCCTACATGGAATTTGCTTTTCCCCCATTTAAGGAATTATTTCCAGGATGGCAGCACGCTGCCGCCTTTATCACATAGCAGACACTGCCTTGGAGGACACCGTCACACACACCGTTTTCAGCAGCTGAACAGGTGCCCCAGCAGATACCAAGTTGATAAACAGCAGTAAACATGCACAGAAATTTTCCTTACAAAGTGTTCGGGTCCTTACATACCTTCCAGTTGCTTTTCCTAGCTCTCTGTACACAAAGTTGCCAGATAATCCAGATCTTTTGTCGGTTTTGATACTCAAAGGCTTTCAAACTCCGCTGAGATGTTCAACACAATAGATATTAGATTTTTATATAGAATAATAGATTTTTATATAGAGAGAACTCACTTCATCACAGCTGATAATGCTATCTTTTGTTGTTGTTGTTGTTGTTCACCCATAGTGTTCTTATATAGTTTATCCCATTCCTTCCATGGGACAAACACTTCCACTCCCCTCCAAGCAGGCAGGGGAATGCATAGCAAGCTCACATCCGTCAGCTTTAAGAGCCACCCATGCCACAGCTTGTGCATCTGTGGAGCATCTATAGTGCACTGAGATCTCCTCCTGGCCCCTTTCTTTGAACAGGCAGTAATGCCAGAGACTCCCCAGGCACAAAAGCACTGCGAACGCTTCCTCCTGGAGGGCAGCCTGCTAGTGCTGACACAGACCCTTTCTAACTTCTGTTTGACTTCCAGTATTGGGAGAAAATAATCTGCTGAATAGACAAAAGTGTATGTGTTGCCCTCCCCCGCCAATATATATAAATATATATATAAAAATATAAAATCTGGGTGCTTACTCTCTATGAAGTACAGGCACCAGGCAGCCAGCCTGCCTTCTTGCATTTCTGGGATTCCTTTTAAGTTCAAAGTATCTTCAAGAGCTCATAGTCACAGCTAGAACTGATTCAGATACAAAAGCTCTTCAGAAGTGCCCTGGCAAGGGACATACGGGTCTGTACTTGGGTACAGGATGGTTCCTTCTTTCCTCCATGACCTCAAACACTATTCCTCAGAGTTTTGGGTTCTTGGTACCTCACAGGGGAACAGAAAATTACTTCTGCTAAAATATTTCAGTACCACTAAACATGACAGTTCTTCATGAGACAACTAGATGCTGTAACTGCAGTGGAAAACACATCCTCTAAAGGTAATTTGACTTTCTAAAATTATCAGTGCATTTTAACCGATACCACCAAAGCCCTTTACAGCCTCTATTGCCCCATGAGGGGGCAGAAGAATTCTAGCCCCCAGCAGTCCAGAAATGCATCCCGTGCCACAGATCAATGGAAGCTCAGCATCACCCACAGCCAGCCCATTACTGCACTTCACCAGAGGTTTTCCCACCCTTGGGAAACATGACTAAAGCTGTATGAAATCTTTCCACCTTCACTATCACAGAACTGCTAAAAGCAGATCAGAGTTTCATGTTATCAAAGCATTCTGTGCAAAGCTCTCATTATGCTTTATGTGCAAAAAAATAACAAAAGCTGCCATTCCACACTACCAAATACAGTGGTTTGAATACTGAACAGGCAGCCAAGGATGAATTATCGAAAGTGTCAGCAGGAGGGGAGCTCTGGTCACTCGAGCACATCCAGCACCGCTTTTAGGTGACGTGCTGATTAATGCTACTTTATCCCGTATGTCTCTCTATAGTGTAATTTGTAAAAAGCAAGTGAATATCTGAGCTTCAACACAGCAAACGTTTCACTCAATGGCTGTTAAAAACCCTCACATCCTTAAAAGTTTCTGAAAATACCCAATGGACTTTCAGATTTTTTCTCTATAGCAAAATGGTGTGTTAAAGGGGACATAGGATACAAGCTTATCTTCTTACTAATCGTGATTTTGGAATCTTCATCTGTCTCCAGAAATTGAGCTAAATATTTCTATCCTGTAGGTGCTTTTGCAGCTTTAAAAAGAACCTGCCTTCCTCAACAGACCAGCAGAAGTACAACCTGTAAAAGACAGGCAGCAAGCAGCACATGAGACCTTCCTTGAGAGCATCCATCTCACACCAGGACCAGTAAGTATTTGGTCGTATGGACATCCTAACAGTTCTCAGACAATTGCTAATATGATGAGACCCTCATCATATTTGGGATGGGCAACACTGCTTCAGCTATTTCTGAACCTACAACTATTGCTATAATTTACGTAACCCAGGCTGTTGGCTCTGCTGCAGAATGGCACAACTCACAGTTTGATAAAATATAAAAACAAGGTGTCTGGAAGGCACACACATATTTTGTGTGATATTTAGCTACTTACTGACTAAAGAGCCGTCTCCCGTGGAAAGGATGCTTCATACTACAAGACCACGCTTTGTATTTGTCATCAGTGGACAGAGCTGGTATTCACCACCATTATTCTTTGTGTTTTCTTCTGCAGAGTTTGCTGTGATTCCATCCGCCAGCCACCCACAGATAAACATGAGCCCCAGCAGAGAGCAATGACTGCAGGCACCAGTCACGTTCACGCTCAGCAATGCCTGGTTTTGATCACAGTACCCCATCTCAGACACACATTTGGTCACGCTCAGAGTGCAGGGGCAAATGATCTTCATGTCATTCCCAGTAAATCAAGTCTGCAAGGGAGTGGGGACCGTTTCACAAAGTAGCTTGTCTCCAATTGAAATTTCTTGCAGGTAGCCTTGGATTATTCCGAGCAGAAGAGACCCACACGGACACCTTTCCGTGCATCCCTTGATGCGCTGCTTTAGTGCACAGGACCAAACCATTCGAAGCAGGCTTGCATTACTCACTGGTGGGCCCGAGCCACGAGGGGCACATGCTGCACTCCCAACACTGCATCCGGGGCTTTTTCCAACACCGCAGCAGCTGCCTTCTTCCAAAATGCTCTGCCCACCCTTCTTGCACACACCCTTACACTCCTTAACTCTGGCAACGGCTGGGTGAATATTTTTTTAAACCACCTTCCCAACCCAGAAAGTCAGGAAAGCAGCTGACAAGCTCAGATCTCTGGAGCAGACAGAAGAAAACAAAAGACAAAACCCTGCCGGCAATTCGGTGGGTGTGCACCAGCTCCACAGGGAGCACCTTCTGCTCTGGAGTGGAAGCAAGAGACAGATGCATCCTTGGCACTGCATAGGCCCCGGGGGCTCGAAGCGGTTTGGCTGTTGGCATTGCTGACCCTGCTCTACGGCCGGAGGGAAACGCACGTTCCTGATGGCTCCGAGACTCCTCCACTGTACAACAGCTGCAGTGATTACCCTCAACACACTCTGCATCCTGCTACACCAAGAGGAAAACACCCCAGTAACTCTGTGTACAAAACACCTCCACTCATCCCAACGAATTCAAGGGAATTTGAAGTACCAACAAGTGAAGCTTCTGCAAAATATGGTCTTATTCCCACTGAAGATTCCAGCATTAAGTCGGTCCTATCTGAGATAATACAGGAGGTTTCTAAAAGACCTTTGGTTTTGTGGTTTTTTTTGTTTGCTTTTCTTTTCTTAACTAGACTTCCTTAAACATAAGGAGTACAATATAGTTGTATAGTTTTGCCATCCAAGTTATCAGTTAAACTAGGTCAGTTCAGAGTGGGGGCATCTCAAAAAAAAACAAACGTCTCCACTCCTCCCCCCCTCTCCCCCCACACACAAATGCTTATTCGAATTTCATTAAAGGAAAAGCTTTTTCTTAATAGAAAGATCACTTTGCAGATCCAACAAAAATATTCAGTTTCTGTGTAAAACCTTTCCCGGAAATAGGAAAAAGCTATAATATTAGACAGAGGACTAAATTTGGAGGTAAATACTACTGCACACAAGACAGTCCTGTATTTTGCTGCTCATTATGAAACTGTTTTGTTGCTATTGGTATTTTCTTGATAATGTTTAAAATGATAGATTGACTGGGGCAAAATTGGGATCCTTTCCCAGTGGGTGGCCTCTGCTTTGCTTCGATGGGGTGAAAATTTTATTTCCCTTTCAGAACGCTGGTGATATCGATCAAAGTCTTTGTGGGACACCGGCCTCAGAGAGCCAGGGGACAGAAGCAGTAAATCAATCCCCCAGGCAACCTCCCAAGCAGAGCCCGTATTGTTAAAATAACGAGCTGTGCATGGCTTGATCCAAAACCACCAGCTGATCCCCATTTCTATAGGCAACAGCATAAAACCAGAACACAGTCTGCAAACAGTCCCATTTTTAACAAAACATATATATTCAACTGATAAAATATTTTAACATCC
>VZSV01000051.1:1321207-1334323 GCA_013398735.1 Nothocercus julius
CCGCACCGAGCCGGGCGTTATCGCCTGCAGTAGCTTTCTGCCGCTTCACAGTCTCCAGTTTGATTTTGTTCGAAAAAAAATGTGGCTTCTTGCGTCACCGCGCCCGCGTGGGCAGTGACCTGTTCTGGTTTTTGTTGTTGTTTTTCTTTTTTTGCCGCTATCCTGTGTGTTTCCAGCGGAGCAGCGGCCCCCGTGGGGCGCAGGGGTAAGGGCAGAGCCTCTCCCGGTGCTCACCACGGTACTGGGGCGTTGCTTGTGACCCAAGCTGTGCGTCGTGCAGCCGCCTTTGCACAAAAGTGAGTTTACTTGATGGCTAGAGGAGCAGCACGATTCCGCAGAAGAGGCTGAGCCCACGCAGGGGACATGTGGGGTCTTTCGCATGACCCCCAGGGATCGCTTGGTTAAAGAAGTGTAAATTCCCACCAGAAATTCTGGAAGTTCTCTCCAGCTCTTACTCTGGTTGAACAAAAGCATCACCTTAGAGTGGTTATCCAGTTTGAAATAAAACATGACTGTGACCTTTGCTTATGTGCTCAGGTGGTCCCAGGTAAGGTTTTTTAACATGGGCTTTCCTAGAGTACGGGAATGCTTTTGCAACTGGAATATTTTTGAGAGCTTCTGCTTCACTAGGATTGTAAAAGCTCCTTGACTTGAGTGTTGTGATGCTTTTCCTGCAAGAAAATAGTTTGTGTAGTGAGAGTGGTTAATACACAGGGCCAGCTGATCCAGCAGTTACCTGCTGCAGTCCCATTAGGCACTGTAAATCTGCGTGCACCTTATATACATTCACACTTATTTGAAGTAGCAAGTGGGCTGCTTTGGTATATTTTTTATAGCTATCCCAAGAATTTGCTTAAGCAGTTACTTTTCTGTTACTCTCGGTAAAAACATGAATAAGTGTTTTTACACCTGTTTAATTGTAATACTGCAGAAAAACAATTGGACTCCAAGAAGGCCTGTGCAGGTTGGAAAATACCAGGTCAGAGCTTCCAGTTCAGACTTGCTGAAGTTGTTAGTGCCATGGAAGCTCTGGGAGCAAAGGCTTGGATAGAAGGGCGCCTGCTACCAATGGAGCTAATGTTGGATGCTTCTGAGTAGTTGAAGATATGGCTGTTTTTGTATATTAATTTTTTTTTAATTGAATTAATGAAAATTTTGCAGATGTGTAGGTACATAAAATGTTGAAAAATTCACTGATTTTTGCAAAAGTGGGCTGTTGCAAACTTGCAAAACTTGGTTTAAAGCACTACCTAGGTAAACCAAGAAATAAATAAGATATGCCGGGTCCTTGGCTGGTAACTGGGGCCTGATGGCAGGTCTCATAGCACAGCTAATTACAGAACTGATATATTCTTTTATGAAACTAACAGCAGCGGAAGCTCTTCCTTTCCTGCTATGTCACTGAGTGGTGCAGTTCAAAGGAAAGATCATAGCAGAACCAGAACCTCCCCATGTGGATATGAGTGGCCACGTGGTTTGGTGTGTGCAGTTCTGAACCTCCTTTCCGACCTCGGCGCTGGATGGTTGTGCTGTGTGAGGAGCCCCGGCAGGCGGAAGGCAGGAGGTGACACTGTTTTGTTAGCGTATTTGGTTTATTTGGCTCATCAGTCATAGAGAAAGTGGAAATCTTTCACGTAGGAGGTGGGTTTTGTTTCAACTCTTGCAGTATAAATTGCTGCATAGAGACTTTCTTCCCCTTTTCTCCTAGAGGATTTAAGTCCCATTGGTATTCCTTAGTCCCCATTTTCTCAGGAAATTGAAATGTAGGCTGTGCATCTCCTAACATTTGAACCATATTGGCCACCTTTCAAACCAGGTGTGGTGATTCTCAAAAGCAGTGATTTCTACAGGGTTCTGTGAAAATGCACAGCTATGAGGATAACGGGGCACCCTGGCTATACCGCAGTGAGGGAAAATGAGCTTTTATTAGAAATCTGTTTTTCGGCAGCTCTTCTGGGTGAGAATTCCCTGGTTTCCATAAACTCTGCTTGTGTTGGAGCTGCTTGTTACCTACTATCCTCTTCACCCTTCCCCTGGCCTGTGCAGGGTATACAAATGCATACACTAAACTGGCCTTGTGTTAACAGCCTGTTTCTTTCTTTTATTTCATTAAATAGAGCTTGCTTATTAAATTTGTATGTGAAATCTCTACTCTTGGACCTGTGCCTTTAAATAAATAAAGCCAGATCCTGTCTTGACTTACTGCCTTCTCCTTCTTCTTTTCCATGTGATTTATAGTAACATTTCTATTGGATTCTCTTCAGTGTTGAACTTCCTCACGGCTTGATTCTCACTTTTTTACTCACAGTTTTTCCTGGTGAGACGTGTTCCTGTCAGTGGGTCTGCACTGCTCATGCAGTGCGGTGCTTTTACTGGATTTTAGCCCCAGTGCCCTTAGCATCATCTGATGAAAAATCTGAGCTGTGATTAGGCACTGGCTTTTGTGTCTGGGGAGGTGAAAACCACCTCCTAGCAAAACGCTGGCCATGATCTCATTACCGCACTAAATCTCAGGCTGCCCATCTTACACATCCGTGTCATCCACCTGGAAAGCAGCTCTCCTAATATTAACACATCTCCTTGTAAAAGAGTTTTTCAAAACACGGTGCAAAATGATTCAGTACTATATGTAAAAGTGAAGGAACAAGAAAAGCCCGTCAGAAGGGCAGAGGTGCTGCTCTGGAAGCCACCAGCCGGCTTTGGGGAGTCGAGTGCTGGCGTTTGGAGTAGCTGTAGCGCAGAGGTTGGTCAGGTTCGGCCTTGTGACAAGGGGCTCTGTGTTAATGTACTGGTCTTACTTGGCAGAGCTGCAGGAGGTGCAGTTTCCAGTGAGATGCAGACCTACCTGCTCCTCCTTATGCAATGTTTCTCAAATTCAAATGTAATTTTGAGCTCTTATTGTTTTCGTACGCATGTATCTTCTCACAGCTTTTGCTTGGATTTAGCTCAGTGCATATAACTGCTCAGAGCAGCTCTGATTCTTGAGGATAGGGACTGGAAACAAGTTTTATTTACTCGCTCCAGATAGAAGCACTTGGTCACTGGCTCAGCTGAACAGATGCCAACATAGGTTTGTTTCTTTTCTCTGCTTTGTTATTACAAAATGCAAAAGCTGCATTGACAAATGTGTTCTCTGCTCCTCATACAGGTCCTTCAGGGTGGCGTGCAGCCTGGGGAATGCTAGGTTATAATGTGTGAGCACTGCTGCTCGCCCAGGCTGTGGGAAGGAGGTCGCTTGCAGCCTAGTCGTGCCTTGCCAGCAGACACCAGCAGAAGCAGGCGATACAGACACCAAACTGAGAGGGCTGTAGCGCCTTGTCCCTGCCTGCTGGGAGCTGCAGAGCGCTCTGAGTCCATCTCACTTGAGACTTTTAAGGCAAAATAGCTCTACAGGGAATAGTGTTTGTCACAAGGTGGGATCAGGAAAGAACAGAGATGTCAGCCTTTATTGCAAGAACATTGGATAATTCAGGTGAAAATGTGCAGAACTGCTCTGAGAGTGAACCTTTCCTTCCACTGGAAAGGAATAATGTTCTAGCGATCTCCCTTCCATCCCACGTGGGTGTTTGAAGGAGACTGCCTTGAGATTTCGGCTCTTCTGCTCTAATGCTGGTCCTTATGGCTGCCTAACCCAAGACTGAAAACTCAATAAAAGCTTCTCTGCAGTCACTTGGTTACCGTTTTAAGAAAAGAAGTTCAAGTAACCAACTCTGAACTGGATTTAAGGTTCTGAGTGATTTTTTCCACTTTTTTTCCTCTTGTGCCCTTTTATTTAGGTAGAAAAAAACTTTATAGCTCTACATTTTCTAGTCAGTGTAAGTTTTAGAAGCTTTCAAAGTGTTTTCTTTCTTTGGATAATCCCAAGACAATTGTCTCCCCAGTCTATTGTCTTCCAGTAACTGAGGCAGAAAATTCCAAGGCAGCCTTTGCTCTCTGCTCACTGGGAAGAGTCGGCCCCAGCAGGGTGATGCTTTCTGTCCAGAATGGCCTGTGCTTAAATTGGATGTAATTATGTGGCCCGTATCGAAATGCTGCGGAGGGCAGTGGCAGCCGCCTCGGAGCCGTGTGCTGAGGACAGTGTGGCCCAGTACACATGTGACTTCTCTGGTCTATCAAATTGTGAAGCGTTTCTAACATGCTGTTTTTGAAACCTTAAGTGCTCGTAAGCATGAAAATGGGTTTTGAGGTTGTAGTGCCCAAGTAAAACACTTCCCATTTTTCCTTTCTTCAAGTCTAAATTAGCAAAGTTATATGTTAAGAATAATAACCTCTAAAGTATATAACTTCATTAGCACTATTTGGTTGTTGTTGTTTCTTTCTTTTTTTCCTATCCTCTTTCCTGACATTCACTTTCTGGTGTCCTACAATGTGCTTGAGTTCATGTTCTTCCATGAAGCTCCCCTGCTAAAGGCGCTGCCTTGAAGTCACCACCTCTTTCTGCAGTTTCTTTTTAAGGAACAGTCCTCTTCCAGATTTAGCTGAACTTGGCCAACTAGTTCAAAAATGCCAGGGGTCAAGGAGCACAACTGCCTGGACCTTGTTTGAAGGGAGTCTGGTTGAAGTAATTTCAGAAACAAAATTGATGTGCAATATGTTCAAGTACTGTTTTCAAAAGATGTATTAAAACTATTTTAGCAGCTATGTTTGTGGTGAGGTGGTTCTTTTTGCCCTTTCCCAGGTGGTAGTTTCAAGTGAAAGTTCAGAGTATGAGGCAATGTGATAGGGAAAAACATGCATTTCTGAAATTTTAGATTGTTCTCCTTCGCTTCAGGTAAAGGCACATGCTTCCAATTATCATATTTTGTGCTAGGCTTTATATGAAAATGCAAAATGTAAAAATGTCCAGGAGTGGCTGCACTGGTCAGCAGAGCCCATTGCTGCTTGTTAGTGGAAAACTCTGCCCTAGCTGCCTGTTCTTGTGCTCAGCCTAATTTGGACCAGATTTGTGGTTTTGGGGGATGTTGTGTTTGTGTGGCTGCTTGCGAGGGATGTGCTACGTTAATGTGTAGGTTTGTACTGAGCTTTATGAACTTGAAGCTTTCTTT
Organism: Nothocercus julius; assembly: GCA_013398735.1. NCBI lineage: Eukaryota > Metazoa > Chordata > Aves > Tinamiformes > Tinamidae > Nothocercus > Nothocercus julius. The sequence goes on from VZSV01000051.1 coordinate 1,326,253, forward strand.
GTTTGAGAGCGTCTCTGCGATGGTTTAATTGTAAAATAATGTGTTAGTACCCTTAATAAGCTTTGCAGTTGTTAGTAATTGAAAGGGATTTGCCTTAAACTGCCCCTCCTGTCAGATGCTTATGTCAGTGGTGTTTGCAGCTGGAGAGCGCCGGAGGAGAGCTCAAGGATGGGCAGCACCACTACGAGGGAGCCGTGGTTATCCTCGACGCTGGAGCGCAGTACGGCAAAGTCATAGACCGGCGCGTGCGCGAGCTCTTCGTTCAGTCCGAGATCTTCCCCTTGGAAACGCCAGCCTTTGCCATCAGAGAACAAGGGTTTCGGTAGGTTATTTTTTGCGTGTCTTTTGGAGGGTTTCCCTTTTTTCAGCATGTTACCTGTGGGTGCTAGTAGCTGTGCTAAGTGCTTCTTCGTGTGTATGTGGTGTTTCTGCTGCAATGATGCTCATACTTGCATTTTTAGCATGCTCGCAAAAGTACTTGAGTACAGCTGGGAAAACTATTGGCCACAGAATTTATGTATGTCATTTTTGTCACTTTCTTTTGTGAATATAATTTTAAGAGGTCATTTTTTAAATACTTACAAAAGTAGAATCGATGATAATGCTGCTTTAGCTAACTCTTACACTAAGTTGTTCACCTGGAAAACAAGTTTAGTGAATTTTTAAAAAGTTGGGTTTGTTGTTGTTGTTTTATTTTGTTTTTGGTTTTGAATTTGTCCCCAGGAAAATTAAATATTTAAGTAATCTTTGATTTTCATGCTAGAGACATATATTATGCTGACATGTTTCTCAGAAATAAAAAAAAAAAAAAAACCACAGACACTGAAACTGCTAGGCATTGTTTGCAGCAAGAAAAGGGTTTCCAGTTATTTAGTGCTTTGTGTGCTTTTTTTTTCCTTACTTTATTAGGCTTACCAAGGTATGCGTGTGTGTGTGAGTGAAAGCAAATGCCCTGAAGTCTGCAAAGCGTCATAGACCTTACTTGTCAGTTCAGTAAAACTCTAGTAATACACTGCATGGGCACTCCCTGCTTCTCTGGCAAACAACAGCTGCTACAATGTTTGTTTTTTTTTGTGGAATTGTGTTTTTGTAATCCCTGCTTATTAATAAACCAGGAAATGATGTATTTTAATGAGTCACACAGGAACGTACTGAGCTCTTCAAAAACCAGAGATAACGTAGAAACCCCAGATAACATAGAAAACCTGGGAACTCCTGAGTCTCAGGTAGCTGTTGCAAGCAATATTTTCCTTTCAAAAATATTCTGTAAGATAACTTCTGTTAGGTTTAACATTCTCCTGTAGTCAAGTCTTTAAAAAGTGGACACATTCCTGCCTAGGAATTCCTGCCGCTGTGGTTTGTTGGGTTCGGTACGAGGAGCATGGTGCTAACGGCACGGAGCCTCAGAGCTGCGCTGCATCGGTGTCGGTTTGCAGTGGGAAACTGTGTGTCTTTACAGCTGAAGGCTTCTTCTGAAGTTCTCGATTAAAACTATTGCCATACTTTCATTCAAACGCTTTCATTCAAAAGCTCATTTTTCAAAGCAAAGATAGTGCTTTCAGCTTAGCAGTTATCTAGCGGTCAATAAGCTTTGTAACCGCAGTCTCAATCAGTCATTTGCATCTAGGCAAGATCAACAAATATTGAAGCCAGGCACCTGGTGCGCTTTTTAGGCACCTTCATAACAATGAGTTAATGGTTTTACTGCAGCGTCTTGCGTGTTCCGCATGTCACCAGAGTGCCTGGTTTCCCTGTTGCAACCCTAAGGCTAAAATTGAATGGAGCTAGGAGCTGTGCTGTGGTCTGTGCCAAAGTTTAAGATACGCAGAAAGGTTAAAACTTTTGCTGAGTTGTATTTAAACTATATCTTTATTTCTGTAGATACAGAACAATCTCTAGTGACAAGTTTTATCAAAATTTGATGCAAATGTTATCGATTTCCATAAGGTGCCCATTTTGAGCAGAAGAGGTTCTTTGGCTGTGAGGCCAGTGGTGTTGCTCCGTAAGTTCTGATACAACTCCAAATTTTAACATGAATCCTTGGGTTTGTAGGTCAATGAATGTATTTTACTGTAAGTGTTTTGATGTGCACTTAAGCTATCTAAAATGGACTTTCCAACGTTAGATAGTTTTGGAAGTGGATTAAGCTAAACCAGAGAAAGAGCGTATTGGTATTGAAGCAGGGATGTGTGCAAGAAGCCGTATGGTATTGTGATAAAACTATGATCTACGCCCCTCACTGCTGAAGCCTCTCAGGTGGGCAGCTGAGATGAGGCAGGTTCTGTCCCTGCCCCATCTTTTCTGTGCTCCTCAGGGAGATGAGATTGCCTTTCTGTATTCTACAGAATTCAATTGGTGCAGAAAAGCAAGTTTTAAGCCAGTTCTGTTATAGGGACAGCATCTGATTATTTCGACTTCTTTAGCCTGAAAGACTTATAAGATAAGCTCCATTTCCTGTATTTAAAGTTAAATAATGTTTGGTGTGTATGGCACTTAAGTCCATATACTGAACCCTTTGCCTTTCGGGAGCAGTAATAACTGCAGCCCAAAGGCTTTTTTTTTTTTTTTTTCAGACTTTCTGGCAGATTCTAAGGTTAGGAAATTCATTGTGTGTCTCTGTGTCTTTTAACAGAATTGTCCATACATGTACAACAGGTTTAGTTGTTAAAAACTGGGTGTAAAATTACACCTATATCAAAGGTATCTTTATTCCAAAGTTCACCTGTATATTCGAAAGTAAACAAATCAGTGCTGTCTCCTTCAAGCTGCAAACCACTGTCCTCTGCCAGGCAATCCGCGGGCTGCTTCCTCTGCTTGGCACGGTTCGGCACGAGCGTTAGTTACCGTGGGCCGCGTTTGCGCCGGTGCCGCGCGGGCACCGGCCCTCAGCGGGAGCGCAGCAGCCCGGCCCGCTGCGCGAGCAGCGGCTGTGCAGGGCGTGCGGGAGCCGGCCGGGAGCCCGGGAGCGCCGGCGCTTCCGCGGCGGCGCGCGCTCGCGGAGGACTTGCTGCACGCAGCCTTGGTTACGTTCTGCCAGCGTTCACGGGTGTAAGCGCGTGACCCATTTCTGTTGGTTAAAAATATTTTTAAAAAGCTTTTGTCATTACTTGCGTGACAGGCGCTTTAAATAACACTAGGAAAAGTTTTATTAGATCTGTTAAGGCTCATTCTCCTTCCCCCATTTTGCATTTCTCACTTTGAATAGCGGATTTACTGTTCTCAGTGAAATAAACAGTACACTAGTTCAAGGTCTGGTACACTAATGTTCAATCTTGGGCCTAGGCCAAAAAACGTTGCTAAACTAACCAATACTTGTGCAGTTCAGTATTTTGCAAATCATCATGGTTTGCAAATGCTGTCTCTTCCCCTTTGGAAAGATGCAATCTTGTCTTATAGCGTGAGGTGTTAATTTCAAATCTTAAGTGCCTGCAGAAATTGGACTTTGAAGACACAAGCTACAGCCAATGCCATCTTACTTTGTAATCAGCATGAATTAGGGGCCATTTTCTCAGCAGTTCTAAAAGTTCAGGAACCTGCTTTTGAAAGCATCTCCTCCAGGTGGTACAGAACTCATGAAGGTAGTATGTATGTGTGTATGTAAATGAAGCTAATCATCCACATTCTATACTAGCCATCTCACTTCTCACATAGCCAACACCTGGCTAGGAGTTTAAAAAATGCGCTTGTGTTTTAAGATGGCTTATATTTGGCTTTAGTTAAACTAATGAAATACTTCTCTAGCAAGTTGCTGTTTTTTAACCCGTCAAAAAAGTTACTACATTTTTAGTGAGAACTGAAGTATGCAACATTTAAAGTGTTACAACACTTGATGTCAGTGTTTAATAACATAAAAAGCTTTTAAGGTAAATAATATGTTTGAATTAATTTTTTAATAATCTTTTGTCTGCAGAGCTATCATCATATCTGGAGGACCAAACTCTGTATATGCAGAAGATGCACCATGGTTTGACCCAGCAATATTTACAATAGGAAAACCAGTTCTTGGGATTTGCTATGGCATGCAGGTGCTGTTTAGAGATACGTGTGGGAGGCTTTTAGGTTTTTTGTCTTAGCTGAAGTTAAACTGCGAAGGCTTTTACAACCGTAATGATTGCGTGATTCTGTGCTGAAGGAGTTGCTTTTCACATATATGCACTATGCCATAAAATAAAGGTACTTTTAAGTGCTAGTTGGCAAACAGCATATTGTGTATTCTTTTCTTGGTTCTGCCATATTAGCAGCATAAAATTATTGATTTGTTTTGTTTTTGTTTAACTGCTGCTAATTTTGACTAACACTGTGCCTTTTTTTGTCACACTAAATGTACTGTGGCACTCATTCACTATTTTTTTTTCTGTTTGGTATTGGAAAATGTTCCCCTCATAAACAACTGAAATAGTTTGTCCCTTTGTTTTCAAATGTAGAATGTTTCTAACATATTTCTTAAGAGTGCTAAAAAAGCCCCACAAAAATAAAACTCTTTAGATTTCACTTAAATTGGCTGCTGACCCTGCAATAGTATAGCAGATCCAGTCTGAGTGGAAAAAAACAGACTTCCAGAGGAACAAAGGGCAGGTTAGAAGCAGGGCTTCTACTTGTGCTTTTTGTTTTTTTTTGTTTTTCCCCTGGGATTAGCAATTTACCAGGCCTTCAGAGGTGCTGAATAATGGTGGAAAAATGTCTTTAGCAAGGCTGGTAATTATGGAAACAGTTTTGGCAATGCTTGCTCTAAAGGGAAATGTGTCCTGTGTTAAAGTGGAACTGCCTTAAATTGTCCAGCAAATCCAAAAGCACCTGAGTTCCCTGAAGGGGGGTAGCTCCTCAAGCCTGGCTTTACAGACAAGAATCAAATGTGTTCGGTGACAAACTGCTGCTTCATTGGAAGAGACTGAAATTTGTCCAGCACAGAGGATGTTGTTCTAGATCTAGTTTGGCAGTATTTCTTAAATCTCTTCAGAGATTAAACATTTTTTAAACATCTTTAGAGCTTCCCCTTCCTACTGCTTTAAATTATCAGTTACATTTGTAAGGTAAAAATCTTTGAGACTTTTGAAACCTAAAATGCAGATACTTCACTTATTGCTTGGAGTTGGTTTTTGGAAAGAAATAGCTTGGCTGAGAGTTGTTCTACTCTGATTAAGCGAGGATTAGGAAAGAGTCTCTGGTCGCAGAAATAACGCTCAAAAAAAAAAAAAGGACTTAAAAGTTTTTAACTTGTTATGTAGAGCTACATAGCCAGATATTGAGGAATTTATCCAATCTGGGGTCACTTAACTGTAGTACAGCAAAATCAGTTGTTTTTTTTTTCTCAGCAGCTTGCCTATTTTTACGACAAGTCGTCCTAGACAGTCTGCTCGTTTGTAGAGTGGCCATTTATAAGTGCAAGTACATGCACACAATTGAATACGCACAATCTAGCAAAGCTCTGCCTCCTGTTCCAGGTTTGTTATTCATTGTCTGCAGCAGTGGTTCTTGGCTATGCTGGCCAAAGACCAGCAGAAAAGAACAAGCTTAATAATGCAGTGATACAGTGATTTAATTTTGAAGAGAACGCTCACTGTTTTGCAAAATATTGTACTAAATTAGTATAATCATGAAAAAACTAACGTGATATGTATTGGAGGACAAGAACTGTTGTCGTAGCCCTTAGATTAAAGAGAGAGGGAGGGAGAATGATGCAAAGATTAAAATGCTAAGTTGTATGGTGCTTTCTGATGTACTATTTCTGTTTTGACAGATGATGAATAAGGTGTTTGGAGGTACTGTGCACAAAAAAAGTGTTAGAGAAGATGGAGTGTTCAACATCACTCTGGATAACACATGTTCACTGTTCAGGTATATGGATACTTTAAATAACCAAAACAATATTGGAAATACATTCTAGAGTTGATGACTGTGTGAGCACAAGTTGATTTTTTTTTAAGAGAACTATGAAATTGCACCTACACTTTTCTGATAATTTCTAATAAAAGCTTTACAGCTGGGTTCATGTATAGGCAAGTTACGTATTTCATACTTGGACTTCTCTGCTTAGTTGGCTGAAAATGCAGATGTATTTGTTTGGAATATAATGTAAAGTCAGTATTTCAAAATAAGAAATGTTTAGTGAGAGACAAGTAAGTATACTTTAATACATGAATCTAATTTGTAAGGAAGTTCTGCCATCATTCTGCTGTGCAGTGGGTCACTTCTGTATAGAGTGGTGCCTGTCCAAACCTTTGAAAGGTAATAGAAAATCTGAAACCATTAAGAAGTCTATTAAGACTATTTTAGAAGAACTTACGCAACTTCCAATGAAGAAATGTAAGCTGAAGAGATGACAGTTGCTAGGAGGGAGATTCTGCATGTTTTTAAAATGGACCTGACAGATTGGAATGATCTTTTATTGGGAACCCTGGGCATCTGTTGGAAATGTATAAAGCAGTAACTGAGTTTTGGAATATACCTTCACACAAAATACATGCTTTAACTCTAGATGAGGCAAGTGTATTGGAAGTAGATGCTTTTTTTTTTTTTTTTTTTTGCTCCGATATTGCTTTGTAAAGTGACATGTATATATTTGTAGTAGGAGATCGTTTTCTCACCTGTTCTTAATCTAGTAAAATTTCTTTACCTGAAGATATTCCTATTCCAGAGTACCTGCTTCTATCATGGCTTGACAAACATATTTTTTGGAATAGCATTTCCAAACCCTTTCTGTAGCTGGACCTTATTGCTCTTACTGCCACTGTCTCTCCCTCTCTCCACGCTCGTGGCACTGTTGGAAAGGAGACTGGCCTAAAAAAGGAAACGTAGCTGATTAGGTTGGGCTGTGTTTTACTTACGGCACATTTCACTGAAAAAAGGTGTCTGCCCAACTGGGAATGAGCACCTGGAGCAGTAATGGGTCTAAACCAATACATAATTCAGTGAAAATCTTAGAAGTTGACCAGTGCTGGGAAAATTTCATTATAGTTCGTCGCTCTTACAGGACACAGTGAAGTATTATTTAAATCTGACCACAGGTAGTTAGATGCTTGCTTTTCTACTTTTTTCATTTATTGATTCTAGTTTTTAATTTTGTGTAGGGGCCTTCAGAAGGAAGAGCTTGTTCTCCTCACTCACGGAGACAGTGTGGATAAAGTGGCTGATGGATTCAAAGTTGTTGCGCAGTCTGGGAACATTATAGCAGGTATTTATTTTATCCTGAGACTGTCCCTTGATAGCATTTGTTAAAGGAAAGGAATATGGCACAGGATGCTTAATTGGAACCTAATAGGGATAGAATATTTCCATTATTGCAAAATGAAGTGTTTTAAACAACTCTGTTCAGTATATTTCCTGTCATCTTAGTAAGGGAAACAATTAAATTGACTTGAAAAGGAATGGTTTTATTTTAATTAGTTGCTTAAGAAAAAATAAACTTGATTTTTATGCTTTTGTTTCAAAAAAAAAAAAAAAAAGCCAACTTCAGTTACAGATGTGAAAGCTAGATGACAGTGTCAATTTTTCTGAACTTCTCAGCTCTGCTAGTATTGTAACAAACAAACGTGCCAGCTCAGTACTGACGATACAACAGAAGTATATGCTTGAGTTTATTTGGATGTATATTTAACTTGCAACTTTTTTATAACATTCATTTCCTTGTACCTATGAAGGTATAGCAAATGAATCTAAAAAACTTTATGGAGCACAATTCCATCCTGAAGTTAGCCTTACAGTGAATGGAAAAATGATCCTGAAGAATTTTCTTTATGATATTGCTGGCTGCAGTGGTACCTTTACCGTGGAAAATAGAGAACTTCAGTGTATCCAAGATATCAAAGAGAAAGTGGGCTCATCCAAAGTCCTGGTAAGTGGATTGAATGGAGGCTGAAAGGTTAGTTGCCAAAGTCTGACAGAAATGCTGACACTTGCAGTTACTCCGTTAAATCTGAGAAGTGCAGGATTATCGTGGGTAATGTAGTAAACAAGTGGTTTTAGAAAGCTTGTGTCCATTGCACAATTGATACATTGCTTGACTTCTCATTTTCTTCTAAAACATTGATTATAAGTCTGTAGTCTCTTTCAGTCATTATTGCATCTGAATTAT
>VZSV01000051.1:1334338-1352745 GCA_013398735.1 Nothocercus julius
AACAAAAGAGGGAGCTGAACAAATACTGGGTTTCTGCTTTTTCCCCTCGTGCTCAGGTTTTACTCAGTGGCGGTGTGGACTCAACGGTGTGTACTGCTCTCCTGAATCGTGCTTTAAACCGAGATCAGGTCATAGCTGTACACATAGATAATGGATTTATGCGTAAAAGAGAAAGCCAGTCTGTGGAAGAGGCACTCAAAAAGCTCGGAATCCAAGTTAAAGGTATCATAATTTTTTTTATGTATATTCGATACCAGTAAAGGTAACATGGCCAGTCTCATAAAATGCATGTTTTTGTTTCATTGTTTTGAATCAGCTTTCACAGTTCTCAGACTTACATACCAAAGCACAGATGCTAATTGGGAGCAAGCTAGACCTGTTCACAACTTTTCAAACCTAAAATGTTTAGCTTAACATGTGTGATGATTGGAGCCTGTCATGAGCTGGCCCATCCCTTTCGCTGCTGAGCTCAGGTGGCTGCTCTTGGGGCCCTGTGCAGCGGCTCGAGCGCCTTGTTGGTGCCTGCTCTCCTGATGCATGAGCAGCTCCTGTCGGCTGCTGCAAAACTCACCCGCTGGCAGTTGGATTCAGGAGTTCAGTTAACAGTCTTCCATGGGGCTTTCACACTCCTCCTTTCCCTTCTTAAACTGTGAGCTCAGTTGTGGTGTTGAATGCTGATATAACCAAAATTCCTTTTTAAGGCTTTTGCTTTATTTTGCACACCTGCCTTCATGTATTTTATGAGAGTATTTTAGTTGTGTTTTTACAGTGCCTTGTTGGGAAGCAAGTCTTAACGATTTCAAGCAGTACCTTTATGAGAGAGCAGAAGGTACCTTATCTTCCCTGATGAGGCTTAGGGGGGTTTGATGCCTGTTGTATAAGTAGGTCAGAGAAGGCAAATTACATATGTTTGATTTGTGCAGTGTTCAGTCAACTGTAGGAGCTTTGTTAATACTACCCAGCTGATCTTTTTTTAATTATTTTTAATGAGCAATAACTGTATTCCTAAGGCATGCTGTGAATACCGTTGTGTAGTACTATGGGCTTTTTTGTTCTTTTGTTTTGTCTTGGTGAGAAAGTGCAGTGTTAAATGAGCAATGCAATCCATTAGCTTGCCTGTGTGAAGCAGTGCAGACAGCTTTGGTATTAGCATCTTGCAGGTTGGACTAGAAAATTCTGCTTTTTTTTTTTTTTTTTTTCTTTTTTTTTTTTTTCTTTTTCCTCTCTTTGTTTAATGAAAAAGCTGGATCTTATCCTTGCATTTTGTGAACTCTAAACCTAGGACGAGGCAGATCCTCAGAGTAGCAAACTGAAGGGTTCCCTTCTCTGAAAATGCTTGTCCAGTATGTCATGGATTTTAGTGCAGGTAAAAGCTGCCACTGTACTGAATATGTCTCTAAAAGGCATAAAGTACCATAAGTAATAGTACATTATTTCATTTTGGTTGCAGAAAGGCTTTGAGGAAACTAAACTCTAAACTAATTGTATAAATGAAGCAAGTAAGTTAAGTTCTTGTTTTTTCTTCACAGATTATAAAACTTTCCTCCTGTTACCTACCCTTATACAGGGCAATTATTTTTCATATTTGAGTAGGTTAATAAGAGAAATTAAGTACTTTTGTGGCAAATAATTCTTGAGTTATTGAGTGGGCCAATCAAATGCAGCTGATAAAATCCTTTAAATCATTTAACTTAAAACAACAGAGTAAAACTGATTTTTCGTAGTCTTCCTTGAAAAACTCTATTGACTTTGTCAACAAATTCCTGTAATCTCATGCAGTGGTAAACGCAGCCCATTCATTCTATAACGGTACAACAACTCTGCCCATCTCTGATGAGGACAGAACTCCACGTAAAAGGATTAGCAAGACGTTAAATATGACTACAAGTCCTGAAGAAAAAAGAAAAATTATTGGTGACACCTTTGTTAAGGTAATGATGCTCATAATTCTTTTGTTTTTTTAAAGTGATACAATTTGTAGATATATTTCCTAGCTCAGGCTGTTTCACTCCTAGAACACTGTGTACTCGGTGACATCAGTGGGTCATGTGCGTTGTGGATGACATAAATTTCCTTCAGATAACATATTAATGTCTTGTTAACTTCCAGCAGTAAGTCAGTGGTATCATAATGTTAAAAACATTTTACTAGGTTCAGCGTCGCAGTTAGATACGACATAGTGACAGGTGATGAAGGTCAGTTGCATAGCCTTTCAAGTAATATTCTTTTACCAAATTGGTGAGCCAATTTCGGGGTGTTTTTGTTGCTTTGTTGGAGGCGCACCATTTTTCTTCTGTCAGCTATCAGTATTGGTGATACAGGGAGACTGTTATCTTTTTAGGGCTAGAGATACTTATGTGTTCTGAAGATACTGTTTTCATTTGCTATTCAGCAAAATATGGGAATTTGGGTATCAGGGATTAGACTACTGTTATTCCATTGCTTATGTTATATATTATAGTGATGTTTCTTCCTTGTTTGTTGCTCATGCTTTTAACACAGAGGTTTCTGTGGTTCAGTTGCATTGTTGGTGCAATTTGTAACCTTCCCTCAGGCTTCTTATAATTAAAAAAGTAAATCAGAACTTTTCTGTTTTCTCTGCATCTTACAGATTGCCAATGAAGTTATTGGAGAAATGAATCTGAAACCTGAAGAGGTTTTTCTTGCTCAGGGTACCCTCAGACCTGATCTCATTGAAAGTGCTTCCCTCGTTGCGAGTGGCAAAGCCGAAGTCATCAAAACTCATCATAATGATACAGAGCTAATCAGAAAGCTACGAGAAGAGGTAACTGAAAGTGAGGATACTGACTATATCCTTCTGGTCCTCACAAATGTGAAGCTAATTGTGGAAACTTCCCTTTCACTAGCTATCCCATCTTGATGGGACCCTATTCTGAGGACGCCCTTTACCTTCTATTGTAATCTATGTTTTAAGTTGTTATACTTTTTCCTAGTTGCTAGGTTTAAGCAGTAGTCAATTATTTGAGTTACTAGGGAAAAATGTCAACAGATCAAGCCTAGATTCATTTAGGACAAATGCCACTAGTCTAAACTAAAAACTTTCCGTGTTCTTCTATTTCTTAAACACATACATATACACACACTATTCTAATAAACAAAAGCAATATCCAATGTCTTAAGTAGAAAACTAGTTTAAGATTTTTCAGACAACTTTAGTCTGGTTCTGTTTGAATTTGGTGTGTTATAGATCATTTTTATTCCTTCTGTTATATTTTGTTCTGAAGGTTAGTTGAGGGATAACGTTTTCTGATGATACTGGTAGTCCGGATCTGGCGCAGTACTGAATCAGGCAAGAGCAGTGGCAGTGCTTTAGGAAAATGATAATCCGCTCATGTTGAGAGAAAGAGCTGAAATTATCCTTTTCTTGTTGTAGTAGTCAGCATTTTGGTAGTAGTATTCTACTCTCAAGATGAAATGAGAAGAATGCTTTTAAATAAGCTGAATTGTAGGGACATTTCCTTCAGACACCTACTGAGATTGCTTCTCTGGGCTTGTGCAACCTCTACATGAAGTTACTAGTTAACCGTGCTGATAACTGATCCAGTTACAAGAACCAGTATTCACTGGTGGCACACAGTCTGCTTACCAGTTGTCATTTTAAGAACTGGCTTGTCTTTTTGAATGCCCAACATGGACATCTGTGGGTGAGGACCAGCAGACTGAAGATGATACAAACATACGAGTTGAGCTGGTGGCAGAAGAAATCATTCTGAATGCCATTTGGCGCAGAGTTCTTAAGAATTAGCACGTGATGCAAGTGTAGGAGATTGACCAATTTTGCCTCTTCTAACATTAAAATGGTAAGTTCTTTAGCTGTGTTTTGAAATATTCTAAGAAAGAACCAACATATGAACTGTTACATAATGCCCTATTGGAAGGTGACCTCAGTTTTCAGTGAGTGCTATGTAAGCAATAAACCACAAAGCAGAAAGTAACTGTTAAAAGTGCATAATTCTAATATTCATCAATGTATAAGGTGTTTTCAAGGTTTTGGATTGGCTTGATGTCCAGTGAAAAGAAGAAAGGGCTGGATTTCTGACGATACTCCCAACTAGCCTCACTTACACTGTACTTGCGCTGATTGAGCCATTTGTACTTCTGGCACCAACTTCTATGTCCTTGTTTCATCTGTCTGTTGTCTACATCTATGCTCTCTCTAACTGTTTTACAAGCTTACATTCACGTGGCCTTTTCTTTCTAGTGATTCTGCGAATATTGGCAGCTGATGCTATAAAAAGCAGGCCAATTTGACTGACTTAAGCAAGTATTTGAGGCTTTACCAGAATTTATGTATTTATTTATTTATTTATTTATTTATTTTTTAGGGTAAAGTAATAGAACCGTTGAAAGACTTCCACAAAGATGAAGTGCGAGTGCTAGGGAGAGAACTTGGTCTTCCTGAGGAGCTGGTTTCAAGACATCCCTTCCCAGGTATGGGAGGACAGCATATGCTCTTTCGTGAAAGATTATAGGTGACATTAGTATTGTTTGGAGATACTTAGCCTTCAGAACACGTTAATTTTGAATCACAAATACGTTTGTCTATAAAACATGAAACAAAATTAGTGGGTTTATTAAGGTTTAACCTAAGCAGAATATTTTTTCAGGAAAAGAGATTTACTTGTAAGCAGCTGTATTACTTAAAGTGATGGAAAGTTTTATAATTGAATTTCCTCTATTTCTTTCTTTAGTTGTATAAGCCAAAACAAGATTTAACAGTGAAGTTCAGCTGAGTATTGTCACAGTTGTTAAATGCATCTTACTTCAAATACTAGCCTGTCATTCTAGGGCAGCAATTGCTGTTAACAGCAGGAATTCTTGACCAGAAAACATCAAAGTAATTAATATAACAGTCGAAAAAACACATCCTTCTGGAAAGGATTTAGAAACTGTCCTGCAGGGTGTGTAGTAGTCACAGTGCATAGGTTAGTCTGTTAACACATCAGCGTGACATAAAATGAAACAAGATGGTGTTTTGAGACATTTCCAGCAAATTGCATGTACTCTTGTCTGTAGTAGTTAAAAGATCAAATGGCCTTCAGGCATCTTTGAAAACAGTGAAAATTCAGTGATATAATATAACTCTTTCATCCATTGCCTAGTGAAAAAAAAGGATGGCAGAATTTCATCATTGCTAACTGCTGCTTTAAACAGTCAGCCAATTTAAGGTATTGATAATTAATGTATAAGTCTACTGATCAGAAATATTGTTTCAGAATAATTTGCTTTCATATTTTTGTCTTGTTAAGTGCAAAGACAATTTAACTGTAGGTACAATGGCAAAGCAAGCCATACTTAATGAAGAACGTGCAGTTCCAGATGCTGTTATTTTAGTTTTACTGGGTTTTGTGTGTGTGTGTGGTGGTGTTTTCTCATGTTCTTTGATGTAATGCTTTCTTAATTTGACATTGCAGGTCCTGGTCTAGCAATCAGAGTGATATGTGCTGAAGAACCCTACGTGTGCAAAGACTTTCCTGAAACAAATAATATTTTGAAAATAGTTGCAGATTTCTCTGCAAGTGTTAAAAAGGTAGTAAAGTTGCTAAATTCAAATAAGCATGAAAGTAGTATGCCCGTTCTGCAGTGGACTACAATGATGCTTAAAGTGTTAAAAGTTTAAAACTGTTTGTGTGTGCTCCTTAAGGAGCTATACATTCCAGTATGATTCACTTGAAGCCGTTCTGCATAGTACAATATAACTTTCTGAACCATATTCAGTTGCAAGTGTTTAGCTGTCTCTTACGAAATGGGAGTTTATATACTTTTCAAATAGTGAATGAATAAAAACAAACCCCACCTTTTGACAGATGAGTCTTTCTGGAAATACTCAAATCACGTAGTATCAGCAAAAGATGATTGCTTACAGAAATAATTGTAACTTTCTAGGATTGCATGTACTGAGTACTAGTACTAGTCACTGAGTGCCCAGATGAAAGTGCAAGAATGAAAATTCCTTGCTTGCCTAGTGTTCTAAACAAAAACGTGAAGTACTTGGTCACTAGTTTTTAAATTTTCAGTCTCTTAACTATTACGACCATCGTGATTACCTTGAGCTCCCTTAGGCTGAGCTGAAGGGGGCTGAAAGGACCTTAGCAGAGACCTGAATCATAAATTCAAAACAAATTCCAAAAGTTTTTCAAAGAAACATTGAAGTGTATGGTCCTCCTGATGACCAGCAGGCCACAAAGGAGAGTATTTGCAATATTTTCCCTTAAAGCATGTTAAATTGACAGTGTATCACAGCAGGGTAGTGATTTATTCTGTATCTGAAACCATGTTAAAATATCTTGGTCTGGAAGAGAGAAATGGTGTAGACAGAGCCATACCTCCTACGTTGGAAAGCTTCAATTTCGAATATATCCAGCCTAAGCAAGTAGAACTGACTTTGCTCAAATTAGTAGTTTGGTGAAAAGTGTTTTGTAAATAGTTTAGAGGTGTAAATGTGAACTAAATTTAAGCAGCCAGCAGGTAAAACGATTCCCCCCCCCCCCATCGTGTAAGTTTTGTTTGGGTGGTTAGGGCCCTTTATTCTAATTAGAGGCTGTTTTTTTCTGCATCGCTGCACAGCCGCATACGTTGTTGCAAAGGGTCAAAGCATGCACGAGTGAAGAAGACCAGGAGAAGCTGATGCAGATTACAAGCCTACATTCACTGAATGCCTTCTTGTTACCCATCAAAACTGTGGGAGTGCAGGTAAGGGGATTCATTCTAGGAATGTTAAATCTTTTCCTAGCAGCTTGGCAGGCTGTAATTAAACAAAGAATCAGTACTAAAAGAGTAAAAATAAAGAGTTTGGCTTGAGAAAATGAACTTCAAAAGACTCTCCTAACCATATTATTTTCATTTGTCACTCCTGGTAGTGCAAAGGTTACCAGACATCTGAAATCATGTTTGAGTAAATGGTAGGTATCATGTTTGAGGATATCAGCTCACCTGAAATAATTGAGGCTGAATAATGTTGGTCACTTCTATCATAGGCAGTTTTTTCATGCTATTCATAATCTTGTAAACTTTTGTTGCAATCCTCTTGCCCCTTCCAAGGATGAAGGGTCGCAGCCTAAGGTAGTTAGGAAGGCTACTTCCTGCATTTGGATTATCCCTGCTGTCCTTTCCTGTGTTTGGTACTATATCCTTATTCTTGAGAGGAAAAGAACCAAAGAAATGCAGATTATTCAGGATATGAGAACGTTCAGAGTGGCATAAGGTTTTCTCTCCTTTCAGTCTTATTCTAATGCTGTGGGAATTTTTATATTCACTAAATACCGAGCTGGCATTTTCATGGGATTGCAAACAATAACTTAATGATCTTCTAAGTAGTCAGACACTTTGTTACTTGCCCTCTTCAGATTATTTATTGATACTTTGAGGGCATCATCAATCTCTGTCCTCTAGGGACTTATGCCTCTCCAGTCCAAAAGCTTTCTTGTTCTCTTATATGCTCTTGTTAGCTCAGGGGAGATCTTCTAATTCTGTTTTTCTTTCTCTTCAATTGATACCTCTAAGCATGCAGACTTCAAGAGATTAGTGTCTATTAAATATTGACACAAAGTATTGCCTGTAACTTGCTGCTTACAAGATGAATGGGAAAGTATTGTGAATAATTTTGGCAGTAGATTTCAAGATAGATTTGATCTTTTTGTTTGTTTCGTTTTGCTTTTTTTTCCCCTAGGGTGACTGTCGTTCATATAGCTACGTTTGCGGGATCTCTAGTAAAGATGCTCCACACTGGGAGTCTCTTATGTTTCTTGCCAGACTCATACCACGCATGTGCCACAATATAAACAGGTAAGCATTCTCTGTTCAGTATCAAGTATCTTTATTTCAGATGATCCATTTAATGTATGGAACTAATGCCTGTGCGTAATCTAATGCCTGCTTCTTGTATTTAATGCATGGTATCACTTTCTTATATGACACAGCTGTATTACCCAGTGGTTACGAATTCAGCACATCAACGTTTAGATTTATTTTGGAGTTGCTAACCTCAAAAATAATTTGTTGGCCTTGCTTCTCATAATAAGTGCTTGATCAGACGAAATCCAGTACAACTTAATCAAAGTGTTATTTGAAAGCCTCTAAGCCTATTAGTGACTTGTGATGTCATGTAGTGTTTCTTTTGCATCAGAAAAGATGATTACAGGGAACCGTTAGCTCTAATAGTACAAAGAAAAGTTCCAAAGCTAGGTAACCTTAGTGAGCCCTCCTGTGAATAGAGTATGTCCTCTGGTTATTTGGTTGCATAAATTTTCCAGCAGCTGAAGCTTCTTTGAGATCAAAACAAGTTTTTACACTGCTTCAAGCTATTTTGGAGACAGAGAGAGATGTTAGAAGCTGTGGGAATTTGGATGCTATTCTGGAGAATGAAATCCTCCTTGCCTGACTGTAGACTTTCTTTGACAAAACTGTTTATAATTCCTTATAACAAAAGGTTACTTCTGCAGCATAAGTGTCACCTATCAAAACAGATAGTGTTCTTAATGTGAATGACTTGGAGCATTACTATGTTCTTTAGCTTGTAGATTTAATGTTACTCTCCACATTTGACCACCCCTCTAAGAGTTCTGCTGTCCTGGGATATGTTTCTTGGAACTTTTGGTTGGTGATTATAGGAACACTGAAGGAGCTTGGGAAGCTGGCAGTTTGAGGAGTGCACTGAAATAGTTGGTCTTCTGCCCAACTATGCTTGCAGTTTCTATATTGCACGCAAAAATCTGGAATGTAAAGCTTGCACATTTTCCTACTCCATATTTTAGACAAGTATTCTTGGTTTTTATCTGCAAACTTGTAAGTAACTTGTATGAGTTTGTCATACATAATAAATAAAAGCCTTTGTGTGATGCTAGTGAGACAACATTATACTTTGCTTTTTGTTCCACAACATATAAAAGACAGTGAATGAGATTAGAAAAGCTGATGCAGCTAATTTGAATTTGGAAGTTTATTATGGATGCTGTAAATTGGTGTTGATGGCATGTGATGAAAGTGCAGCTATTGATGTGCTAATAAGGAGTTTTTTATTTAACAATGCTTTTGCAGGTTTCCCCGTAGGGGAGAAGATAGAAACTGGAAGCATTTCTTAAGTAGTTTTCCAAGAATAACCTTAACTTTAACGAACACCAAAGTAAAAGTAAAAAAAAAAAAAAAAGCAATCTGCGATACCACTGAGTTGACATTTCTGGTTTTGGGGGGCTTTATTTATTTATTTATTTTTAGAGGATTATTCTTTTGAATAAGTGATGTTAAGGCTATTGCTAGTCTCTAGGAAACCAAAATAAATTAATACATTTGACTTCCAAAGCCTAGTACAAGTATGTTATGTTTATAGATCATATGCATTAAATTATATGAAGTTCTAGTTGTTAAGTACGGAGCAAAGTCAAATGTTTTATTTATTTATTTTTTGGTTCCACTATCTTCACTGCAGTCTGCTTTATTCCATGTCCACAAAATATGTTTTTCTGCTATCCGGCTTGTTTTCCAGGGTTGTGTATGTGTTCGGTCCACCAGTCAAAGAGCCTCCTACAGATGTCACACCCACTTTCCTGACAACGGGAGTCCTCAGCACTTTACGTCAAGCTGACTTTGAGGCTCACAATATTCTCAGGGAGTCTGGTAGGTATTTAGCCTTATTCCACAGACTAGACTCCTGTTCCAAGGTTACTGGAAGCCTAACTGGATATAGTTACGTTGGTCAAGTCAGAATCTCTAGCATAGCTCTTGGGTATCTCCAGAAAGTTCCTGCTTTAATGAGATGACAGGCAAGAGCGTATTAAAGTTCGAGAGTCTGATAGCTCAAGCACAGGAGTTGCTAGACTTTCTGCTAGCAGAACTGATTTTAGGGTTTTAACTTTCAGGTGCTTTTTGAAGATCTACAAAGTAACCTCCTCCTTGCAACAGGGTAATGTCTCCTCATAACTGACAAAATGTTTTTCCTGTAGTACCTTCCACTTTCACATAATGCCTTCTCTGGTAGGGATAAAGCTTTACTTCTGACACGTTGCACAGCTCAGAGGTAAGACAAAGCACTGTGGTGAGGGATAGTGCCAGAAGAACTGCTTGCCAGCTGAAAGGCAGCAAAGTTACCTCTCCTGATGCTGCGAGTCTCAGTATTTACTTTAGTAAATTATGTAAAGAAACTTGAAGGATTTTACAAAGGTGTTGTGTGTATAAAGGAGCCCGTATACAAAGTTTCTAAGGGGGATGTTCACTATCTGTGACCAAAGTGCTTTCATGTTTTAGAATTTAAATTAAAAGCTGTATTTGTAAAGTATTACTATGTGCTATTTTGAAAGGGTTGAGTTTAAACCCTTCACATCCAGGAAATACTCAGTGCTCTTGATAGGTTACACAGAATGAGTCTGGGAATATAATAGTTATGAGGTGCAGGGTGGGTTTGGGTGAGTTGCTATTTTTTACTTAATTTTGTCTGAAGGTGGGGTGTGCATTGAGAAATGCTTCATCAGATTTGCTGGTATTTTATATAAATGAAATTTAAAGTATTTCTAAAAATACATATTCCATTTGCAAGGCTGTGTTGCCCTAATTTGTAGAAAAATACCCTCAGAATGCTTAGGGTGACTCTGTCAGTGCTTGTAAAATGGTAGGTTTCAGTCTCTCAAACTTCTGGTGACACTCACCTTTGAGCGAATGAATCGCTCCCAGAATAAGCCTTGAGTGACCTCTTAATGAAATGACTCCCTCTCCTCTTGCCGTTCACCTTGAAGCTGGAGCTGGTGGAAGCAGAGGGCTGAGGCTGTGTGTCAGTGCTGGAGTGGTTCTGGGTTTGCCATGTCTGAGCCTCAAACTGCTCAATAATTTAAACAGTGAAATTGGAGGTTCCGTGTATTGGTTTTCGGAAGAACATATTAAAAAAAAAAAACTTGAGATAACGGTCTGGAGTTACCTAAATAACCCCCAGCAAGTCAGATACTTAAGAGCTTTCTTTTAAGTATGTCAAGAGACAAGACACTTCTGTGTGTAACAGAGAAGTAACATAAGAATAATCAGTTAAATTGCCCTACCAAGAGATTAGTTGTCATCTTGGTTTCACTTATGAAGACTAGAAGTATCTTCAAAATGTGTTTTTATGTGAAGCAAGGTAGATCTTAAATTGTGATAAGTGAATTGCAGGCATTGAGAGGCTGTCTGGTTTTGTCCAGCATGCCCATGAATGATGGATGCTCTTGCAGTTGGCAGGTTGAGTAGTTTAACTGCAAAGACCAATGATCACATAACTGCATAACCACTTCTTCCAAGGTGCAGCAGCAGTGGTGAAAAAGGTCCCAAACTGTTTCAGCTGCAGGTTATCTGTGTAAATATAGTTCGTACTGTATCATTTCAAGTATGGGTGGGAAACTCTGTCCAACTTACTATGTTTATATTAAGAAACATAAAAATACCTTTACTGCTGTTTTTCTAAAGGTTATGCTGGGAAGATCAGCCAGATGCCAATAATTCTGACACCGTTACATTTTGATCGAGACCCCCTACAGAAGCAACCTTCCTGTCAAAGATCTGTGGTTATTCGAACTTTTATTACGAGCGATTTTATGACTGGTATTGCTGCAACCCCTGGTAATGAGTTTCCAGAAGAGGTAATATGAATTTTCATATTTGCTCTTTTTAACATGATACATCCCGGTGGAAGAGTTATTCTGTCCTTCTGCCTTTATTCCCCCTTTCTTGATTACTCATGTCTTGATTTGACCTTATTGTAATCTTTTTCCTTTGTGTCTTTTTCACGGTCTTGGTTAGGAGGAATGCATTGTTGGGAATAGGAGGGATGGAGAAATGCATAATAAAATGAGAAGTGGCAGTGTGTTCTGATGGGTGTGACCATCTTAAGGGAAGAGAAAAAACACTTTCCAGTAGAGTTGTTCTAAAATACCATTGATTTTAAAACAAAGCGAAAGAAACATTCCAAACCACAAACACTTCTGAAGTTTTAAAACTATTTATTTGCATAGATGATTGGATGTCCTGACTTTCAGAATTGCTACTGATTCCCATTTCTGATTTTATTTATTAGTTTGTATGTTTATTTGGAACTTATTGCTCCTCAAAACATCTCAAAATGGCTATATTCAATTAAAGTGTCAAAAAGGATTTGGGAGCTCAAGCTTAGGCACTCTCTCTTGAAACTATCAATGTCCACAATTTTGGCTACTTTGAATCTACTGAAGCTCAGTATGTGAGAGCAACAGAATTGACCGCTTTTCTGCGTAGTTGAAAACCGTGTCACACTGTTGGAGCTGCATGTAACTCTTAAGCCTACTACCTTAAGGCAGCCTGACAATTTAAAGAAGAGTTGGTACAAGGTTGTGCTACTGCATCATGTGAAATTTGAGTTGGCTTGCTCAAGTGCATTAAAGAGGTAAAATGTTTGTAAAATTAGGCAATAAGAAAAATAATAACAACTTCATTTCAAAAAAAAAAAAAAAAGAAAAAGAAAAAAGAAACCTCCCCCTGCTCCTCCCACATGGAGAGCAGTGCAATGGCTGACGTGAACTTACCCTCCGACAGTGCCATGTGGAATCTGCTGTTCCCCAGCTGCCAGCTGTCAAATTTTTAAGGAAGCTGAACTTGATGTTGTTCAGGATCAACAAAGTACTGTGTAATTCCCAATCTCACCAAGAAGTGCTCCTGTTAAAAATAGTTGATGTGGACTCTGGAGAACTGTCAATGGGAACTTTTTGCTTTGGATGCTTTTATTTGTGTGAATTATTTTTATTAACCTTTAGAGCTCCCTTTTTCATTTTACAAGTTCACCATCTCACTTGGGCGGCTCTTTTGTGTTTGGTTGTGGGTTAGCTGGAGATGATGGTCTGCAAAATGTGGAAATGGTTGATAAAGAAGCATGCCAGCCTCTTGTTCTTGATGATGTTTTATAAAACAGTTTTGAAGCTGAAGAGCTGCTGTCGCAGGTGAAACATATTACAATATATTCCCTTTTTCATTATCAGTGCCAAAAATTGGCAAGTCCCAATTTAACTTCAGAGATCGTGAATCTAGGTGTTTAAAATTGTTTTTATTTATTAATCGGTAGCTACATGCTAATTACTACAGACTTTTTCTCTGCCACATAAAAACAACATTAGTATGAATAAATTTATTTATTCTTTTCTAGGACAGTTTTTATTAGGTCTGTTTTCACATGCTTTATTTTGATTTTTCACAATAGGTTGTGTTAAAAATGGTAGCAGAGATTAAGAAGATTCCCGGCATTTCTCGGGTGATGTATGACTTGACATCAAAGCCACCAGGAACCACAGAGTGGGAGTAACTAACTTTTTTTCTATTAAAGTACTGTGTGCAGTTTAAATCATATCAAAACCATTCCCAGTGTTGACATGCAGTACTGTGAAAAGAGTGACTGGAGCTGCTGCATCACATCTGATTCCCCTCCTGGAGAAGAAATCTGCAGTTAAGAGCTGTGCTGGGGATAACTGAGTGGGGCTGAGGACTTGTACGGGTAAAAAATCATGGCAGCGTTGCCTGTGCGCAGACGGATTCCTGTTGCTTTTGCCTTTGTCTTACTGATTCTTCCTGTTTTCATGTGTTTTATTGTTAACTGTCATTTCAACGTCTCTTTGTTTTTGTACACCATGTAAAAAGAGACAGTTTATTTACTTCTACCAAAATCATTGTTACAGCCTAAAAAAAAATGTAAAATGAATACTTTATGTGACCAACTGCTTTTGGACAGATTTATTATAAATAAATATTTTGCCAAATGGAGTGGTGGGTACTGTTGAGTTGTGGAGTCAGTGTATCTGTTGTGAACTGTTAAGCCTGTTCTGCTCTTGTTTGACGTGTTGGCGCACGGCGGTCGCAGCGGGTCCCGCAGAGCGGAGCTGCAGCGCTGCGAAGCCGCCTGCCGCCGTCTCGCTGCTGGGCCCCGTCCTGCGGCGCGTGGCGGCGCCCGCGGGTCGCGGGCGCGCGTGCCCTTCGTGGAGCGCAGTGCAGGCCAGGGGCGTCCCTGTGCGCGCGGGCACTCAGAGCGCAGCTAACCTGGCGGGGAAGGCGGGAGAGCGACTGCATCTGCAGAGCCCCCTGTGCAGGAGGCCCTTTGCAGCCCGCTGCCCGTGTGTGCTGCTTGGTAACCGCTTGGTTTCTGCACACAGCTTCTACAGGAAAAGCTTTTCTGTGTATTGTACTTAGCCTTTAAACATTGTAGTCACGTAGTGTGGAGTCATGGCATCGGAGCAGACTTAACCCATCGGCGTAGATTCCTCCGGTCATTTGTGTATCGCTGTTTAGTTAAGTAAGCAATAATTTAAGAGGAGAGATGCGGTTACCTTGGGCACCTGTTCCTTTTCTGCTGTCGTCAGGCCGAGGCCAGCGATTTCCGTGCAGCCGAGACGGCCCCGCGGTTGCAGGCAGGGCGGTGTCTGCGGGGCCGGGACCCGGCGCCGTGCCGGGTGCCCGCGGGTGCCCTTCAGGACGCGCCTGGCACGGGCGTTGAGCCGCTCACTAACAGTTGCTTTTCAGCTGCCAAATTGTTCCGTGGGGCTGAGATACTTGTTTTAAAGTGTTGGATAACACGGTGTGTTTAATGGCTACCTGTATTTTTCACTTACCTAGATTTGTGAACTGGAATAATGGTTGAAAAGATTTATTCTATGTTCTTTTGATGCACACTTTTAAAATTGTTTCTACATTTAGTATTTACATTTGCGTTGCAGAAATGTGGTTTAATTTCTGTTTGTAGGATATGGTTAATTTGTTTAAATTCATGCTTTGCTTATGTGACTAGGAAGCTGCCTTTTGTTTGGGAAGGACGTGGCGTGTTGTAGCCCTCTGTGGCTCTGATGTTTTGGGAGTGCTCTGGGCGACGTGGATGCCCAGGAGGGCAGCAGACTCATGGCTGGAGCACGTAATCTGGAATTAGGGAAAAACTGCCCTCCGGGTTTAGCTGTGCTCCCAGCAGATGCGGTGTCTTGGGTAAACTGTAATCTCTGTGTATCTCACTTGTGCCACGTATGAAATGAGGGCAGTAATTCTAACACATCCATTATCGTCTCTTAGAGCTCTTTGGCTGGGCTCTGCTACGGAAGTGAATTATTATTTATGTAAACATTATTTTATTACTGGACTGTGATCTATTGGAAACTGTCCGTCAGAAACCCTACAAGTTGTCATTTGCTGGGACAGAATCTGTTTCAGTATGGGTTCTGTTGAAAACTCATTTGATTTTTCATGTAATTCAGTTCAACAAAAAGCTCCCTAATTAAATTATGGCTTTCTAGTACGTTTTATTTTTTGTCAGAAAAAGCTGAGGACAGTTGTTCTCATGACTGTGTTTGATACCTTGTACGTAAATGGTGCAACCACAAGAAATAAACCTTTTTGGTGTGATGCAGAACTACTTCAGCCTTTTGATGTTCTAGCAGTTTTTTGCTCATTGGAAGTTGTCGCTGCCAGCAGTGCCGGGTGCCTGGAGGGCAAGCAGGTAAAATGGAAGGAGGAATTACTTAGAAGTAGCCTACCCCCTTTGGAGCACCAATTAACCCCCAAGCCGCATTTCTGACCCCGGCGGGGCCCCCTTAGCCGCCTCGTGCAGGCTGCAGCCCGGGCATCAGGACAGCAGCCGCAAACAGGACGTGCGGTCGGGGCCGCAGCGTCGGGACTGGGGCTCCCCGCGCGCCCGGGCTGCTCCGGAGCTGCTCCGCGCGCCTGGGCTGCTCCGGAGCTGCTCCGCCGTAGCCCCGCGCGCCCGGGCTGCTCCGGAGCCGCTCCGTCGTACTCGCCGGGCCGGTAGCATCGCTCACCGTGGTCGCTGCTTTCGTGCCGTTAATGAAACGCCACACGATGGCAGTTCCCATGCTCTGTAGGATCGTGCACTGCAGTTCGGTTATGTTTTCCAAGCTGGAAAGGTAAATATTGAAACATTCAGTCCAAAACGCACCATAAACAAAAGGTCTTTCAGAAATAAAACTTGTGCTCTTTAAATAGCTCCCCGATGCACCAGCTGTGCCCGGCCCTCGGCGGCACCGCCAGCGCCCCGCGCTCGCTGCGCCCGCAGGGGCTTGTGCGGGTGACCCCGCCGCCCTCAGTTTTTAACATTTTTCTGCTTGTGAAATGCTGAAGTACTGTGAGCCTTAATTTTTATCCACAAATAAAAATATTATGTTTGAACGTTGTGCATCTCTTGGTTTGTTTTCCCCTGCGTCCCCTGGGGCGCCGCCGCTTGCCAGCCGGGGGGCAGGAGGGTTGCGGGCTGGTCCCTCCTCTGCTTTTGGGCCAGCACCAGCACCCGCAGGGCTCCGAGAGCAGCTGCCCCGCACGCACCCCCGCGATGGTCCTTCCCCTTCCCGAGAGACGGCGGCCGGGCTGCGGGAGCCCCGCGGGACCTGTGTTTGGGTGCCACGTGCAGCCCCCTCGTAGTGGGAGACGAGGTGGGTGAAATGGACTGCTGACCAAGATGTTTCTCGCGGCAGAGCGGGGGGAAAAAAAGCAGCAGCGGAGCTGGGCCATTGAGCTTAGAGGGGGGATATTTTCCTGTTCTCCGCAGGAGCAGCCGGCGCTGCAGCGGTGTCGTGCTGCAGCGCGCTGGCGCCTTTCGTCGCACGGTGGAATTTTCCCTCAGGTTTCATTTTCCTCAAATAAAAACTAAAACCCAAGTATATCTTATTTGTTGCTTTTTGCTGTTGCTTTTGTCAATCCGGGGGGCCCCCGCACAGCCGGAGCTGCCGCTTGCGTCCCCGTCTCCCCGCCGTGCCCGGCTGCTTGCGGGAATCCTCCTTTGATTCTGCCGCTTCCCCGGCTTCATCCCAGCCCAGGAGTGACGTCTCGGTATCACAGGGAGCTTTTATCTTACAACGTGAACTTACGTTGCCTTCTGATGTGAGCACTCCAAAAATAGGTTTTTAGCATTAAATTTCTGCTCAGCTCAGCCGCAGTAACAGGGATGGGTTGCAGTGGGACCTGGGGGGGACGGGGGGCTGGTGCCCTGCTCCACTTGCCCGGTCCCCAATTAAATATTGATTTACAGCTCGCATTTTAGTGCACTCCAGTATGCATGAGGCCAGCGCGCAGCACGCGGAGGGCGGTGCCGCCAGTGCACGGCCCGCTTTAAGAAAGCATGACTGCTTTAAGAAAGGACTGCTCTTAAAAACTTAATATTTTTTTCTTTTTTTTTTCTATTTTTGAAAATGCCATTTCAAAGCAATATACCTAACATTTGGAAAATGTCAACGACAAACGTTGCAGAATTCATTTGAATGAAAATTTGACTTCAGTTTTAATGTCAGAAATGAATGTTTGAGGCTGTGTTGCTTTTCCTGATCGCCTTCTGGCAGCAGCTCCTAAGCTGGAGGTTTCCAACTCCTGGGCCTCTCTTAGGCCCCGAATCAAATCCTGGCTCCCTCAGAATGGCTCCGCTTGCCCTTCCCGTCCTCTTGCCCGAGACCTGGCTGACAGGACCGGCTTTCCCGGGAACCCTGCGGGCAGTGGGAGCAGCCGTGCGCGGGTGCCCAGATCCGACACCCGGGAGAAGCACCTCATGTCACAGAGCAGGGATGAGCCCCTGCGCCCGGCCGCTCCCGGGGGCTTTCCTGGGGGTGCTGCTGGCTCAGCCACACAGGCTGGGATGCACTACGTGTGCTGGGATGCACGTGGGGATGTGGGGTCTGTGCTGGGATGCATGCAGGGATGTGTGCCAGGACACACACCATGTGCCGGAACGTGTGTTGGGGTGCACGTTCTCTGCTGGCATGCGTGCCAGGATGTGCCAGCATGTGCGCTGGGATGCATGCTTTGGCTGGGATGCGTGCTGGGATGTGTGTTGGGATGCGTGCGCTGCACTGGGATGCATGCCGGGATGCGTGCCGGGATGTGAAGGAATGTGTGCCGGGATGCATGTCAAGATGTGCCAGGATGTGTGTCGGGATGTGCGCTCTGTGCTGGGATGCTGCCGGGATGCACGCTCTGTGCTGGATGCATGCCAGCAAGTGCCAGGATGCGTGCTGGGATGCATGCTCTGCACCGGGCTGCATGCTGGGATGTGTGCCAGGATGCATGCCATCTGCTGGGATCTGAGCCAGGATGGGTGTAATGCCAGGACATGTGCCAGGATGCACACCCCGTGCCAGGACGTATGGCCGGCTTTGTGCCCGGACGTTTGCCATATGCCAGGACGTGGCCGGGCTCTGTGCCAGGATGTGTGCCGTGTGCCGGGACACACGCGGGGCCGGTGTCCACGCGCTCCCCTCCCCGAGCACCAAATAATTCACGACCCGTATTCCTTACGCCGGGCGCAACCCGAGCGCGGGGGCGCTCCGGGCTGTAATTTCCCCCGCGGGAAGCTGCAACTGGAGAGGGGCGCAGGGCCGGCAGTGCCGGGCTCCGCTCCGCTGCCCCTGCCCGGCTGGCCAGGGTGGCCGCCC
>VZSV01000051.1:1363596-1385953 GCA_013398735.1 Nothocercus julius
CAGAGCCGCAGCGGCAGCATCGCCCCCGCGAGGTCCCGCCGCCGCCCAGGGCCCTCCGGAGCTGCCGCAAGTGGAACCGGTAGCGGGGGCTCCGAGGCGCGCCGTGACGCCCGTTTCGCTCCCCGCAGGCACGTGGGTCACGTTCGGAGGGCAGATCTCGGATGAGGTAAGAGCGGCGCGCGGGGCGCCAGCTCCTGCTCGGCCAGCGGCGCGGGGGCTTTTCCACAGCGGGAGCCGGGATTAGCGCGGGGAGGGCGGCGGAGCCGGAGCGCCGGTGACAAAACGCTGTAATGAGCGCGACGTTGGCCGGGCTGGGCTCCGAGGCGAGCGCGCTCCCGGGGACGGCCGCGCTCGTGGCGGCGCGGGGACGGGCTCGCCGGGCGCCCCGCCGCGCTGCCGCGCTTCCACAAAAACCGCGGAAGGAGCGAAAATGCGCCGGGGATGCTCCCCGCTCCTGCCCGTAGCAGATGGCTCCTAATCTGCGGTAACGCTGGCGCGCGGCGCCGTGCCGGCCGTGCCCGCGCCGGTGCCAGGTACGGGTGAGCGTTGCTCACCGAAAGGAGAGAAGCCGCCCCGGAGCTGCCGGCAGCCTCGCCACGAGGATTGTGACATAAACCCCCAAAATAGCTCCTTCCGGAGGAGAGAGAGGCGCGGGAGTCGAGTTCAGAGCGCTTGGGCTTGAAGACGTTTGATCTCTGTTATCGCTTCTGCTCACCGCGGAGCCGGGTTTATTTCAGGCTTTTTAGTGTTCCCAAGTGCCGCAAAAAGGCTCCTTTTGCTTATGGGCCGGGGCTGATGGTGCTCGCGCACTCCTGGGATTAAAAAAAAAAAAAAAAAAGAGACGAAACAGCAGGGAATGGGAAAAGGGGCAGAACCAGCACAGAGCCCTCGGGGCAGCACTGGGCACCACAAGGCCATGGAGGAGATTCGTAACCTCCGGCTGCCAAAACATCCTGCAAAGGCTGGAGCGTTATGGAAGAGCTGGTCAGGTAGCCTCAAAATAAAATAAAATAAAATAAGATGGAGAGGTCCCCATCTTCTGCCACTGTTCCCTCCTCAAGTGGGTTAGGAGGCTGCTCTGACAGCTCTGAGCTTCTCTTTGGATTATTTAAGGGAAAAAAAAAACACTCAGTCTGAGGGCAGGGGATTTCTGGACACTGCTGCCACTTCCAATTTCTAAGTATAATTTTATAAGACATAAATCTCTCCGGATTTGCTGCCTGTGGGGTATAATTTATGTTCTCTCGGGGGAAAAAAAAAAAAAAAGGGAATGTGTGCTGCAGGAATGTTAATGCGTTCGAGGCTGCCGGGAGGCCGATTCCTCCGCGCTGCGGTGGTGGAGGCTGCGCAGAGCCAGCGCCGAGAGCTCCACTCCGAGGGCTGGCGCAGGGTTGCGTGGGATGGACGTCAGCTTTCGGGGGAGCTGAGTGCGGTCTGGGGGACCAGAAGTGCTCTTGGGGTGGACCCGAGCTTTTGGGGGACCCGAGGATGCTCTGGAGGACCAGAAGCAGCCTTGGCGTAGATGAGCACCCTTGGGCGCACCCTGTGGACCGGGCGCGCTGCCGGAGTGGGCGTGCGCTCCCGAGCGTGCTCTCGGGGTGCTCGGGGGTGCAGGAGCGCTCTTAGCGTGACAGTCTGCCAGCCGCTCACCCCTCCCTCCTGCGCTCCCGCAGGTGGCCGAGCAGCTGATGACCATCGCCTACGAGAGCGGCGTGAACCTCTTCGACACGGCCGAGGTGTACGCGGCCGGCAAGTGAGCGCCCCGCGCGCCCGGGCCCTCCTCCGCGCACGGCAGCCTCGCGCTCCCGCTCGCGGCGCCGGCCCCTCTCTCGCGCGCCCGTGTGTGCGCCGGGGACCGCGCGGGGGACGTAGGGCGGGATGTCCCCTCAGCACGCCCGGAGCGGTGCGGGCGAGCCGGCACGGGGAACGGCGAGCTCGGCGCTCGCTGCGCTCAGCCCCTTCTCTTCCTTCTCCCTTTCGGCAGGGCGGAGGTGATCCTGGGAAACATCCTCAGGAAGAAGGGCTGGAGGTAGGACTGAGCAGCACTGCAGGAGCCGGAGCTTCATTCGGCCGTGCAGGCACCGGACTGCAGCATCCCAGGTTTTCCTGGGAGCAATAACCCTTTCCCTTTCCCGTCTGCAGGAGGTCCAGTCTGGTCATCACAACCAAACTCTACTGGGGTGGAAAGTAAGTTTTCTCTCCAGGTCTCAGGGGGTATCCGGTTTGGCTTTATGGCAGCACGTCCTTCTCAGATGCGGGGTTTGTTTGCCCTTGCCCAGGACAAAATAATAGCACTGAATTTTTTCGAATCTACCTGAATGTCTGAGCAGAGAAACAAGTGAAATGGCCCGGGTTATCCCTGGCTGGTGAGCTGTTTCTGCGAGATCTTCATCCGGGGTTTGGGGCACACAAATGAAGTGATAACCCTCATTTTATTTCCCCCATTTCTCTGAAATTGTTCCTGCTGTTGGATGTGGTGCCGTGTTGCTTTCCACTTCTCCAGCGGAGACTGCGCAACGCAGTGTTGTGCAGACGTGCGCGGTGCGAGCGCGCGCCCGCGGGGGAAGCGCGCGGCTCCTCATCTCGGGCTCCGTGACCAACCTGCCCCTTCGTCCCCTTCGCCAGGGCCGAGACGGAGAGGGGCCTTTCCCGCAAGCACATCATCGAAGGTACGTGTCTCCCCTCCGCGCGCTCGGCGCGAGCGCCGCTTGCACCTGGCGCAAGAAAATGCAAGAAAATGCAATAAGGCCAAGTGCTTGTTTTCTTGCACCATGCGTGCTGGAGTTGAATAGATGATTTATACGTTAAACCCTGTCGGCTTGTGGCGATGCAGTCCGCGGCAGCGCTCTGCAGGGCTCGGCGGGAGGGAGCCCCGCGCCCCGGCTCTGCCGGTGTCCGTTGCATTTCGAGAAAACACAGAGCACCGCTGGCGGCGGGTGGCATCGCGTCACAGGCAGCGTAGGAAATAATGCAAATGTCGCCGTTAGCTGTTTTCCATAGAAACCTCCCAAACATTTCCATAGAAACACTTAGCGAAAGCGCCCGGCTTTTCAGCCCCAAGGCCTGTGAGCGCTTCAAGCTGCTCCCTTCGGGCTCGTTCCCCACGATGCTGAGCAAAGTGCGGGGGTCTGCACTGAAGGGGCGCTGCGGGGGTGGCGCTGAGCTCCGCTGGGGCGCGTGGGCACCCCGGGCCGGGGCCGGGGCCGGGGCCGGGGCCGGGCGGCTTTTCCTCTCCCCTCCGCTCGCAGGGCTGAAGGCTTCGCTGCAGCGGCTGCAGCTCGAGTATGTGGACGTGGTCTTCGCCAACCGCCCCGACGCCAACACCCCCATGGAAGGTCGGTGGCCGCCGGGCTGGCGGCCGCGCACCCGGCCCCTGTGGCGCGCTCACGCTTTTTGTTTTCTTGCCTAATTTCTCCTTTTTCCTTTAGAAATCGTGCGCGCAATGACACACGTGATAAACCAAGGCATGGCCATGTACTGGGGCACGTCGCGCTGGAGCGCCATGGAGATCATGGTGAGCAGGGCACGCGGTTTTCCCCCCGCTCTGCCCCCCTTCGCCGCGTTTTGCGGCCGCGGCGCGGGGCCCACGGCGCGCTCGTCCCGCTCGCCCCCGCAGGAAGCCTACTCGGTGGCCAGGCAGTTCAACATGATCCCGCCGGTGTGCGAGCAGGCCGAGTACCACCTCTTCCAGCGGGAGAAGGTGGAGGTGCAGCTGCCCGAGCTCTACCACAAGATCGGTAAGGTCGGGGCGCGGATGCCGCGTGCGGCAGCGAGCGCAGCCGCCGTCCCCCCTGACTGGCGCTCCCGCGCGCTCGCCCGCAGGGGTCGGCGCCATGACGTGGTCCCCGCTGGCCTGCGGCATCATCTCAGGGAAATATGGGAACGGCGTCCCCGAGAGCTCCAGGGCTGCGCTCAAGGTGGGTCCTGCCCAGCCGCGGGGGAGCCGCGGGATGCGGGTGGCGGATGGAGGGACGGACGAGGCTGCTCCGGCTCCGCCGCCGCCCTGTGTGGGGTCACCTCTTGGAAGAGCCGTGTTTCTCCCTTTCATAACCGCTTCAGGCAGCCAGTCCTGATTTTCTCGGGCTCTGTTAACTCCCATGGTGACTCTTTTTGAAGAGATGGTAATAACTGCCCCAAGTTTCCCCTCGGGAAGATTAAAGCTGACGGTTGCTTGCGCTGCGGTTGCTCTCAGTGCTACCAGTGGCTGAAGGAGAAGATCGTGAGCGAGGAAGGGCGGAAGCAGCAGGGGAAGCTCAAGGACCTGTCGCCCATCGCGGAGCGTCTCGGCTGCACTCTACCTCAGCTCGCCGTGGGTAAGCGGCGCGCGCGACGCGGCCACCTCCGCCGCGCCACCGGCGGCTCCGGCGCCAGGGCACCTGGCTGGTCCCGCGGCGCCGGGAAGGGACCGGGCTCCACCAGGGAGGGGGGTGCGTGAGGAAACGCTGGTGTCCCTTGCGCGTCCCAGCAGCGCCGCGTCCCTGGAACGCTGCAGGAAGGCAGGGGGAAGACCGAGGGCTGGTGGCGATGCAGAGGGGCAAGTCCGGCCTCACTGACTTCCAGTCCGTGAGGATGAGAACAACCACCCAGTGTGCAGGAAGGGCATGTTCGAAAAGGGGAAAGGGAAATATGGACGTGGAACATCCTTATCCCCTTTGATAGGGTCAGGAGGGGCTCAAGTGGCTGTTACTTTCAAATAGAGATAGCGTTTTTGACAAATACCATGAAGAGAATTCCTGTATGGCCATAGGAATTACTTGCAAGCTTTGGGCCTCAGGAAGGCGTGCGAGCCCCGGCCGGCGGCACCGCCGCGCTCTGCTCTGCCCCGCTGCGAGCGACCGTTCCGGGGGCAGTCGAGGCTGCAGAGGCGGCCGCTGCCCCCAGGGCTGGGAGGGGGAACTTGCCCTCGCTCTGAAGTCGCAGCGTTCGCAGCTCTGCGGAGCTGGCGCGTCCTGCGAGCCGCGTCCCTCACGCTGCTGCCCTCTCCCCCAGCCTGGTGCCTGCGAAACGAGGGCGTCAGCTCCGTCCTCCTGGGATCCTCCAACCCCGAGCAGCTCATCGAGAACCTGGGTGCCATCCAGGCAAGTACCGCGGCGCGGGCGGCCGAGCACAGCTCGAGCTTCGCACCTCAGGCCAATCTGACTTTGGACCTGAAAAGCCTGTGGCTCTTTCTAACGGCAGCTTAACGAAGCACGGGCTTTCCTCTGCTCCTAGGTTCTTCCAAAGATGACATCGCACATTGTAAACGAGATGGACAACATTCTGGGAAACAAGCCCTACGGCAAGAAGGACTACAGATCCTAAAGCGATGCATGACGTCCCTGGCCCGCATGGTTCGAATAGCGCTCTGTGCACCCCGTGCGGCACCGCGCCAGCGGCGCACGCGATCCGTGCGGAGCGGCGGCTCCGCGGCCGCCCCGCGCAGCCCGGCGCGCGCTGCTGCTACCCGCCTGCGGTGGCGTTTAAAAGCACAGTTGATCTCTCTTACAACCGAGAACGGTCTCGTATTTTCTTACCTTCGACTGAAACCATTCATTTGACTTTACTCTTAGCACCTCATGCTTGTGCTGTGAAAAACATATGTAAAGCAAAAAAAAAAAAAAAAATTTATAACCTTTAGGTACTTGGTAATTAAAGAAGGATGTACAGATATATTTTTTCAATTAACAAAGCCAGATGCAATTTAAGGTTTTAATAAATCCACATTTGGGGAATGTCAGCTATAAAGTTTCTTCAGTTAGATTAACAGAGAGAATGGGCATGTTCAAATTTTCCATTTGCTTTTTTTATGCTGAATACAGGCTTTAGATTTAGCTTGTAATTGAATAGAGGACTTAGGTCAGAAAATTAGTTAGAAACCCTATAGCTCAGCTCCTACCTATACCAGTAATCCCAGCTGTGGAGATGCTGCTCTGAAGAAGTATTTCCGAGCACAAGGTGGAAGAGCAGAGCGAGAGCCCCGAGGGGAAGGTCAGGATAGTGCAAACAGCTGCTGGTTGCGGAATTCTAGTTCTACATAGGCTTTAAACCAGCAAACTCTTAGCAGAAATCTGCCTCTACTTTTGCCTGCTTGTAGACATAGCTATTGCAGCTTTAACTATTCATGGGCTTTTAAGGATATAGATACATTTAAATGTATATAATATAAAGCTGCTGAAAAATATCAGAAAAAATCAGGTATGTTTTTTGGTGGAGGGCTACCTGTGTTTTAACTTGTTCTAGGATTGGGCACAAGTAAGTGCATAGTATTTTTAAGATACATTTTAAACCAGTAGGGTTTTTCTGTGAGCATTTCATCTGTCTAAGGAGTTGATGGTCAGCATTAATTTGCCCATTTTTGAGAACTGTTATATTTTTACCATGACTTTGCTTTGTAAAACGCACATAGGACTTCATTAAATATTTCACACCTGTATTGAATAATCATACTTCCTAAAGGCTACAATTCTGTACAGTATTTGTAGGGCCCTTGTATTCTATTTCCCTTAACTTCATGGTATCTGTAAAGTGTGTACAGCACTTCTGTGCTGCACAGACAGATATTAATCCTTATATATATTTTTTTTCTTCTCCTGTATTTAATTCAATGAGCTATGGTATGTGTAAATGAACTTAGTTGCTGTATATCAGGAACCGCAATCTGACTTTGACTTCTGCTTGGACAAAATAAAAGCATTTTGTGCACCTAATTTTATACTTGGAGACATATGCTGTTTATAAAAAGGAAACCTGCGCGCTGGTTAAAAGGTACATTGTCGTCATAGCATAAATTACCCTGCAAATGAATATGTAACATTCCACTGCAAAACTTTAATTTTTAACTGCACCCATTTAGGACACGGGAATGGGACATCTGGCTGCAACGTGGGGCTCAGCTGGTGTCGGAGGGTCTCGTTTTGCCATGTGCTGCACCTCTCAGAGAAGGTACATTTAAAGGTAGCCTAAAGCTGATGCCAATCATAAAATCTATTTTTGTCTGAAATTAACATAACGGGAACATCTGCAGTACTTACTGTGTATTTTCTAGATGAAAATTTACTATTTAAGTATTAAAAAGGATCATCCTCGTGCGCAGCACCGGGCTTTGACTTTATACACTTACCAAGTCAATTACTTTCCCAGTAACAGACTTGTTCCTTTTCTCCCCTCCGGGGATACAACCTAGTGCTCTCTTTTCCTCTTTCTCAGCTACATGGGAATCCAACAGTTCGTTATTACAAATTATTTTAATCCCCTCCCCCCTTTTTTGTTAAAAAGGGGATGACATTGTCTCTTGCTGGGAGCACAAGTACAAGTGAGCTGCTTTCGGGCTGTCAGAGGAGAATGGGCTGCCAAGCATTCCCCTTGCTTTAGGCCAACCTTCGGCGTCACACAGCTGGAACGGGGCGCGTTGCAGAAATCACACTTTTCCTGAAGAAGCCCACAGAATAGGCTTGCCTTTTTTTAAAAAACAAAAAAAAACCAGCTTTTGTTTCAGGCTGTCAATTCTGCAACATTTTCCCTCCAAAAAATCTGGCACATAACATGCTCCAGGTTCGGTAACTGCCAATAGGGGGACAAAAAAAAATGGTAAGATGAAAAGCCGTTAATAGAAGACTCAGTGAACTGACAGTAATAGCAAAAGAAAGGGCTGCTTCCATTTACTTTTCTCTAGATGGCAGATTTCTTGAAAAATACCTGCAGCTAGTCTCCATCTCCACAAATACTGACAAGTAAAATGAGCATCAGCACTGCCTATTTACATGTCTGAATGTTACTGTACAGCTTTGGTAGAAGCTCTGAGAGGGAAAATGAAAAAAACAAAACCAGCAAAATAGCAACTTTTAAGTGCAGTTGCTTACAGAATGTTGGTCTTGGCATTATTTTTGATGATTTTATAAACTTGTATTAAAATTACACACTAAATATTTGTAATTTGTGTCATATTTAAGCTTACACAGTCCTTTATACAACTAATTTCTGTAGTAATTAGTTTTCTGTTGAGGACTTTAAAAGTTGTTAAAATATACATGTATACATACGTGTGTGTGTGTGTGCGTGTGTGTGTGCGTATGTGTACATATATATATATATATATATATAAAAAAATCCTAAGTGACAGGTCAACAGAAATACAATTATGCACGGTAAGCAGCAGTAATATGGAAAATATCCCCTTCATAGCTAACAAGCAGGAGCAATAAAGAAAAACTCTGTATTGAGGGAAAATATCCAAGATAATTTGTTAATTTGAAGTGTTAAATAACAGAAGAGAACAGTAAGCTTCACTGGCAGCTCTGAAGTGTACCCAAACCCATGGTATTTTTATGATGTGAATACATTAGTACTATTACCTTTGCTGGGAAGCAAATTAAACAAAGCAAATTACATAATGTCATTACGACTGAAGGAAAAAAAGATGCTGAAGAGGGAGAAATATGCACAGGAAATGGGTAGCATAGGTACTATTTTTTGACACTGTGGTCGGATTTGTCAGAATTAGCAAGCTGCTGACTGTAGTTTAGGATTAGCATCAAGAACAGTGGAAAATTCTTGATCAGGCTTTGGCAAATGCTGACAACTATGGGTATATCAATGCCTCAAGCAGGTGGTGGTTACTCTTCTGCCCTCAGCAATGGCTTAGAAAGAAAATTCTTTTTAATAGCATTACCAAAACAGAACACTTCAGATTCATACGGATACTGAACACTTCAAAAGCAGTGTCAGAAATACTGCTGTCTTTCCTGCTGTGGTCCCCAGATCACTGGAATCCAGCCCTCAGTTTTGCCTCCAGTGCACTAGCCCTAGGACACAGCAGTGACACAAGTCAGAAATGTTACTTCAACTTGTTATGGGAAAATGTACAAGCTCAGCACCCTGGAGGCCAAGCCAGATACATTTCCAGGGCAAAGACTGCAGCCCCTTGAAGTTCTGTTTTACTATTTTTTTTACAGAAAGATGAATATTAAAAAGATTAGCATAATAATTCTTACTTTAGCTCTGATTATTGGTTCTCTTTCTTTCTTCTTTAGATACCAGATCTGTAACAGCAGTAACTTTTATAATACCATTATATTAATACAATTCATCATTTAACAGGTGGATTATCTGCTTCACTGGTAGTATGAGAAAAGCGGAATTGAGCAATAAACTTATTTAAACAAAAAAAGCAGCTAAAGTGATTTTCCTATTAGTTAGGCTGTGCCAGGAAATCTGCATGTTTTTCTGATTTAAGACTTCACAGATGAATGGAGAAAAAAATCTAACCAATTCCAAACCACCTTCCCAGGACACTGTTTAGGTTCTGTCCAGAGCTCTAAGTTGTTCAAGAATGAGGAGTCTTTCCAGGAAATAGTACATACTCTGACTTCACAGGACTCCTCTCAGTTGACAAGCTCCTAAATGCACCTTGCCCATGAAAACCCCCATTTTCAGCAATTCAGAATGGAAACACAAAGAAGTAATTGACAGAAAACCTTCCTTTTTATTAAAACTTTTCATGTTACAATGACAAATGGTGGATTGTCACTTTTTAGGATCACGGAGTCAGGCTCCTGTAGCAGTCACCAAATTGTGTTAAAGATTTTGAGCCCAGCTTTCTGTGCCATCGTGTAGCACTCTGTTATGGTCTGCTTGGAACCTGAAGTACCAACACACCCATGAAGCGCTTCAGAAAAGGTATGTTCAGTAACTGCTCACATGCCATCTTCTTTCTTCACTAAGTAACAAACTTATTCATCCAATTATTGAATAATGCCTTGTAAAGACACCAAAAGTAAATATAATTCACTCATTTTCCTTTTAAATCCCACCCCAAACCCTCAAGCAGTCATGCCATAAAAAAAGTAGTCCTCTTCCACCCTTAAATGTTTATAAGAAAACTGAACCACCCACAGAAATAAACCCCTGCTTTGTTTTGTCTACTTGGATCCTGTAGATAGCAGGGCAATCAAGCCCGATGAAGCACTTATAGAAAGAATATAGTTCCTGTAGGGAAAAGGTTAAGGATATAAACTTTTAAGGTACCACAGCCAACCTTTGTTTGCACAAAACATCTAGCAGAGGATGTCTGGGGAAAAAAAAAAAAAAAAAAAAAAAAAAAAAAAAAAAAAAAAAAAAAATTGAAACTGTTTTCCTCTATGGGATGCTGAATTTAGAAGTGTACTTTAAAACTAAGACACCTACAAAGTCTAGTCTGTTCATTTAAAGGAAATTATAAATATTACTAAATACAGATCTTTCATTAACATATACAGCACTTACTGCCAGTATTTATTTACTTACATTAAAGAAATAATTTTACTTGGGAACTTTCTGAAACTCAACAATTCTGTAATGTTACAGCATCTGGCAACTAACATGAATGCAGCATTTCTCTGCGGCTGTGGACTGCTTCCTAACTGCACAAAACATCACGTCTGAAAGGGCAGCACCATAGGAATTTCTGTAGATTGTCCAGGTGATACCTTTAAAACACCTGCTGTCAGATGATAAATCATTTATGTGATTTAGAGACTTATGGGGGTATTCTTCACTTATACATTCAAGTGTTTCCAAGCAGAGGCACTTCAAAGACCTGCATATATCTAAAGAATAATCTCAGAACCCAGACTGCAAACATAACTACAAAAAAATAATAAACAGGATTTTAGTTGTTTCAATTGCACTAGTAAAGGATACACAGTTGGGTTGAAGTTCTTCAACACAAAGAATGAAGCGATGATGACCAAGACCAGAAAGAGGGTGTTGTTGTAAAAGATGGAAAAAGTCGTTGCTTCATAATCTGCAACTTCATTTTTCTTCCACAGAATTCTGTATACAAGCAGAGATATTATTTCACAC
Organism: Nothocercus julius; assembly: GCA_013398735.1. Classification (NCBI taxonomy): domain Eukaryota; kingdom Metazoa; phylum Chordata; class Aves; order Tinamiformes; family Tinamidae; genus Nothocercus; species Nothocercus julius. The sequence continues at coordinate 1,374,415 of VZSV01000051.1, forward strand.
ATTTCTAACTGAATGTATACCCTGACACATACAGCATTATGAAAAGACTGAACCTAATAAAATGTAGTAAGCTTTGGAAATCCTTGCACTAGCCTGTCCTTGAGAAAAGGAACTTCTGCTATTTCTAAAGACAGTTGTGGCATTCACTCTTCAGACATGAGAAAGCCTGTATGAAAAGGTGTTTTGCTTTGCAGTTTAAGCACAGCATGGTTGCCTTATGAGCCCTTCTGATAAAGGTTTCAAAGTCTGTGCCCTTTCATTGATAACTCACTTCAGAAAAGCTTTATAGATGAACAAAGAGCTGATAGCACAGCTTGTTACTGGAATATATCAACAAAACAAAGAGACAGACTCTAAAATCCTATCTACAGCTTGAAGATACTAGTTGGTATTACAAGCAAAAGAAAGAAGAAAGGAAACAAAGAGCATTACCTCTCATCCTTCTCCTTACGAGACATCTTCCTGTTGTCTGCCTCAGAAAGCTTGCGAGTAACTTCTTTGGAAACTGCATCTTCTCTTTTCTGTGCTACTCTGTAGGAAACACCATTGATGTTAAAGTTAAAAAAAAAAAAAAAAAAAAAAAAAAAAAAAAGTGAATTTTATTAGGTCTGTCAGTTACCTGGACCAAACAGACTTCACCCATCCCTGACTCTAAACTTAATAATCTCAAGAAAACAAGCAACAGTTTTAAGAAAAGCTTACCTCTTTCACCTTCTATATGAAGTAAAAAAGTTCTTCAGCATACTATTTCAAATACTTCTACTCATAAAAGAAATTGTAAATGCTGTTTTTAAATGCTGTAAACAGCTTCTTTAATAGCTAAGTCACACTTCAAATAACCAGCAAACCTTACTTGTGCTTGAGAACAAACTTGACGTTCTTATATGCAAAAGCCACCAGGTAGGTGCTGATGAAGGTCATTACGCTGTACAGGACGGCAGACTGAACAAGATCCATGTGCCATATCCTCCAATAAAGCCCTTAAATGAAGAAAAAGAAAAAAAAAAAAAAAAAAAAAAAAAAAAAAGGGAGAAGGAAAATTTAAAAAAAAGAGAAAAGGCATTAGGAGTGATTTCTCTCTTCAAGCGTCTCTCAGGAGCCCTGTGCGGTTTTTAGCTCTAGGTGGGCTCCTGCAGAGCCACCCGAGCAATCCTGCACTGCGCCGGGTGCCGCTGTCCCGACACGTGGCCCGGGCTGGGGCGAGCGGCCCCAGGGCTCCTTTTGGGCCTTGGGGACCGCTGCTGTCCCCGGGCGCCCCCCGGCTTCTACTGGGGCGGGGGAGAGGGGACATCCCCTGGTTTCTGCCCCAGGCTGTCACCCCCCTCAGGGTCCTCCCCTCGGGGCTCCCCCCTACTCCCCCCTAAGGGCCCCTCTAGGGCTTCGCCAGGGCCTGTCACACCCCTNGAGCTCCCCCTCCCCCAGGGCCAGTCGCCCCCCTCAGGACCCGTCGCCCCCCTGCTCCCCCAGGGCCTGTTGTCCCCTCAGGGCTCTCCCCCGCCGCTCACAGATGGGGATGGCGGAGACGATGAAGGCGTTGCCGAAGAAGAGCGCCGAGGACTTGGCCGAGAGGTTGCGGCTGAAGTCCTGCAGGAGCAGGTCCTCCTCGGACTGCTGCCGCGCGCCGGGGCCGCCCTTGGGCGCCATCGCGGGACGGGCCGACACGGCACGGGCGACACGCGACACGACGGCACCGCGGCGGGAGGCGGAAGCGCTTCCGGGTCACGACTGGGAGACGTGGACCGCGCTGGGCGGGGGGGCGGGGCGGGAAGCCCCGCCCCCCCGTCGCGGCCGTTATGACCGTTAGGGCCGTTAGGCGCTTTTCCACTTCTCTCTTTCCCGCCCTCATGTGGCGCTACGGGTGCGTGGTGGTCGCCGGCCGGGGACCGGGACCGGGGCCGCCGCCTGCGGTGCCGGCGGGTGCGAGCGGCGCCGGGTCGTGAGGCAAGTGAGTAGAAAGCTGCGTTTCCCAGGGAATGGGCGCCGTTGTGGGCACGGGCGCACGCTGCTTTACTTTATTATTATTATTATTAACATTCAGGTCCAGTTATTGTGCAATTTTAAGTGTTTTTTTTTTTTTGTTAGTTTTTTTTTGTTAGTTTAGCTTTGTAAGTGTCGGGCGGTCTCTCCTCCCACACACGCTCCCCTCTGAGCTTGTGAAGCCACAGAGCGTCATCCGCAGGCTTTCCTTCAATGACCCTTCTATGGTTCGATGAAAATGGTGTGTTAGTGGCCCGCAAAACTTTGGGGATTAATTGTGCTTTCTAGGTTAAAATTTTGTAGAGACTTCGGAGGTAACAGTCTCGAAGATATTTTCTTCATGGTCTGTGAGCCCTTGGCTGCTCAAACAGTGTTTTTTCCACCTTATTTTGTTTTGGCTATAACATTCCTGAAGATGCTTTTTTTTAATTGCAGCTTAATAAAGTTATAGTTTTAAAAATAAACAAACTAGCCCCTCCTGCTTAATTCCTCCAGGTGCTAATATCCTTCATGTGCAAGCAAAGGTGGGAGGTGCACCCTGGAAACAAAAATAAAGCCGTATAACCACAACTCGCTGTTCGTTGTGATTGAAGAGAAGCCTGTGAAGCATTTAAGTGCAATTGGACTCTGCTGAGTAACCTGTTGATAAATACCGGGGACACAAATGAGGATGGATTTTTATGGCTCAGTATGGTTTGCTGTAACATGCTGCCCTTACAGACTGACATTACTGATGTCATGTTGCCTGGAGGCACTTGCCAACACACAGGCAGTTGGGTAGAATACGTAAGAGGGAAGGCATAGGAGTACAATGGTGGATTTTCATTTTTTGGAAACATATGGTGTATGTGATTCGTCATGAGCAAGTGAGGCTGCTCCCTATATGTGCATTTAGCCAGCCTGTATAGCTTTCCTTTCTCTGGTTGTTAATTTTAGGCATTATCCTTAGCAGAGGCTTCTAATGCTGTTCAGCATTAATCATGATGTCTCCCACATCTAATCAGATTATAACACTTTCTTCAAGCTATATTTTCTCTTTCTGTGGTTTCTATGTATTGCTGTGGTAGTCTATATAATGGAAGAACTTTATGAAGATTGTTAAGAACAGGAACTTAGACTTTTAAATGAGATCTTTTTCCTCTTTAGAAAATATTGAGGATATCAAAGATATTTTGGTGCACTGGTATCTCAAGGTCTTTAAGTAACTGCAGAAGTGTGTGTATACTTTACTATACTTCTTTTGAATGAATTTCTCTTGCATGGATCATCTGTATACCTTTGAAATTTTCCATCTACTATCCCCCTTCCATTTGAACTGCATCTTTGGGTTATAATAAACTCTTTCAAAATAGCTTAAGCAGCAGTTTTTAAATTCCTCTGGCAGGCAAATGCTGTCTGTCTGCGAGATGGTCTTCTAAAATGTGCATTGAGGATAGCTACTCAAGCAAGAATGAACACAACTGCTTGTTTTCTAAATACTTAGAACACTCTTTTAATTGCCTGAGTTGTTGAAGACTACTGGAAAAATGAAAGTATAAGATAGGTCTTAAAAACAATCTGAAATTATTTGATGAGGGCTTTCACATTTCCCAGCATAAATTATTTTGCCTATTCTGTTGTTGCTGCTTATCTATGTAAAGTGTAGATTCAAAGGCACATTCCTGTTGGCTTGGAAAGCAGAATATCTGGGACATGTAACTTACAGTGACTAAGTCTGTTCTTCAGTGAAGCTTTCTTTGTTACCTTCTGTGCTAATATGAATCTTAATGTTCCATGGTCTAGGAACGTTTGTCTTCAGTGTCTTAAACGTAAGCATTTACTGGATTCTGATAGTGTGCATGCTTAGGTAGTGAGAAAAAATAGGTATGGAGGCAGAGCACTAGTGAATCCATGATTTATTACTATTATTATTTTGTTTGGTTAATTGCTGCCCTTTCTTTCTTTAGGTATGGAGATCCGAAAAGAAGAATAGAATAAATGATATTCTGTTGTGCAGAAGGTAAAGTTCTGGGGAAACAGCAGACCCAACCTCAGGTGGGTCAAGAACAGAACCAAAAAGCTATTTATTGTGGTGGCTCTTTCCATCACTCTAACAGCTCGAGGAATCAGTACCCAAGGACTGAAGAGCTGCTGTAGCCCTGCAGTTCTGGTAGCAGATAACCATACAGTGGTACAGAGTTGTTCTGTGGCTATGTAAAAATTGCTTTTTCTCTCTCTTGTCTCTAACAAGTCAGTGCATAAACACCTAGGTTATAACTGATGAGGGAGGGAGGGCGGGTAAAAGGATTTGAGCATTCTTGTAGTATGCACCAGAGATCATTTCGTTGTGCCAACTTTCTTCAGTGTTGTGGTTGCTCTTGAAATTTAAACTTTCTGAAGAGCGTTCTTAAAATCAGATAAGCCAGCATGGATCTAAGTAATAGTCTTTGGGCCTGTAAGTAATGTAAATAAAAGCAGATCAGACTGAATTTTTATGACATATTATGCAGAATTAGAGGGTGAAAGTAAGTCTGGGAGCTGCATCATCAGTGGAAAGATTGAGGAAGTAGAATGAACGAGCCTTTAATGCAGCTGAATGTTAACAGGTTGTGCTTTCTATAAAGAAGACAACCAGCAGGCAGTAGTGTTGCCAAATTTGCAGTGTTGGATTAGAGGTGAAGCATAGGCAGAGGGCCCAGGCTCGTTGTAGGCTACATAACAAAATCCCTTTAATTGCTGCCCATGATCACACATACATGCAAAGAATGCGAGGCAAGCAGGAACAGACATGGTAAGTGCTGATAGTCACTGCCTGTCTCTTTAACAGCACGTAGATTATGAGCAGCTCATACAGAGTCCCCACACTAGGGATGTGTCAAGTGGTCTGCCTTGGGCTTATGCTGTCCCATTTCTACAATCCAAATCCCTCTTGGTGGGAGGAAGTCGGCCAGATGGGATTTCTGAGTCTGAAATGTGTGTCATCCTGGCACCCACCCACGTGTTACCACTCCTTCCTTTAACAGCGTAGGAGGATCTCGACATGGTTGGTATCACCTGCCACCTCTCTGGGTATTTCCCATTCCTTTAGCCCCTTGAGTTTGGCAAAAGCCTTTTGAATCTTACCCACAGGAAAATGTAAGCAGATAATGTGTAGTCAGAAGAGCTGGCCACGCATGTGCTGATGGCCCTTAAAATGCTGGTATCAAGCAAGAAAGATGAGCTAGAAACTAAAGGATTATGTGAAGAATGTTTGGATGAAGAAGGGAATAAAAGGGAATACTTGTGACTGTTTTCTCTTTTGAATGGTTATCTGTAGTCATATACAGTACAGACAAAGTAAATAGTTTTTACTAGTCTTGCAATTGTCAAACACTTGAACTCACGTTAATACCTGTTTCACTATAACAGTCTGTATTGAATGACGTACATTGGAATTGTATCCAGCCAACACAGCACATTAGATAACAGTTGAGTTGAGGTATAATTAATAAGATTTCCTTTTATCTCTCCCTTTTATAATTATTTAATACTAATATTGAGAATTGGGGTGCTCCTGTGCAAGTGAGAGGGGGCACACCAGTGCTACAGGCATCCCTTTCTATCTGGAACAGGATGCTTAGCCCGGCTGGCCCTTGTGACATTCCTGTCCTTGGAGGGAAGACCAGGCATGGAGTGTGTGGAGGTGGGTAGCAGTGTCAGAGCCAGGGAGCATGTTGCTGAGCTAGGCCAATGGAGTTCGGATGGCACCAGGCAAATGACCAAGAGCCAATCTGGAGACTGCAGCGTTCTAGTTCCTCTCCTGAGCTTAGCACAAAATCTGTAATGGGAAGGTAATTCCAAGCTTCCGTGTGAGCACTGTATGGAGCTGATCCTAGCAGCAGGTAGCTACATGCTTGTGGAGCCTTTGGGCCTGGTGCCTCTGAGCTAGCTTTGAGTAGAATCACTTCAGGGTCACTAATTTCACAACATATACTTACAGATTGGAGATTACCCCATCATCAGATTACTGAGAATTAGCTTCGTCTTTTCTAGCTAGCAAGTCATGTCTAGTCTCAACCTGGATATATGTTAAGGGAAATTTCTCCAAGTTATGTGTTTGTTTCATTTGTTTGCCTTTTTTTTTTTTTTTTCCCCTAATTTAAAAGACCTTTTTTCCTAATTTAAAAAATTAAAAAAAAAAAAAAACAAAAAAAACTCTTGAACAGATTTGATAGAGCAAGGCAGTATCCTGCATTCTTCAGGGATGCTGAATTCAGCAGTGCTCAAGCCTGTCAGTTCTAGAAAATGAAGCATTTATAGTATGTTCCCACACAGTAGATTTTTCCCTCAAGAAATGTTTTTCAAATGCATATTCTCATTCTAGAATGTGCAGCACAGCATCTCTTCTACCCATAGTAACTTTGTCTCTTTTGGACAGAGAGCATCTGCTGAATACAGAAGATCCTTTTACTTTTTTTTTTTCCCCCCCCTGTATTTTATCTCACACTATGCTTTAATTTTTGTGCTCTGTAACTTGTCGACTATATCAAACTGCTCACAATATCCATGATGATGAGGCTTCAGGGCCCCAAACTACGACAGTCTATAACTTGCAGTGCTGAGGAAAGGCGTGCAGGACTTCAAAGCAGGGTGTACACCTTTTCTAGTTGGTGGCTAAGTAAAGAGGACCTCGTTCCTTCCTTCTTCCGAGTGTTTTTGTGTTGCTTATCAGAGTTAGAACTTTATCATGCTGCTATAGCTGCTGAAACTACGGCTCGTACACCGGATGCATTTGATATGATTGAGAATAATTACAAATTGGTTACTATGGTTTTCAGGAGACGCACTTAAGTCTGCATGTTTGCATGTTAACAACATATCCTGAGCTCAGATTTCTGTGTTCATCATGTACTGATTCTTAACAGAAAAAAAAAAAAAAAAGTTTTTGCAGAATGTAATGGTGAATCTCTCTTGCTCATTTACCTTCTAGTTGAAGATTTAGATGCTGCTGTTTTCCTCCCTGCCCTTGGAATCGTGCAGAGATTGGAGGGAGGAGGAGTCAGATTTTTAGTGCCTCTCTGTCTTACATTGCAAGGCTTAATCCTTTTAGGGGGATATGTGCAGATGGATCTTTGTGCACCTTCACCCCTTCCACTTCTCAAGGGTGCTGCGTGGCTCCTCTTACTCATTAGAACGTGGATTTTACAGGGCTCTAGTGAAGGTTTGCCCTAGTGAGCTGGCATTAGCTGTTTTTTCTCAGATGTGAAATGCTGCAAGGCTGTTGCCTTCCATGTATCCCTGAAGAATGTTTTGGCACTTATGATAGAATGGCCATTATTTGCATGTAGACAGTCACCTACTTACATATTTTAGATGGAACCAGGTCTGTTAATTTTAGACCTGTTTTAGTGTTATTTGGCCGACAATGAAATACAAAGAAATGTTCTTACTCCTCTTTAAGTAAGAGTCCGCCAAAAGGAGAAGAAACAAAGCACTGCCACTTGCACGTTAGTTCTTGCCTTGTGGCAGGACCCATCTGTTCCAGAATCACAAAAATGTAGAAGTCAAAACCCACGGATTGTATGAATCGGTTTTACATGCTTATGAAGTTAAAAGATGGGCAATTTGGCCCTACCTGTATAGATCTGTGGCATGCTTGCAGCAGCTCGAGAGACTTCCACGAGAGGGTGCTCCAGTTCAGCAAAATCTTGTCAAAAAAGCGAATGAGTGTCCCCATTGTGGGCATGTTTTTCTACCAATTTATGTGTTCGTGTATCTAAGTCAACTTAGAAATTGGATAGATGCCTTTACTCAGTTTAAGGTGCAAGGGTGTCTGTCCAGTCCAGTAAGCAGATACACAGATGGATATGTGATACTGTGAAGTAAAGGCAGTATTTCCAGAGGTCCTATTCACTCTGCTGAAAGACTGTCTAGTGCCTAGTCACAAAATACTATTCACAATTTGGGTTTATTTTGTTTTGGTTTAGTCTCCTGAAACCTGCTGCTTCTTAATATTGTCTACAAATGTATGCATTTTTTAAAAATTATTTTATATTCTCCTGTTTTGAAACATCATTAGTTAGCCTTTTAAATTGGTACAACACTGAATGGTACAACTAGAGAAGAAAACACCATCTAGAAAAGTAAGTTCTTAAATGATTAAGTATCACTGATAGTATTTTTTTTTTTGTGTGTGTGATAAAGTTATTACTTGATTCATAATATAGTAAGTAAGGAACTGTTATTAAGGCTTAAGTGCAAGTTGTACGGTGTTACTGTACTGCTATGCTAAAAGCACTGGAATATTTTGCGGGATGTATAGGCCAAAGTTTTAGGTCCATCACTCTAAGGCAGTCCTAGAATAGCAAGATATCTGTGTATAACTGATTAACAAAAAAAAAAAAAAAAAATTCCAGAAAAAGCAGAAAAAGGACTGCTTTTGAATCATGCATGCCTGTCCCAAATCATATGTCACTTACAGATAATCTTACATGACAGCAAAATAACTAAAACTGTGCTGATATTCATATGTTCAATGTTTATGTTTTGTTTTTCTGTGGTATCGCTGAACTTTCAAAATTTTATTAAATAATAGAAACACAGAATGGTGATGTTCTAAAACTTTTAATTATTATCATAAGATATTAAAAAAGTGAATATGACTTTTAATATCACTAGCTGCATATTTAGAAGTTGGATCTGGATTCAAAAAGTTTCATGCACTGATACTAATTGGAGTTATTCTGGTCTTGATACTTTTTAGGAACTGTGTCAAAGAGAATAATGGTAAGTATATAGTGAAGAACAGCACCACACAGTGAATATATGTCCTAATTTGCAAGAATAATTTACCTGGACTGTTATAGCAAATAAAGCAGTCCTTTTTCTTTCCATTTATACCAGTGCTAGATTTTCATAGGTGAGCAATTTCATCATTCAACATAGGTGAGTGTGTGTTCTCATTTTTCGCTTGTTTGTGGATAGTACCAGAAAAGAATAATCTGGGTTTATATTTTTTTGGAACTGCTGTGTCTGTGGATCGGTGCTATCCTCCAAAGAGTCAAATAAATGTATCAGTCAGATATGCAATACTGTGTCGCTAGCTAAAATTTATGGCTACCTCTGTCAGCAATAGGAGACGAGAAGGAGTAACAATTGCTATTGTTATTTACTTACTGATCATCTTGGCTATAATCTAATGGGATTTTCAGAAACTATTCTTCAGTGTGGCAATAGTTGGTTGTTTTTAAAATATGGATTTTTAAAAAAAAAAAAAAAAAGGTACAACACAGGTAGCCCCTACCCAGGGACTTGCCACCACCAGCGGGTCCTCCTGACCTGAAGCCGTATGCCAGCAGAGCCAACGTGTGGTCCATTTACAGTGGGGAGAGACTTAATCATCAGAAAATTTCTCCTCATAACATTTGGATCTTGCAAACCTAGATGAGCTAGACTAGGTGACTTATCCCTAGGTGAGGTCACCCCTATTAAACCCGGGTTTGATAAACCCGCACTGCCCTCCTCTGCACGATGCCGTTATGGGAAATGCCTTTTGTTTTTCTCCTTTGTGTATTAAGCACTTTTTTTCTTTTTTTTTTTAAAAAAAAGAAGAGATTACTTGAACTAGGATTAAGAGCGTGGATAGAAACATACTCTAAGATACAAAAATATCAGTATTTTTATCTATTCAGCTTCTAAATGGGGGGGGGGAAATGTCTTTATACATCAACAGACTCAATCTATTTTATATATTGTGATGAAAAATGGACTATTGTAGAATTACACAGTTCCTGCCAAATCTGTTAAGTAAAGAAGAGTCAGCACTTCTCCCAAGCAGGCTGAATTGAAATGAAAACCTAAACACCTGCAGAGTTCTGGATAGATGACCAAACTAGATACTGCAGCTGAGAAAAATATACAGAGTCTGTGCAAGGTATACTTGGGATTAAATAGCCTCAGAGGAAAGGAGAACATGCAACGTACCTTCGTGACCTTCTTTCCCAGTACCCTTCCAAGTCCCATCTACCCTTGCTGACTTCATTTTGGTATAAAACATCAGAAAAGGAAAATGAACTTTTCTGTAGCATGGTGTGTCTTAAGAAATTAGTTTTCATTTTGCAAGTATTTGGATACAAAAGGAATTGTAGCATTCTTTTTATCACTAAGAAAAATGTGTTGGAGCTTCGACACCTTCCTCTTGCTTTTTTCTGATGTGCATGTTTGAAGTTGAGTCCCTTCTTTTGTCACTGGATAAGTGAAGTGCGCATACTGATTAGTCCGTATTTGCAAGTCAGAATTGTAAATTACTGCATTTGCGCTGATGCAGTTTGCCATCTGAAAGAAATAATTAGAGCTCTCTTTTCTCTTGCTTAAGATTTAACCAAGTATTTAAAAATGAGATCATGCTTTCCTGGTGGTCAGAATTTCTTTATATGTATGTGTGGGATAACCTCAAAATTGCTGTATGATCTGATGGTGTGTCATGATGTTTTTCCTTTAATTATACATTTGTTTGGAGAAAGACTGTTATTTTGGGCCTTGTTCTTCCCTCAGATATATCCTTGCAACCTCACTGTGGTGGGAGGTGTGCGTATTTGACTATGTAGTTGAACCATCTGTGTTATTTATTTATATCTCACCCATGAAATAAGCTATTACAAGCATATCGTTTCTATTTTGGCAATTTTAAAACAAATGCAAGTGTGTATACAGCTCTTCCTCACTGAATGGGGATATGACAAGTTACCAGCTGCTGTGCTCTAACCTGCGTGAGGTTGTGTCTGATGCTTCAGTCACCCAAGAGTTGCATTAATGACACTTGACCATTATGAAAATTTGTTTTCAGCTTCTCTAGACCCAAGTGCTGCCTTTACTCAGCCTGTACTGTGTCATTATGGCATGAAGATAAAGTCTAAATTCTTTGTAGCAATGGCCTGTTTTCTTTGCCAGTGTAGCTGTGCAACACCTTCAGAATGCACTTTGAGGCTACTTGGTCATCCTGAAAGGACAGTTTTGTTCTATTTTCTGTATATTTAATTTCATAAAGTCATTGAGCATTTATATAGTATGGAAGGGAACACTGATTTATTCAAAAAAAAACAAACAAAAAAAAACCTAATGTAGTGAGTGTTCCATCAATATAAATTTTAGCATTTGAAGTAGTTTACCTCCTGATAATTATTTGGAGGGGTTTGTTGGCAGATGCATTTAATTTTGATGTTGCTCAGAACTATGTTCTTCACCTTTAAAGGTTACCATATGAGTAAATAGCAGCTTAATCCACAGAGTGATGAAGGGGCAGTTTACTGTAATCCATGGAGTTGCTACCATGCATGCCTCTTTTTGGGAAGGTGTCAGGCACTGGGTAGCGCTCTAGGCCAACATCCCTGTCATGTCTGTGGAAGGCTCTGAGCTCAGGCCGTGCAGAGACGGAAGATGAGTTCGCTCCAGGAGTGGCTTGAGGTTTGCCCCGGCATGAGGGAGTGCGGCGTCACGAGGCAGTGCTCACTGAGCTCTCGGTACCGTGAAGCTCGGTGGCTGTGGGGAGGGAGCAGATCGTTACCGCGGGCTGCAGGGGGCCCTGTCGCTTCCCGTTGCGAGCCGC
>VZSV01000051.1:1416016-1428200 GCA_013398735.1 Nothocercus julius
GGGCTGCGGGCTGCGGATGCGGAGCACGGGCTGCGGGCTGCAGAGCACGGGCTGCGGGCTGCGGATGCAGAGCACGGGCTGCACACGCGCGGCTCCGCGGGGCTGCGCTCGCTCGCACGGCGGCCTCGGGGCCGCAGAAAGCATGAGCCGGGGCCGGCGCCAAGGCCGCCGTGCGGAGCGTGGTCACAGCTGCCCCGCTCACCGGTGCGGTCTGAGAACAGCGCAGCGATGACTGAGAACGTTGTCATGAGACAGACTGTACTGAACACGAGGCTAAAGGAGTTTCAGAACAGGAAACAACTTCAGGGGGCGTTTCCAGCTGGGAACTGGGCAGAAGATCAGAATATTGGTTGTTAAAGTGACATTCCAGTGCCAGCCGCCTGCAGTGTCAAGTGCAACCAGCCCGGTCTGTGATCCCGGTCTGTTCCCCACGCGTTCGCGCACCTTCTGCTCACCCCCAGTGCAGACTGCTCTCCTGACAGAGGTCTGCGCCAGCCGCGCTCTAAAATGCTGGGCAGGGGCCCTGCCACTGTTCTGTTTGGCCCTCTGTGCATCTTCCAGTGACACCAGGGGACATGAAGCTAGATTTCTGTAAAGAGTAGTGCTCTTGGAGCAGCGGATATTCCCCATCCCCTCCCTACAGACCTCTGAGGACTGCTGTGCTCCGCCAGAAACGTCTGGGGAAGTGGAGGAGCTTGAAGAAACATCGTCGCAGGGCATCACCGGATACCTGAGGCGGAAGGGCAGTGCGGAGCAGCTGAGAAGGTGCCTGGAAGCGCGTCCTGCACGGAGCCCGAGCTGCCCCGGGCTCCGATGCTGCGGGACGGAGACGGCCACACGCATTGGGCAGCCCTTGCACGCGGTTCAGAGCGGGGAACAGCTCCGAAAGCGCGAGGAGCTCTCGGCTTGCTGCCGTCAGACCCCTGGTGGCACCTTCCCCTTCCCCGCTCCGGGACGCGTTGTGGCTCTCACTCGGTCATGCTGCCTTGGACTTGGGTACAAACAGGGGCGCATCCCCTCTGGCTTCGCACTCCTCTGCCAGTAACAGTCAACAGCGTCATCTCCGTCTCGCATGATGACAACCCCCAAACATCCTCTGAATTAATTTTTATTCTCCCATGGCTGTGAACTTTGTTTTTATGAGAATATTTTCCCATACACAGGACAACAAATGTCAAATTGACCTAAGGATTGTTCTTTCCTAAATTTCCTTTGGGCTCCCTTTTCTTCAGCTAGCCGGGTACAAGCTGTTTCAAACATAATTAGGCTGTTGTAAATCATCTTCCCCTGCCTTGTGTTTTGTTCCCTGCCACAAGGAGCCCGTTCTCACGCGCTGCTACCCTGCTTGCATTTGCTCTCCTGCAAGGCCCTGTGCGGCGCGGCGAGGAGCGCGCCGGAGCGGAGCGGCCGGCCGGGGCCTCCGCGCGGCCCGGGCTGCCCGGCCCCTGCGCCAGGGATGCTCCAGCCCTAGAGGAACCCGGCACGATGAGCGGCCTGAGCTCCTCCCCACGGGCTCTGGATTAGGCTCGCCCTAAAACCCAGCATCGCCCGCCGCCCTCCCGGCGCGCCGAGGGCTCTAATCCGGACGCCCCGCTCGCCGGGAGACCTCCCGCAGGGGCCTGCGGTTACTCATTCACTCTATTTATTTTTCTCCTTCCTGTGCCCGGCTCGCGAGGCGCTGAGAGCAGGTTCTGGCTCCAGACCAGAACGTGAGTCACGAAGCTCAGGGTCCGGCCGTGCGCCGGCACCAGGTCACTGTCACCAGGGTCCTGCCGCCCCGGGATGCTCAGAGCCGGGAGGAGGCTGCCGAGCTGGGAGGGGAGCGAAAAGGAAACGTGGAAGTGGGTTAAGAAAAGTGAGAATCGGCTTTGAGCGAGCACAGGGAAGGGAGGGCGTGGGGCAGCCGGCAGCAGCGGGGACAGAAAGGGGATGGGGAGATAAGCTGGGCTCTGGGAAACGGCCGCTGGGAAACCACAGGCAAAAGCCCTCGTAGAAACTGAGAGGGAGGAGAAGAAGAAACACCAGGAAATGGCAACAAGGACGTGGAAATGAAGGCGCCACCGGTAAGGAACCATTGGCAGAGCAGCCTAGATCAGAGCATGCAAAACCCACAGCCAGCCATTGCACTAAACTACAGCCGCTCTCCAGGGGCTGAGGCCGCTTTCTCCTTATGCAGCCTTGCAGGAAAGCCAAGGCATCAGGTACCTACCTGAGTACAGCCTGGACCACGCTCGGTCTGGCCTCTTATGGACCCCTGTGGTTTGCAATTAGGCTGATGGACGCTGCGAGTAGAGCAGAACTCAGCCAGGTGTTTTACATATCGAGTAAAGGTATGGGCTGCTTCACATCCTTAGCCTCCGGGAGCCTGGTGGCTAAATCCCTGCGGAGAGCTGCTCGCCAGGCTCGCCTGGTGCCTCTATGCACCCCGGGATACGTCCTGCACGTTCCTGCACATCCTGCACCTCTGATCCCTGCTCAGAAAAGGAGCTGCAGGTTTGGGTCCTTCCCAGGACGGCTCTGCCTTGGGCTCCCTGCCATACATCCCTATCCCCATCCTGGCTTTCCCTCCTCCTGGGAGCATTATGATTTGCAGGCTTTGTTTCCTGTGGGATGCCATTGTGCTGATGTGCTGGTACCTTTTTTCACTTCTGACTTTCCTTGGCTGTACTTTGCTTGATATGCAGCCTACACTGTCTGTAAGCAGGCAGGATGCGTCCAGTCTTCCACTTGGAGGAAGTGGCGTCAGTGATGCCTGGGGTAAGTGATAACCAAACGCTCTTATTCCAGAACACTTCCAGAAAGCTCCAAAGCAAAAGTTTCTTTTTGGTGCCAGCAGCAGGGAGTGAGGGAAGCAGAGGTGGCTTGGAGCCGCAAGCACCTGGCTCGTGGGGCGCCGAGGCTCGGGATTGGGAATGGCCGGAGCTGTTGCTCACCCTGCAAGAGGGCTGGAAACCGCGGGATGCGGCAGTGCGAGCTCCACTCCTGCCTTTCCGGACTGTAGTGCTGGAAGTAACGCTGTAGCTACACCTACACGGCGGGCTGTTGTTCTGCAAAACTGTGCCGTGGTAAGTGACGGCTTCCTCACCGGGGCGCGAGAAGTCGGGAGCCTCCCGAGCCGCAAGGGCGGTCGTTGGAGCTGCCGAACCCGAGTCATGGTTGCTGAGCCCGCGCCCTGTTGCTGCGTGTCCTCCCTGGCCATCGCAGCCCGTTTGCTCCCTCCCTTTGCGCAGCATCTTCTCGTGCACTTACAAAGTGCCGGGCAGAGCGGTGACACCGGTGGCAGCGGGGGCTCCGGCCGCCCCGGCCGGCCCTTCCCTCGCGGGCCCTGGCGTGCCGCTCGCACAGAGCGGGTTCCACATGCATAGCGGGTTTGAATTCAGTAAGCATCCTCATTAAATATATATCAACGGGATTTCTTACTGGGAAGCCTGTGCTGGCCCACGAGCCTTCCCCTCCCGGGGACCTTACTGCGTGGACCGGCTCCGTAGGAGATGGGGAGCAGTTTAGCGCCCTGCAGGAAGATAAGGACCCCAGTGAGCTCTTTACCATAACTGTTCCCCTGCAGACTGCGCCTGGCGCAGTGTTTACTCCTCTATAAATAGTCCCTGCTGAGCACGGAGCGAACCTAAAATGGATGTTACCAAAGGGCTGTCAACCCCGTGCTCAGAGCGCGACACGAGCGTGCGAGGCCGCTGTGCTGCCGGGGCCGACACGACCGCGCGCGGGGCGGCTCTGCGCGCCCGCCTGGCTGCTTCGGGGACGTGGACCTGACTCTCCTCTCCCTGCAGAGCCTAGGAGAGCAAGGTGCGAGCCTGGAGAGCAAGATGCTCCCCAACCAGCAGGCTTCTCCATCTCCAGTTCTCTGGCTTTTCCGATATCTCAGCTTTGGGGAAGTGAAGGCTGATCTACTTCTTTGATGGAAATTCTTTATTTTGGGCTTTCTGGTGGCTGGGTACCCGAACCCGGCGCTGGAGGCGCGCGCGCTCCGTGTCCTGCGGAGCGCGGTCGTGGCAGCGGCAGCCGCACGCGCTGCCCGCGGCCCCTGCAACGAGACCCTCTAGGTCATGCGGGAAAGTGAGAGGTGCTTTTGGTGCCCAGAATTCCTGCCCTGCTATCCAGGAATGAAGCAAATCCTCTGTGTATGGTCCTCCCTGTGGGCACAGCCCAGCAGTGAGTTTCCAAGGACTGTCCTGCTCTTTTGGGGGCTGTGGATGTTCAGGGCTTTGGGGGATTTGACCCCAAGTGCTCAGGTCTTGAAGGAAAACGCAGGGATAAAGTCCCTCCTTGGACGTCGCTGTTGTGGAGCTATTGCCAATCCTGCCGGAAGGGCGGACTCACCATCCTGGCGCACAGGAGCACCCAAGTTTGCTCCCTCCTAGGCATAGAAGGGTTATTTGCCTTCATTCAACTGATATAAAAGATCCTGAGCCTGCAGAGGAGGGAGCAGCTCCGATACCTTCTACCGACAGGATCTGTTGTCCTCGATGTGTTGTCCTCTTGCAGGAACTTGTCTGATTAGTAAAACTTCCTCAGAAGCTGCCCAGAGGAACAGGGACTGGCCGTGTGGTACCTTAAAACAAGAACCTAAAACACGTCTCGTGCCAAAAAAACAGATAATGCAATGTCCTGAGCGAGAAGGATTTGTGTCTGCCAAAAATAACTTTGCTGACCTAAAGTCACTGCAAAGTGACACCCCGTGGATATCTGTGTGCCTCATCAGCCCTGGGCGTCCCGTTCCACCTCATCCGTTTAAGCAATGGGCTGCTGAAAATAAGACTTTGTACTAGCGACAGTGGCAAAATCCCTGGCAGGAACATTGCATCGGAGCTTGTTGCCCACAGCCAGGTGCTCCAGGCTGTGACCCGTCCTATCGGCTGTAAGAGCAGCTCAGCAGAGGTCCCCAAAATCCCTTAAATTCCCCAAATTTGGGCTCTGCAGTTCAGCAGCTCCTGTGCACAAATGTAGCTGAGGCTACCTGCTGCCACGTGGGTTGGTTTTAGGAGCTGGGAGGCAGGGAAAGGATTTAAGCAGCTGTGATAATGCTGGGAATCGGGCCTGTTGGCAAAGCGTTCTATTAAATAGCAGGGCAAACCCTGCTGTTTAAATGCGGTGGAATTTCAGTGTGACACACTTAGAGGGTCTCTTTGGCTTTGCACGCCAGGACAAACCATGTCCAGATGTACCAGCACTGAGACCTTTTTGCAGAAAAATCTTAAGCAACTGAATTTTACGCAAGAGCCAGTGCTCTTGCCCAAGAGGACGGCGTGAGGTGGAAAACACCTTTGGGAGCGTGAAGGACTCGGGAAGGGAGCTTTGCAGTAAACACCAGCATGGAAGCAAATTCCCTGCTTATTTCCCATGAACTCGGCTCTTGCTTAGTCAGTCGGAGCGGCTCCGGCGTTCACCCCGGATGCCTCCCCCAGATCATCTTTGCTCGCGATCTGCTGAGCTCAGAGAGCCGCCGGGACGGGACGGGACGCGCCGGGTGCTCGCGCTGCCCCGGGCACCTTCCTGCGCTGGAGCGGCGGATTTCAGAAACATTCAGCAAAACCGTGGAGGTGTTTAGAGGAGCCTGCAATTTTTACAGCGTTCTGGAGGGCTCCGGCTTTGCTAGCACGCCAAGCGAGTGCTTTGTGCGAGCGGCAGCCCTGCGCGAGGCCGCGGGGCCGAGGTGCCCCGCGCTCGCCCTCCCGCGCCGCAGCTTTAGCGTAAGCCCCGCGGCGCTGAGACGCCGGATCCGCTCGCTGAACTTGGCTTAACCTTTCGCTCCTGCCACGTCTGCCCTCCGCCTTGGCCGCGGCCCAGGACACAGAGGCTCCTTCTGCCATCGCCCGCTCCCGTACGGGATTCCCGGGCAGGGAGCGTTGCAGGAGTGGGCTAACTGGCTTCTTTGGTCATAAAACCGTCATCTTTGCAGGAGCAGGAGGGTGGAAATGTGGCTTATGCATCTCCACAGTTTCCGCAGCTCTGTTTTTAGAGCCGTGCGGAGCCGTGCGGGCTCTGCTCCAGAAGCGCAGCGTGCGAGCGAGGCCGGACTGCTCGGCTCGGCACCTCCTCGGACACGTGCGGGACCTGCAGAGCCCTTTTTAAATTTTATTTTATTTACTTTTGGGCCCATTTTTTGTTCGTGTTTTTCCTTTGTCCTTCGCAGGGCAGGGGGTGACTCTGTCTGTGCACAAATAGCCCTGCGCCGCTGAGAGGTGATGCCCCCTAATGCCATTAGGCTAATGCTGGATTCAGAGGCTGATGCTGCCCGAGTGCTGGCACGGGGACAGCAGACGTGTCCCCGGCTCCCCTCGCGCAGAGGCGGCTCCTGCACACTCCGAGGGGACAGTTATTTCGGTGCCAGGTTTGAGAGCTCCCGCAGCGCGGCCGGCGCGTGAAACCCCAAGGTCAGCCTGCCCCGCGAGGCCTGTGCCCGGGGCCGCCCTTGCGCGTCGCAGCCCTTCGCGCGCAGGAGAGGCAGCGCTGCCGGCCGCACGGCCCGTCCGGGGCGTCCGGGTCGGAGCCGCCCTGGCTGCCGCCCTCACGAGCCACGCGCAGGGCGGACGAGCAGAGGGGCTTGGTGCCCTCGGGCTCGCTCGCGGCTGAGCCGGAACGGCTCCGTGCGGCTTCCCGCTTCCCCTCGGGGAGCCGCGTTCGAGAAGGAGCCGCCGTGGCGGCCGCGCGGGCCGTGGGCAGGCGCTGGTTCTGCGTGCGCGTGGGCACTTTGTCTGGCCGCGGCCAGGAGCCGGGTCTGGGGGCGCTGCCTGAAGCAAAAGGGGGAAGCCCCAAAGCCCCCGGGCTCCGGCCCTTTTCCAGTGGTAAAGGGAGGCTGGAAAAGCCTGGAAGGCAGCAGGCTGCGGGGGGACGGGTGGACGTATCCCGGTGGTGGCTTCCGGGTGAGCCTGTCTGGCAGCTCCCGGCTTCTCTGCCTTTCCCCTCAGTCCATCCCCAGGAAATCCCGGCGGTGGGACAGGGACAAGCCAGGAGTTCTCCTGCCTTCTGGGGCTCCCCTTCCTTTCGCTGCCCCTCTGTGAGGCCAGGTGAGGGGGATGGCAGCTGAATTTGTTCACCCAGAGGGGAATGACCCTTCCTTCCAAGAGGACTTTGGTAGCTCTTTCTGATTGCCATTTTCACAGTGAGTTGCCGGGTTTTATGGATTACCAAGAATGCTAAAATTCAGGGAGAAGCAATGCTGGCCATTGCCAGCCAAGGTGCCCCCGTAAGGACTTGCCGGGAGTCGGCCCTGGGAAGGGACTGGTGGATCGGCCTAGCACAGGAGCTCTGCAAGAGCAGTGTGACCTGCAGCGGAATGAGCGCCCCGCTGCATGGCCTTGCGGCAACTTCCTGGGAAACTTTTTTTTCCAGAGGAAAAACACTAGAAATTCCCATGAACTTGCCTTTCTCCACCTGCCAGAAAAGAGGGGTGATTCCAGCAGCTCCCTGTGGGGATGAATCTGCAGGAGCATGGGAAAAATGAACTATAGACTGACAAAAGAGTTCTAGCATACACAGCCGCGGGGAATTCACCCTGTTTACAGCAGCAAGTTTTAGTAGTCTGAAACAGAGGGGAGGTGCAAACAGAGAGCGTCTGCATGAAGCAAGGAGCGGTTCGTCCCGCGGAGCCTTTTCCTTTCCGAATCCAGCCCCGGCAGCTGAGTTTCACATTCTTATTCTCAAAAAAGGCGAGCAAACAACAGGCCGGGTTTGGGGTTTGTTGTTACTGTTGTTTTTGGTCCAGCTCTCCCGTACTATCTTTAGAACGCAGCCTTTCGGCACTGGGCAGGACTGGCTGGGATTCCCCGTCGCTAACATAAAATAGCTGCTCTTCAGTATCAGCCGCAAGCCAGGAAATCCATCCCTGGTGCCAAAATGGGCTTTCTTTCATAAATCCGCGTTTGTTTTAATTTCCTTTTGCAACAGGCGACGGCAGCGCAGCGGCCGGATTTCGCCACGCGCTGTGTGACGCCGCCCAACGCGCCGCCTGGCTGGCACGGAGGGGCCGCGCGCTGGGAAGCGGCGGCCGCCGGGAAAGCGGGGAATGACCCGCTCGCCCATTGCTATAGAGGAGAACTTGCAAGGGTGGTAGTTCTGCAGGGGCCTTTAGGGACTCGGAAACGTGCGTGGTTATTGCCTTGTGACTAATTGCTTTTACCACTTTGGTGGAATTCTCTCTTACCGATCGTATAGGCGGGTGGGAATAACCCACTTGCGGAGCCCTTATTGGCGCTGCCCAAGAACCTGTCCCAGCGCTGCGGCCCGGATCGCAGGCCGGCTCCGAAGGTCGCGCGCCCGCCGCCGCTGCGCCGGCCCTTCCTGCCGGCCAGGAAGGGAGGGTTACGCACAGCCGTCTCCTGGCGTCTATTTTGGGAGCTCTGAAAGGCAATACCTCAATGTTAGCTGGTGCCATCCTTAAAATAAACAAGATGGCAGCGGGCGGGGGCGCGCGGGCAGGCGCAGCAGCAGCAGCACAGCAGCAGCCCGTCCCGCTGCGCTGCTCGGGGAGGGACCGGCTCTTATCGTGTGGTTTTAGAGCACCCAGCGCCGTGGACCTTAGTCCTGATGGGGCCGCTGGGCGTGGGGGCAATATAAATATTTAACGTGCCCTTAGCCTCGGGGCGGAGGAGACGATGTGCAGCCCTGCTGGGAAGTGCTGCTCCTCACACTGCACCTTAGGGTGCTTAAAGACGCCTGCCCGGAGCGGCGGCTCCCCGAAGCACGCAGCGTGCGCGGCGGCGCCCGGCACCACCGCCGAGCAAGCCGGGGCGCCTGGGTTTTCATGCAGTTTTGCATTCCGTAGAGAAGGAAATCGTCGATGGCGAAAAGAGCCTGCAAACCACAGGGTGTGGGGTTTGTTCTTCTGCCCGGTTGTCCTGTGGCTACGGACGTGACTAATCCCTGGTGACAGCCCTGTGCTTGCAGCCTGCTGTTCGCACCGGTGGAGCTGGGCATTCAAGTGCTTTCTGCCACCAGAAAACGAAATTAAAATTCTTTGGCAATGAAACTAATCCTGCAAAAGGGAGCGAGCTAACGCCCCTGCCCCAGCGACTGCAAACAAACTCACTTTTATCCTATTCCCGGCTTCCCCGGGGAGCAGTTTCACCCCGTACCAGCGCAGCCTCCAAGCCTAACCCACACAGGGTGGCCGTGGCCACCTCTCCTCTGAGGCCACCCCAGGCCACATGGAGCCTGTCCCGCACCCCCAGTGCGCACAGGGCCGGAGCAGCTCCCTGGCGCCTCTCGCCGTAGAGCCCAAGAAAGTCCCAGCGAGTTTTATCACCTCCGTGTGTTGATACCGCTTGGGAACTATGGCACAGATCACCAGAGACTGGTGCAAAGCTGCTGGTGAAATATTATGTAAACAGGAAGAAAAACACGCCTGTTCCCTTAGTGACTCCATAGTGACAGGGAAGCGCTGGGCAGTTGCACAAGCGGCTCTTCCCTGCTCCGGGCCGAGCCGGCCCGCGGTGCTCCTCGTCCCCGCGCACCGCGGCACCTCTGGGCGCCTGAAACGCAACCCGAGGGGGCCGGAGCTGCCCCAGCACGAGCCCTAGGGCGCAGGGAGCGCGTCCCGCGCGGCTCCTGTGCCGAGGGGACGTGCTGCCGGCGAGGGCCGTGTCCGCACCCGCCTGGCACGAGATATCCGCGGAGCGGGAACAGTAAACACCTCCTGTGCACAGCGCTGATAAGGAACCTCGGTGCCCGCTCGCGCTCCCGAGCTGCTCCCTGCTCCTGCGCCCTCGCCCGCAGCTCTGCTGAATCCTCCCAGAGCTGCTTCCCAGCACGAGCGACAAAGAAACCAAAGCTTATAAAGCAAATGATTTATTGCCAAAAAATTGCTTTTCCAGACCATTTAGAACAGTTGCAAGTAGCAGACCTCATGGAAATCATGGGTAGCTCGCACAGAAGTGAGAGCTAAATTAACTAAATTAATTGTCGTGCTGAGCAGGTCTTTGCGCTCTCGTTACATGCCATAGGAGCCCCAAAGCAATTATGTCCCAGCAGAAGAAATTTTACTTGTTCTGTTGAATTCTGTCCCGGATCCGCCATAAACCAACTTGCGTGATGATGACACCGCGCGCAGATCATTTAACTGCATAAGCTCCCCTGAGCTGTGAGCTTAGCCAGCGTGCGAGCAGCAATGTGATGCACGTCACCTTAGATGGCCACGGTCACAAGCGTGCGGGGATAAGCGAGCAGGATCACACTGAGCTCACTGGGCCAACCTCTGCCCCTGGGGTCCTTCGCCAGAAATAGCCACGTTTGCACTCCACTCCTATACCCGTATTTTAGCTAGTAAAAACAGAGCCTCCCCCACAATTCTGGATGGGGGCTTTGGAGCTTGTCTCACTCGGAGCCAGTGGGTTTCGCTGACAAATGTAACAGGAAAAAAGTCGGGTTCTAAAGCAGAGCAAAAAAACCTTTCCTGTGCAAGATTTTCATGCAAGAGCTGCACCGAGATATAAGGATGTGGCTGTGTTTTAACAACGAGGTTGTAATAACAGCATGCGATGAGCCTGCACACCGTGCTATCTCTTTGGGGGAGATAAATTTAGATTATCAGGCCATGCCGGGGAAATGCAACATTTGCATTTTCCTATTGGGATGTGCCAGGACATGACACTGCAATCTCCAACCGTGAAGTAATAAGGTGTTAATAAAGGAGCAGGTCAATCTGCTGCAAAGTACTCTTTGTTGCTTTTTAGTATTTTTGAAAGCGCTGACTGGGTCTATCCATAGTACCAGGAGATGTAGAGGAGAGCTGGAGCAGCCAAAAAACTGCTTCAACAGCAGGTATCACAGGGCAACCTCGGGGCTGCAAGCCTTGACATCCCCAAATAGTCCTCATTCATACGGACACATGAACGTCCCCATCCATGTGGACACTCCCAGTCACTCCAGTGCAGGCTGGGGCACTCTGAGGCTTCCCCCAGCTCACGGTGGTGTGAGATCCTGCTGCTCACATAGCAATCTCCACTCCCAGATTCCAGTCAGTCACATCACCCTGCTTAGTCTTCTCACTTCTCTGAACTTTCAGGATTCCTTCATTTGTTTTGCTTTCTTCTCTCTCCTCTGTTCTCTTTTCTTTCCGTGCTTTACAGTGATCTCATCGTTGCTTCATCACTTGCATGACAGACATTTCTTCCCGGACTCATTAGGACTGCAAGAAACATCTGTCCTGCTTCACCCGTTCTCACACCCTTGCAGGGGGGAGGGCTGCGTGTGCAGGGTAGATTTTATTTTGGCAGGATCTTGTGGTTTGGTTTTGTTTTTTAAGCCAACAATATAAAAGTTTTGCTCCCTACAGATTGTGTGTTTAAAATTAGAAAAAAAGCAGGTTGCTCTTCTCATGTCGATGGAGGGAGGGGGGAGATCGCTGGGGTTTCTGCGTTCCCGTGGGAGCCTCCATCAGGCTGCTGGGAAAGTGCTGAGCCCAGCGCCCGTGAACTTCGCCTTTATGGTCCGAGTTCTGTTTTGCCTGAGGAAAGTGCCATCACGAGTGCCACCATGGTCCTTGTCCCGGAGCTTGAAGTGATCCTGCAGATAGGCAGAGCCCAAGCCCTTGAGTGCCCTAAAGATAAGGGCGGAAACGGTGACCTCTTATGCACTGATATCCCGGGGTTGGGCTTTGCCTGGTCATCTGGTCCCTTGGCCAAGTCCTGTCAGCTGCTGCCGTGTCCTCCTGGCGCTCATGCCCGCGTCCGTCCCCGCGGCTGCGAAAACGGCCCCGTGCGCCCTTCTCTCTCCGCTCTGTCTTGTAGCTGTGACTGTTCCTGGCACCTCGCCCAAGCCGTCCTGCTGCCAACACAGGCTCCGTGTGAGCTTCTTGCATTCCCTTCAGATCCTTCCCGGCTGCGGCAGACGAACCCGGCACCCTCCACACGCACCCCCCGATCTCATCCTTGACACTACTCCTGGCACGGAGCTGCCGCGTCCTCACGCAGACGCCTGCCCGGAGCCACCTCGCGTGTCCCTGCGGCTGCCGGAGCACCCGGATCCCCTTCCTCGTGATCCCACTCCTGCCCCGCGTGCCCCGCTGGTGGCGCTGCCCTTGCTCCCCAGGTAGCCTTTGCTTCCCAATCCCCGCTCCGAACATCCCCGCTCATCTCCCACGCTGACCCCGTCCCGGCCACACTGGGGAAGGGGTGGGGAAGCGCAGCAAAGGCTGCCGAGCGCGCGGCTTGCAGACGGGGCCGGCGCG
>VZSV01000051.1:1431861-1483092 GCA_013398735.1 Nothocercus julius
GCGGCGCCGGGGCGGGGCTGGGGGCGGAGGGGGCGCCCTGTGGCGCTGCGGAACGGCCGGCCGTCCTCGCGTCCCGGGGCGCTTTTGATAGCGGAAAAGTAACGGGAAATTGCACTGATCCAGGCCCAGCTGCAGTGGCTGTCCCGGGAGTGCTCAGGGAAGACGCTGAAATGATTTCGGAGGCTCCTGGCCGTCTGCGTGGCTCTGAGGACGGGCACAGTAGCCCGAGGAAGGGCCCTGGCGCCCTTGCCCTGGGGCAGGGGAGGGAGGAGGAGCTGGGGAGCTTGGAGAAGCCCTGCTGCGGTTTTCACAGCGTGTTGTGTGTGTTTGTTCATGAACTACTGGTTTCCAGCATCAGTAGGATAACCTGGCTCATGAAATTCGGTAGGAATTTCTCTAGGAAACCCATTGTGCTCTCTTTTTTTTTATTTACATTAATGAATGTAAGGGAACCTAGTGCATTCTCTTTGGTAAGATCTCTGACACTGTTTCTGAGCAAAAAAGCAAACTTTTCCTTCTGAGTGGAGGGGTGGAGCCGGCGATCTCTTGAGTTCGAAAGCCCCCATCCCTGTGATCCATCTTTAACAAAAACATCTGTATGTGGAAGGCGCACCGGGACTTCAGGGTATATGTGTGGATGGTCTTATGACCTTGTCAAGTTGGTGCCTTAGAGCTCATGTGGGGGATCTTGCACCGAACCAGCCGGCTGCTTCAGGATCCCCTGAGGCTCCTGCTTTCGCGTTTCCCCGGCGGCTGCTTGCCTTGTCATCCTCCGCCTGGCACTGTAGCTGCGGCATAGCTTACAAAGAACAGTGCTGGAGCACAAGCCACAGTTTTCAGTCTTCTACTATCTAATTATGTTTTTTTTTCTTATTCTTTTCACATTTTCTGCAGCTTAGACTTTTATCACTTCTCTTTTGTCACCTTTCAAATTGCGCTTAATGCAAAGGGAAACGCTTGGTATTTTGTCAATGAATTTATAGATGAGGAGGGGTTTAGATTCCTCAGCATCTGCTCAATTTTGGCTTAGAAAGTCACGTAAGATTTTTACGTGACCCATCTTTTTTTTTATTATTCTTCGATTCATTCTGCTTCTCGTTTTTCATTCATGTAATGCATACATGTTGCCAGGGGGATGCTAAATAGACAAAAAACAGGTAAACATTCACAAGTCAGTCATTCAAGTTTTAGCTTTTTTGGGGCAAAATAACCAAGTTAGTTAATGGCACTGTGGCAATTCTGGAGAGAGAATTCTGTAGCCCTTCACCTTATTTTGGGGGCAGTTAGGTTCCTGGGGAGGTTCCGCCTGCAGACTCGGTGTGCTACGAAGCAGGCGCACGAGCTGCGTGGATAAACTGCTGGGCCTGCCTTGCGCTCGCTCCTAGGTGTGTTTTGCAGGACTGCAGAATGACCCCGGCAGAGATCGCTGGCTTGCAGCGCCTGTTCTTGTTGTGCAATGACATGTCTTAATGTTCCTGCCATCAAATCCAGTCCGAGAAGCACCACAGGACGTATGTCTGAGGGCAAAGCCAAAGCGCCCGGTAGCTGCCGTCGGCAGAGATGCGGAAGAGAGACGTGGAGCTCAGGGAACTCAGGCATACGGGACAGCTCATGAGGACACAGTGTGGTGGTAATGCCAAGTATGACTGTGCCTTGTAGTTTCGGCACGTATGCGTGTTGAGACTTGCAGTGCTTCTGTGGTGTTAGTATATTGCCCATTGCCGGTGAATGGCAAAATGGCATGGATCACAGAAAGGATCACAGGGGCTTAGAAAGGAGCAAAACCCAGGTCTGTGGAGGAGCTAGGCGGGCTGTTACTGAGCAAAACTGAGTGTGGGGGAGCACCCTGTGCATCTGTAACGGAGTGCCAGGCCAGAGTGTTGCACAGCTTTCTGTTCAGGGCCCAAAACACACAATTTGCACAATGGAAATGCTGTAAATGCCGGTAGGGTCCATGAACTGTGTTCGTAATGGCTCTTCCCGCCAGGCCGCTGCTGCAAGAATGGGGTGTTCTGAGCCCTGCGTCGTCCTCATGTCCTTTCTGCTGAAGAACCACTGTTTTTTTTTTCCTTTTTTTTTTTTTTTCCAACTAAGACTTAAGTTGTTAGTGCAAACATTCTACCCATCAGAAAGTTACTGTTGGGATTTCATCTTTTGTAAAAATGAGCCCTGTTAGTACATAGCAGTCTGTTGCTTAACATCCGGAAGGCAACACAAGGCTAAAACCCTAAGCTGTCTATAGAACAAAATGTTATATTTAATTTTAAATTTTATTTGGCAAGTAAATAACCCTTGCTTAAAACAAATCATAAAATTAATTGGGCACGAGATACCCTATACAGATTAGCGGATCTCTTACCATAGGAGCTTAGAAAAATAAGCAAAACGGGAACTTCGAAGTTCTGTTATCCATTGGTACAGAATGTTCCATGGCATTTCACTATCCACAAAACATCACGTACTGCTGTGGCAAGTGGTGGTTACTCATTAAATTTGCTACATGTGCTATAGATGGGAGCACAGTATGGTGTCTTAAATTTTTCTCCCTTTCTTTCACCCTGGGAGGGTTTTTTTACATAGGCAACTTGCAGTTGTGTGAATTGCATACGAATCTGCCATGTCCAGCCTCCAGGCTAGCTGTGTAGGTGTAAAAGGTAGCACAAGATGTAAGACTTCCAATATTGATCCAAACTTGGAAGCAGCAGTATTCCCATGCATGGGAATTTCCCATTCCCTCCAGGAGAGCACTGTGGCATTTGCTTGCAAAATGACGGGAGATGCTTTCATCCTTATGGACCTGCACCCTACGAATGTTTCTTGAGATAGCGTTCATAAATAGCCCCTGTATTTGATGGGATTTTGAGAACTCGGCTGTAGAATTTCTAGCATTTTGCTTTTATTGAGCTCTGGCTATAGGAATGTTCTCAGTGGCTGCAACAACCTTAGGAAACGTTTGAAAATCCCTGGTTATTTTTGGTGCGAGCCCTCATCTTACAGATGCAGTCGCGCCTATGGATGTTAGAGCTCCGCATTGTCCAGCAAAAAAAGATATGGCTGAAGAGGGGCGGAATCAGCTGGTGGCCGCGTGGACCTCGCGCCGCCTTGCCTGGCGTTGCACCGTTCCTGGAGCTCACGGCTCTTGCTGCACTGAGAGCAATTCAGCTTTTGAGAATGGGACAGTGTTTTCACTTAAGCCTATTTCTACCGTATATACATTGGTGTGTGTGCATGTATGTGGTATGTATCTAATGCATCTATATGTATTAAACAAGTACTGTGATTCTTATTTTGCAACTCTTATTTTATAAACGAGGAGCAGATCCACAGAGAAGCGAAGCTTCCTTAGAAATCCTGGTCCTCTTAATTTTTTTCCTTGAGCACAGAACTCACTCATTTCTGTCAAATGACTCTTGGTGTGTAGCAGAACACGCTGCGTTCTTCTGGGACTCCACTTACGTGGAGTGAAAGGAGAAGGAGGTGTCAGATAGTGAAGGAGAATCAAGCTGGAGGTGGAAGAAAACACTCTACAAAAATAACAGCTCCCAGCTGCCCCTTAATGCTGTTTTACGTTGGTGGGTGTTGTGTGTTGTTTAGATTTATTGTTTAAGGTGTTCAAGGAGCTCACCTGTGCTCATGGGTTTAATTTCACTGCCGCTAGAAATATATTCAAAATTTTAAAAGAATCTCATTAATTGAGGACTGAGATTCTGGCTTTTAAGAGCAGTGTCTGTTCATAAGCTTTTCATAACTGGCAGTTTAGTATCACAGATCCATGTGTTGGGCCTGGGAACATCAGGGTGCTCCAAGTGAGGAGGTAGGTTTTTCTTCTTTTAACAAGAATTTAGCTCTTTATTCTGTAAGGTTATAATATTGGCCAGTGGAATCTGAAATATCAGAGGAGTAGCAGTGCCTGAGTCTATGTTCCCTATGGTTATTCAGTCAAGTAGAAATGATATAAATTCCTATCTTGTCATTTCAGAAGCTTGAAAAGAAGCTTGTTATTCAAAAGGCTAAAAATGGGCCAGCCTGGCAAAGTCGTCCTTTCCCTTATAACTTATGCTTTGCAGATGCTTATAGTATTGAGTCAGGCAGATGTAATCTGAGTGACTATCCATCCTGGCTCAGTTTTCCACTTGCCCTTGGTAGCTAAAGAAATCTGTGTAACTATGGAATAATGTTAGTTCCTCCAAAAATGAACGCAACTCTGAGTTGAAACTACGCCCACAGATGCTGTAGTGGGACAGCTGCTCTAATGTCATAGCCAGAAATACTACCTTGAGATACAATTTGTTCCCAATATAGCTCTTCTCCTGCCTCGCTAGCATCTGCTGCAATGTGCATCAGAGGTGCAGCTAGAAACCTTATGGATCGAATGTATTTCTAGCTTAAACGCTTTGTCCTCAGTGCATTTGTCTTTGTTTTTCTCTTTGTTCTTGTCATGCATGAAGTATGATCATGCTAACTCAAATAGCATTTTTTATTTTAGCATCTCTCTATATAGTCATTTCATGTCTTGTTTGCCCTGACTTTCCTTGTGTGGGCCGATCAAAAATATAATGCTGAAATACCTTCTGTTTTAAAATTCCTAATTGGTTATTTCTCTTGCTATCCACTGCTTATTCTGGTTTATGAGGGCATATACAGCCTCTTTTCTCCACTGCTTATTCTGGTTTATGAGGGCATATACAGCCTCTTTTCTAGTTACAACTCTGGTCTTTTTCTATTCCTTCCAAACTGTTTTTTCCATGATTTTTTTTTCTGTATTTTGCCTTTGAGATGATGTCAACAGCCTTTTGACCAAATATGAACATAAAATGTAGAGATCTCTGTAAATATGGAGACCTAAAGCATAAATTCTATAAAGATAACTCAGAGATAATACTGTTGCACAAGAAGTAGCTTTCTAAGGAGAGGAACTAGTGAAAATTTGTTTCCTATAGATTTGCATCTTGGTGCTTATGATGCAAGCTCTAATGGTAACTACTCCTGGACAGAGCATGTGTAAAGCTCTCTCCTATATAGATTGTCTGATATTTAAAGACTGTGCTTATGCTGCCAAGTTTTCTTCAGGACGGGCTCTGTAAAGTCTTTTTCTCCCAGCCTGGTTGCCTGACACTTTCAGAAGGTTAAATATTTCTGCCCTCGCTGTCGGATTTGGTTGTAACTGGCCAAACATTCTGGTTCACAAATTATTGGAGAATGACAGGGGGGGAAGACACGCGTCGCTAAAGGAACCCATAGCACAACCTCCGCGAGAAACAAGGCTCTAAACCCCCAAACGTTCAGTAGAATTTCGTAAATAACACTTACAGAACATAGACTGTGTAAATAACAGCATTAGTGCTTGATTTTCTACCATGAAGTATTTCAGTTTTGAAAGTGAACTTTTTTTTTTGGATAATTGATTCAGATTTGCGTTATGAAATGTCAAATGCCGTACTGCATCCTGGTTGGATTTCATTTTCCCATAGCTCATTTTGAGCTTTCACATTCTATTTGCTCGGCCTTGCAACTTCATGAACAACTAATGAGTTTTTCTAAGACAGAAGTATTTATATTTCTCCTTATATTCCAATTTAAAACTTGAGGTCGCCTTACCAGTCTTTAAAAAGGAAATAACAAAAAGTTGGGTAAGCAAAGAAATCAGCAGAATCCATTCCAAAATTAATTGCAGTTTCACTGATGAATCCTCCCTTCTCATGATTATTTGGACACCAGCTCCTGAATAGTTAATGGCTTAAATAATATGCTGTGCACTAGTTTATAGAACCAATTTCCTAGGGATATTGAGAGGGAATCAATGAGAAGAAGAATGGGGCCATTCCCATTAAGTGCAGATGGAAATGATTTATTGTTCCACAACTTTGTTTTTAAGTTCAACAAGAAGATTGAGAGAGATGAGTGCATTTTGAAAGTTAAAAGGCTTTAGTGCTTGCTTAAATACTTTCATTTCAGACCTTGATTGTTTTTTTATTCTGATATCAGTGATATTTCTATGACTGTTTATTTGAAAGACAGAAGTGGTGTTGCTGCAAGAGAGCACGATGTTCTTATTGGGATAAGAGCCCCCCTCCTGTCCTCCTTATAACAGCTCATTTTGTCCTCTTTCCGTATAGTAATTTTAGTTCTTTGGAACTTTATGGTATTTAATCTGAATAACAGTTTCATATTTCCAAGCACAGTTTGTAACTGCCAGGAAAAATAAACTTGAATTTTCAGTTCATTCAGAGCAACTTTAACTAAGGTTATTTTATACTGGGACAAAAGTGAGAAATTGGAAAATTAAGTTTGGCCTGGTAGTCCCAGGGTATCCTGAAATAGCATTTTTGTCAAGCTGTGCGTAAAGTGATGAAGATTATTGATTCGTGAAATAATGCATATTTTTTATTTTTGAAAAATTATTCTTTCATCTAAGTGTGGCATTTTTCAATTGATCCCTTACAATTGCTGATCCTTACAATTGCTGATAGTTGCAAGAAGGCAGAAGCGCTTTTGAGGCTTGCTCCGCAAACACAGCGGCTCCTTCAGCCACTGTCTGTTTTCCGTCTTTCATGTCTCCAACCTTGCCCCAAACTTGTTATATTTGTTGCTCGGAGCCTGTCTCTTTAGCTGTGCTCTGAGTGACCTCTAACCTGATCCCTGATCCTGGCCGTCTCTTCTCGGGCGTGTTTCTGCCATTCTGCAAGGGCAGGTAGAAGTGGTTGCAGTCTGGGGTTTGTGCGGAGGAAGAGACGCTCGCCCGAGCTGCTCTGAAATGTCACAGCTTCGTGGTAGCGCTGCGTCATTTATCTGCTTGGTATCGTGCCTCTCATACAAGGCACAACACATTATGGTGGTGTAGATGCTCTTGAAATCGTCGTGAGATCAAACTCCATGTTCCCGCTTTTGCTCCTTTCATCTCTTTTGTCGTGTCCCAGAACATCCCTCACTGGTGTAGGCTGGTGTCTGATGGAGCTGGGCCGCAGCGCGGACAGCAAAGCCGCTCTCTGAACTCTCGGGGATGGCTTTCCAAGTCTTGGTACTCCTGCTCCATCCCTCCGCTTTCTTAAACCTTCTCTTGCTTTGATGCTTCATCACAGTGTCCTTTGAAAACTGGTCATCTTCTGCTTGTCTGGTTCCCTTGGTAAGCTGGGCAGTCTGCAACATGTTTTTTTTTCTCCCCTTCTTCAGTATTTCTTGTGGTCCAGCTCCCCCCATTTGCCTTCTGTGTATTATCCAGCTGCATGGCTACAAATGCCATCCCTATCCTACTTGAATATCCCGTTTCCAGTCGGCTGAGCTGTTTGCGTAGCCGGTTGTGATTATCTCTTTCTTACAGTCTTCTTTCCTTTCAGAGGAAAAGGGATAGAAAGCTGCAGACCACGAACTCTTAGCACAACTGTTTGCTTTTTGAAGTTTGTATAATGCCTAGCTTGATAATAAAGACCAACTTGGGATGCAGCCTATTTGGGTACTAGTGATATATCGGTTAATAAAAATAGCATAATATAGCGCCTTCCAAAAAGGTCTTTCTGTTGAAGAGAAATGCATATCCTTATAAATATTCTTTTAAATGGCAAGTAATGTTATGTAAGTAAGGCCCAGTTTTACTAAACAGATCTGTTTCTCATGCAGGTTCAGTTCAGCATCGCTTGTAAACCAAACAATTTGTTTTCAGAAAGTGAAAGGGATTAAAATACCCAGGAATAACTGATATACTGAGCAGTGTGTGAGTCAAAGCTAGAGCACATCTGTCTGTCCCCTTTATTAAGCTTTGCTCAAGTATTTGATCACTTCAGATGTATTTCTCAATTTAAGGAATGGTCTTTGTTAGACATCCATTACATGTGCTGTATTTTTAAAATAGCAGTGAATGCTTCATATCTAGCAAGCTGGTTATATTTTCCACAGCACTGAAGTGCCATACACGCTATCACACAAATTATTCCCTTACTTGTTCAAATTATTTTTGTGAAGATTGCTGGGTTGCATCACTATTCACTTTCCATCTTGCCTATTTAATTGGATATGAGTTATCAAAAACATAGCAAATTACCTTCTTGTTGGCTCAAGCAATCAGATATTCATTAAGGAAATAATTTTGTAAAACATAGAGCAGTTCTTTTAAAATTAATATATAAAGCATGATTCAAGTTTTATTTATTTTTTTTTTTTTTTAGAGTTCCAGTGGGAATTCATGCGTAGTAAACTGCAGAGCTGATATATTTTGTGTGGTTTCCCATAAACAAAAGTACCGTTGTAGCTTGATTTCATTTGCTAATGAGTTTTGTATTTATTAATTGATAAAGCAATAGCATCTGTGGTCATAAGTGCTGCACAACAGTACACATTTAAAGCCAGACAATTAGTATTAGAGTCACTCTGTCTTTTATTTTTGTTCAACCTATTTCTTATGTGTGTTTTCTCTTTTTCTAGATGCCCCGGGATGAGACAGTTTGTAAATACTGTGGAGTCAGCTATTTGATACTTCATGAATTTAAGGTGATGGAAGAAAAAGTAAAAGCAATGGAAAAGGAGATTAAATTTTATGAAGGAAGTATAGAACGGGAAAAACATCTCCAAGAAGAATTGCAGACGCTTTGCCAAGATCTCGAACACAGTCGAGCTGACAGTCAGTCAAAAGCAGAAAGGTCAGAGTGTGTTACATAGTCTGATATTATTCTCATGTTTATGTACTAGTTAATCTCATTCCGAAGATTTTTTTTTTTTGTTTAAAAAAAAACACTTTGACTTTTGTTGGGTATAACCTCTATACCATAGCGCTTGATTTAAATCATACTTTGAATTATTGTCTAGAAGCAAATCTTGAATTTTTGAATAATTTAGTTGCAGAGGAAAAAAAAAGAGGTATTTCAGAGGTATTTCCACCTTTCCTTTTCCCCATTGCTCACAAAAGGGGAAATGATCAAATATTTCATCTTACAAATATTTTTATTACAGAATGCTAATTATTTAAATAAAACCTCAAAGTGTGAGGAATTTCACAGTCCTGAAGTTTGTACTTATTGCCGTGCTCACAGTGATGCAGTAATATGGTAAAAAATCAGAATTTCTACACTGAGAAGCTTATAATTCACAATCCGAAAGGATAATATATAGTACTAAAATAGTTAATAACATCTTGGGTTCCTCAAAAGAGGCCTGCCTATGGAGTTACGGCTCTCTCAGCTAATTCTTATAGGCTAGCCTGCTTTTGTCTTGTCTTGTTTGTCACTGCATGACGACTTTAAATTTAGGACATGAAGTCATACTTCGAAAATACCTGCCCTCTTCTGGTCTTTGTTTCTTTGTTTGTTTTGTGCCACCACAATTGTATCACCTTCGGTCTGAACCCCGGGCGTCGAGTTAGCCTGGTGGTTTTGATTTGGCCATCCTTGGAGGTTATTTATGCCGCATAAAAAAAACTAGGACTTGTTATATCAAACTTGTTAAAATCAAAACAAATATGTTATGACAATGTTAGCATTTAGGATAGGCTTTTTTTGTCTCTTTGTTGCTGTAGAATTTCTGAATATCTCTTGTTTCTCTTTAACCTTCTGTTGCTTTTTTACCATTGTATAATGCTACGACCGTATAACAGATTTTATAACAAAATATTGTATCTTTCTACTATGAAAGGAATGCAAGTGTTTGGGCTTCTTCTAATCCGTAAGTTCCAAAACCTGCTCTTCCTTTCTTCTACTGTCCATAATCAGACTGCACAAGAATAATCTGTACTTTTTTTCTGTATCCTGATTTTTATCTCCTTTACTTTGAAATTTACTACTATATTCCAGTCATTATTTACAGCAGGACTAAAATCTAAATGTATATATTTACATTTATAAAGGAAGTATGTTTAATTACCAACTATAAAAACGCAATTGCTTGAGAAGATTCTTGGCAATTCCTTTCTCATCTGAATGAAGCTGTTTGTCAGAGGCTCTGTCTAGGAATGAGGCTATAATCTTAAATATCAGGTCAGTCATCATTTTGTTTCTAACGACTCCTAGTTGTGGTGTTTCTTGTCATGGGCTTCTTGTTTCTTGTCATAGGTTGTATTGTTGTTGTTTCTTGTCATGGGTTTCTTGTCATAGTCATGGGCTGTGATTTAAAATGATAGTATTTAGCACTTTTGAACATTAAGGTGCCCTCTCTAAGGATTGGAGTTGAATATGTTGGAAATGCTAAAGAAGAAATGTATGGGTTATTTACAGATGCAGTCCTTTATAATCCACTCATTCAATCCTTTTCATCTAAAAAGATGAAAAGAATGCTTTATAATCCATCCACCTCAATCACCTATACTCTAAGATTGAATATAACAACTATTGGAAATAAACTTTTTTTGGTAATATTTCTAATAAACCTTCACTTTAAAATGCAGACATTTTCACGAAGTTGAACAATGTCCTTGTATATGCTGTGGATCCCCCTACTCATATAGTGCAACTTTTTTTTTTTTTTTTTTTTTTTTTTTGTGTGTGTGCGCCTTGGCTGTGAACTGAGCTTCCCACTCCCAATTTTTCAACATTTGCTTTGGTTTAGGTCTGTTTTTAAGGAGTGCATTTGCTCCTCCTCGTTACTTCAGTGTCTCTGGATGGCAATTGCAGGGATAACACAGGGATAAAGGTTGAGCTACCTGTGCGGCGGCAACACCGAGCACCTCTGTGTTGAGAATCACCTGCCAGGGTAGACTAAAACTTACATATAGCTGGCTTTGTAGCAAGGCTCCAGCAGTCAGTGAAACATTTATCTCTGCATTTTTCGCCTCAGGTTTGGCTTGATTTAAAACCTGCTGAAATCCAAGGGAATACTTTGAGGAGGCTTTCACCAAGGCCATAAATCAGCTATTGTGCCTTACTAAGAACCTGTCTGAATATTCCTTATCTGCTCTCTCCCATCCCAGACCTCTCTTGTTACTTGGTGCCTTTGGCATAAACCAGCTAATCAACATCCCGTCCTCCTGGTTCCTGCATAGTTGGCAAATCTTTCCTCCCAAACGGCAGTTTTCTATCAGCAGCCACACGTGTCTTTTTTTCATCTTTGGAAGGCTGAGAGACTTAATCTTTCCTGCTAGATGAGCCTATTTCATTTTTGTATTCCCTTAAGGTTAGGCGATTGCTATTCCTTGTACCTGTGGTTAACCTTGAAAGCCATCTGGAGCTTTAGCATGCGAGGAAACCAGCTATGAGACTTTGCTAAAACGGGGGGACCTGAGCGCCGTGCAGGAGACTGCATGGGCTCAATTTAACTCTTCAGACCTTGTTCTTAGGTTGGACGCTGTATTTTGTGGGACAAAGTTCCCTCCATGTTAAAGTCGCCTTAATGCCCTAGCACCCCCAGGAGCCGTCTGCACGGGTGCTGCGATACGGCAAGCTCGGCACTGCAGTTATCCTTTATAAGATACTAGTTGTCAACAGCAAGAGCAATGTTTTTTTGATTGAGTTTTTATAGTGTACACCTAAAGAGCTGTATAGATAGTACTTACTGAGATGTATGTCACAGAAGCTTTTAAATGTAATCCTGAAACTTTCACGAGTTTGATGAGAAGGAGTTTTGTGTTAGGGACTATCACGAGCCGCCTGCTCCCGAGCAATGTGTGTAGATGTGGGAGATTTTATCTATAAATAAAAAAGTATTAAAAGTAATGTAAACCTCACATCTTGGCTTGTGGGAACCCTCTCTTTCCATATTTGTGGCTTTGGGTTTTTTTGGGGTTTTCGTGGGTTCTACACCTTGAGTTTTATTTCCTTACTACATTGACAACATTTAATGCCATAGAAAATGCCTTGCTGATAAATTTGCTTAAAATAACCTTTTTCTTATAGTGTGATTGTTTAGGAAAGTAACAGCACCTACGTGACTTGGTGAGGCCTAAACTTGTAGCAGGGTATTTCTGATGAATATTTAGTGATAAAGTAGAGTTAGCATCAAAATTGCTAGGATCCAAAACTGGATGCAGTGAGCAATGAAATAAAGACCTAACCTCTCCTTTTCTAGGCTCTTACAAGCTTCTCTTGTTAGATGTATGAAAATAACCTTGCCGAGGTAGTCTGCTGGTATTGTATCTGTTTATATGTGTTTTAAATCATTTCTATTTGGCTGTATTGCTAATTGAAGCAATCTAACCTAGAATGCAGCACTAAAGAAACTCCACACTTACAAACATTCTCTTAACCTAAAGATAGTGGGTGTTTTGACATAAATTGTGCTTTGATATGGGTGGCAGATATTTAGCTCGCAGCATTCTTCAGAGGCACTGATCTAATATGTCCTACAGAGTAAATTCTTTTCCTTGCATTAAGCTGATGCGACCAGATGCCATCTCTTTGTGACAAAGACCGCTGGATAAACAGTAAATAACTTCAGAATGCGAAAACTGACTGCACTAGATACGAGTATTATGTGTGTGTTTAATTCTGTCTGTTGTAGTCTGCCATCAGACCACTTCTTTGCAAAAAATATGTAATTTTTTAAATGGTTTGCTTTCTGCCTCATCTAGCTCTGAACTTGACTTATGATACAGATAACTTATGTCTCTGTCTTTCTATAAAATCTCTTTGATTAGGTGATCCAGAAAGCACTATTTATAATGGCTCATTTGGTCCAACTACTGATTTTCATTCGTTGGGACACTGAGAAGATTTTGTATAGATTGAGCAATCTCCCTGTGCTGTGTACTGGTGATCTGTACCAGATGTTTGACATAAGAATTTGGGGAACATAGCTTGAAGTACAGTTTATTCCACCACTACAAAACATGTCATAAATAGATATTTTCCTGACTGGAAGCCCATATCATTTTTCACGTATTTGAGAAGCAAATATGGAAGCTTCAGCACTGAGAAATATCACCCAAACTTTCCCCTTAACTAGGAAGGTAAATACTTTTCCATATAGAAATATTGCAAACCATGTAGTTTATTTTCTTTGGAATTCATATGCTGGCTAGGCTAGTAGTCAAGCCTTTGAAAAAAACTTTTATATATAGTGTGGCAATTGGTGTGGATAAATAGATGTTTGTTATAAACTATTTGGTATTTTGCTTATATTTAGGTTAGAGGATATATATATTTTTTTTTTCCCCAAAGAAATATATTGATACATTGTATTATATGGTCTCTGAGATTGCTTGAATAAAGTTGGTGTCGAATAGCAATAGTGTTTCAGGTGCAGTATGTGGAAGGGTACAGTGCTCTGCTTGTGTCTAGTCAGACTTGGGCAGACAAGACAGTTCTGGATGCTGGTCTTCCCAAGAAACAAAAGGGCAATGAAAGGGGGCAGGATGTCAAGCCTCAGAAAAAGCAAAGCTAGTCAGATTTTTTTTTTTCACTTGGATGCAGTTTCCCTAAACAGTAGGGGAGTGGACCTTGGAATGTTCCATATGTGAACTTCTCGAGTGTTTGCAAAGGAGTTCAGTTTAAAATAGAGTTCTTTCTGCCCTGTGAGAAGAAATTGTGTAAACAACTTTCCTTGATAACTATTGAGGATATATCTTTTTTTTTTTCTGTATGTAAGCCTATATGTAAGATATTACCATGCATTATTAGTATAATTAAACTGTGTTTTGATTACATCTGTACTACAACTTAAATATTTATGTCTTTTTGAAGATTCGTGTTTAAATTCAATCAATCCTTTAAAAATTCTTAGCATTCTTCCTTGCTGTTGTAGACTATGTAACCAGGTAAGTTGTTGTAATATCTATTTTAATTTAACTAATGGCGTTTAGAAAGATGTTCACCTGGCTAGACATCTAAATTGTGTAGATCACTGCCTTTAAATTATCCCATGCAGACTCTTCTCATTGCCTTGCACCTTCGAATTTTTCAGTTTTCCTCTAGTGCTTCCAGCTGTTGATACCCGTTGGAGAACTTCGGCCATGGGATTTTTTTGGCATCAGTAGTAGTGGGGAGGTGTGACCCCCTTCCCGCCCGCTTACCTTCCCCACAGAAAAACTCAGCTTGTTGTGTAAGATTTTTCTCTTCGTTAGACAGATCTTGTGTTTTATGGCCCTTGTAGTACTTAAGTTTGTCTTTTGAACTTTGTTGCTTTGAAGACCGAACTAGTCCATTAAAGATTCATTTGTTCCAGGTGGTCTAGACAGTCCTACTAAATGGCTCTGGTACTTAAAATCCTGAGATCCTCAGCTCTATTTCAGCTACAAACAGACCTTCCTCAGAGTTTATGCTTTATAGAGGACTTTCAAATACTGCCAGGTTTTGCTTTTCTCCCTAATGTTTCCTTTTTATCGGTCATTAAGTCATCTAAGTGCAGTGGATATGTACTTGCTTTTTCTTATTTGTCAGAAATCTAATGCTTGCAGTGTTGTGGTGGAGTGATGGAAAAGAATTATTTGGAAGATTTGCACCAATTAAGCAATACAAGAATTAGATGAACCCTTCCTACTTCAAAGCTAAGAGCAACATATGAATGATCAGTTTAAAATATCAGTGGTGTTTCCAGACGCAATTTCTTACTGGCAAACATAAGCAGCTATGTAAGGAAATGAATAATTTAAAGCAGTTTCAGATACGCTCTAGGGTATGTGCTCAGTGCTTCTTAGTACATGCTATTGTATGTGGGCGACTTGGAAGACTTGCACATCTCCTCACAATTTTAGAAAGCATGAGTAATTAGCAAAGCGTTATCACTGCTGCAGGACGCAGCACGCTCAGACCAAGACGGGTGCATCGTTCGCTGCCTGCAAGGAAATAACCCGTGATGGAGGAAATGAGTGATCCTCCCTGTACCGCCACGGTTCCCTGCGAGTCTCAGGGGAGCTCTGGAGCTCTGCTTGGGAGAGCAGATTGAGAGAGACAGAGAAGTGCGATAACCTGGCAAGAGGTGTCCGATGCATGTGGCGAGTCCGTGTGGCTTGCACGGATCATTTCCCAGCACGCAGAAATATCTGGGTGTTTTTTTCTTGTTTCCCCTCACTGGGGAATGAGCACATACTAAGTCCTACATTTTTTTTCTGGCTCTTTGTGTTTAATTCTACTGTATTCTGCAACTTGAGCTGTC
Source organism: Nothocercus julius (assembly GCA_013398735.1). Lineage (NCBI taxonomy): Eukaryota > Metazoa > Chordata > Aves > Tinamiformes > Tinamidae > Nothocercus > Nothocercus julius. The sequence goes on from VZSV01000051.1 coordinate 1,446,868, forward strand.
TAAAAGTAGTGCACAAGAGATGCATAGTAATTCAAAAGGAGCGAGACAGGCTGAAATGAAGAAGAGCAAATGGAATTGGCCTTGAGCAGGTCCTAGAGTTTCATGAAGCTGAAAATACTGTAGGGAAAGTTTTTTTTTTTTTTTTTTTTTTTTTTTTTTTTTTTCTCCTCATTGACCATATTCTCCAGCTTTCTCTGTGTGCACATTCACTGCTGACCTCAGGTAACTATGGATGCAGGATGGAATGGGTCCTCCTGAGACACTTAGAGAGGCTGTAGGCTCTATAGTATGCAGAGATATAGCTATTGTTTTCAGATTTTGAGCTTCTGTGAAATGCGACATCTTGTATTTGAGCAAACGTGGTAATTGCTCTTGTCAGTACTTCGAGACAATGGGGATATTTGTTTGCTGGCAAGAATCGCTTTCGGCGGCTACTTTTATTTTCTTGTGCTCTTCTTGTCATTGTCAGCACTAGTTGTTAATGTATTAAAGTTCATCTCTCAACGCTGCAGGCTTCCTCCTATGCTTGCTAAGAAAGTGTTCTGGCTGCAAAGACAGCGCATTAATTTTCACAGTTCGTGTGAAACATAGGGCTGAGGATGGGATCACTGTGTTCTCGGGATTCTGCTTTATTCCAGTGTTTAATGATCCATTGAACTTCATTCTTTTGTGTTAAATGTCACCAAAATAACATGTCTGTTTTGCTCCTTTTTTACGATGATGACAGTGGACGGAATGTGACTGTTTTGGCTTGTCCACCTCTTCCTTTGTATGTAACTGTCCAAAAGGCATCGATAATGTCCTTCTGTGGACACATTGTGTGAGAACTGTGTTATATCAAACCAAAGAGCAAGAGAAAGAAAATGTCTGTACTTGTGAGCTTTACACTGAAAGATCTTGGAATGCTGCCCATTCTGGAATGAATAAAAATTAGCATCCATGCTTCCAGAAGCTTTGATTTGTTTGTCTTTGACAATCACTGCGTTTGTTCCTCAAGGTTAGTTAACACAATATATTGCCTACAAAAGAAGATCTGAATTTGCAACACTCTGAAGATGTTCGCCATCTCTCTATTAGTCAGAGGTATCAATATGATTCTGTTCCTCAATGCAGTCAGTGTAGATATTTTTTCTTAATCAACTCTATGAGTTTTTCAGAGGTCTCAAGACAAAAAAATTGATTTTGACAGAGCTGTACAGATCCAACTTTTTTTTTTTATCAGGCCTGATATTTTAATAGTTTGCCTTTTGTTGCAAGTGCATTATAGACAATCCATCAGGTAACATGAACACCTTAATTATTTTAACTCTATCTTATTTTAACCCTAGACTGTTATAATTTCCTTTTACTTTTAGATTTGAAGCAAATGCTATTGTAGTGCTTCCACCACCTTCCAGCTTAGTAAAATATTTGCAGATTCAGATATTTGTTTCCTGCTGACAAGGAGCCAGTACCTAAAGCCCCTTGCATGGTGCTCCCAGGAGGTGTTTCGGATTTAGGAGGGGAGCAGCTTTAACAAAACGAGACCCTGAGTGCTTGGGTGCTTCTTCCCCCACAGACTTATTAGACACCTGGTTTGAACGCGCTCGGGACATGGGGTTTGGGGCAGGCAGTGGGGACTTTGCCCTTCAGCTCTTTAGAATGACCCTGTCAGGCAACAGGGCAAAAATAATATGCACAATTCTGATTTTGGTGCTTTATTTATTGTTGCCGGGTGCATTTGTTTGCCTCAGCAGTGCAGAAGTGTTGCTCAGCGCTCAGGAATAGGAATTTGAAACTGAGCGTAAAGGGAAAATGACTAATTTGGATTCGTGACTAACTTGGGTTCGTCTGTTTTTTTTGCAAATGTCGGGACTTCACAAATAAATGAACACCCTGAATGAAGGGGCTGGGGGGAAACTATGGGGAACATGACCAATTATTTAGCTTTTCCCGCTGGCTGCCTTGAGACAACTTCCCCATCAGCTTGGGAGAGCATTCTGTTCCCCTCCAAGTGCCGGAGCTTGCGGATTTATTTGGAGCCCGTGCAGCCACCTGGGATGCCCCGTGCAGCCCTGCTGCAGCAAGGACCCCGCTGCCTGGGAGCTGCAGAGCGGGAGCCCAGGGAACGCTGCACGGACACCCATGTAATGGCAGATGTTTGGGGGATAAATAATAGGCGCTGATCTTGGCTTTGATTCCTCCATTTGGTGGGATGCTGTACTTTAGAGAGAGAAAAAAAAAAAAAAGTTATTTTTTAGCCACTGTTAATTTGAGAATGGAAATGTATAAATATTAGCTGTTTTTTTCCATAAAACTTACTCTTTCATGCCCTTGAGACTTAAAAAAATCAGATTAAAACATATTAGTGCGTATAATTTAAGCAACACGGTAGTTCTATGTTGTAACTGTGAATGAACACTGGATTCTTAAGATATTTATATATCACACGTGACCTGATACTGCGCATACATGTCCATATTGCTTTCCAAACACATTCTGAGTATTGTTCTGAGAGATTTACTACGAAGTGTCTCATAGAGCATGCTGGAGGTCAGAGACTCTCCATTTGAAGGTCTGTAAATTCAGGTTGAAATAAAGGCAATCATCATCATTACTACTTTTAGTAATTTTTTACTTTAAAGTCAAAGCAACAACAGAGATTGGTAGTGTAGAGTAGTGCAATAATAATACTTTTCTCATTATTTTATTTACTTATATAGAATAAAAAAGCTTACGATGGAACTGCAAAACAAACAAGATGAAATGCAAGATATGAAAGAAGGTTTGCAATCTTCCCAAGAGGAGAAGGAAGCTGCATATCAGCAGTCCCAAGCGCTCAGGTGAGAGCACTTCTCTTTTTCAGAGTGCAGAGCTACTGGATTTTCTTTTTTTTGCATAGTAAGATGCTGTAGCATTAGCTAACAATAACTGGCAAATAGCACTATTAGTTATTAATGTCATTAGCAATATACAGACATGTAAACTGTGTTGCTGTCACTTCTCAAGCAGTAATATATAATCGTACAGTTGTCTGTACAGTTTTATTTGTACATGTAAATTCTAGATCAACATTTAGAAGAAATTTAGTATAAATATACTTGATATTAAGCATATTCCATATACTGAATTCTTGTAACTGTACTACAAAATGTAACAGAGTAGTAGTTTCCAAATTTTTATTATTGAATGTTGCATGTCTCTACTTGCTTTTACAAATGTATGTCTATTTGTGTCTTGCAGAAATACACTGGAACACCATTGCTCAACTCTCAACAAGGCGCTCTCGTTATTTCCTTTTATTAGAAGTGAACTAGACAGCATTAAAGAGGTTGTCTCTAGTAACCTACAAAACTGGGCTGCCCTGAAGGAAGAAATTTTTCTGCAAATAAAGGCAGTTAGCAAAGAAGCTTTGGCAGGTAAATCATCATCTTGCAATACTCTGGGCAAGCTGGAGTAACTTTTGGTACTTCAGCAAAATTAGAAAGGGAAATTAACTTGAGAGTGGCATCAAACCTGCACCTCAGGTGTTTCCAGCTGTGCTCTGTGTGGGCCTGAGCAGCAACAAGTATTTCCAAGGATGCACGTGTGCTTGGCCAATGGGCCTTGGCCCGGGCCTTGGCATGGAGCAGTGGGATGGGGATGGGGATGTCTCCTTGGCCGCAGCCACCTTTCCGCTCGCAGCCGCAGCCTCCCCCTCGCTGCCGCCTGCTGCGAGGCCATGTCCAGCCCTCGCTGCCAGCTGCACTTGAAAATGTGGCTTTATCCTTGAATCCTGTTTTCACTGTGCCTCAGTTAAGAGATGAATTTTGCTGAGAAGTGTGTGGTAGTTACAGACTCTACCATCTGGGATGACTCTTGCAGCTTTGCTGGACTCTGACATAACGTTCGTATGTGAATTACTTTTCTTGTAATTCTTCAGTGTGTTCTGCTGAGCTGCTAGTTGCCCTGGAGCTTTCTTATTTTCTTTCTTTCTTTATTCTGAGTTATTAAGGCAGAGAAGAAGCAGGTGAGCTGATGTCGCCTCTCAGGTCCTTGTGAGAAAACATCAGGGCGTGTTAGGCAACAGTGCTCCCAAATTACTCTGTTGGTGAAACCCTGGGAACTCCCCTGCTAATGCATTGCTCAAGTGCAGCTTGCATACATAGAGTATCTTGGAGAATAAGTAATTGAAATAAGTTATTTAAAATAAAAGCTCCCCCATAATAGTTCCCCCTGGTCCATTCTTCCAGTAAAAAGAGGTGATTTTTAAGGCTTTCCATATTTCTTCTTTTTCACAATAGAAATAAATAAATGGGGCAGTTCTGCTGCAGGAGGAGAGACAGGGTGTTGAATCTGAGCAGCGAGTCTGGTGTGTTCCGAGCCCAAGTAGCAGAGAACCCAGAAACACAGTCTGGAAGTCAGTGTCCCTTTCTTGCATTTTGATGCGTGACTTCATCTGCTGCTCTGACTGAATGCCGAAAGTGTTAATGTCCCCAAGAATTATTCTCTTCCCATGCTTATTTCCTGCCTAGTTCTAGATAAATAGATAATTTTCTACAGGCATTTTCAAAGATTCATAATATTTTAAGACTTGTTAAATAGAGTTTTCAGATTATTTTAAACATTTATCCTCCAAATAAAAACTATTTATCGTTGATGCATGCAGAACATGGACTTTGTTTATGCAATTGTTTCACTCCAGTATGATTTGCTTTGCAGATGTTCATTTATTTATGGAATATCACAGTTCAGTTCACTTATTAGTAATTTTCACTTTATCCTTGACCTTCAGATTCATGGCATCCCATGGAGGACAAAAATGCAGGTCTACCCAAAGAAAATTATTCTCTCTCAAATTCTGAGCAATTGTTATTCTAATCTCCATTATATGTGTTGTACATCTCCCACGCCCTTGCGTATGGACATTCTTCATTCTCTCTTAATTAATGTCAAGTAGAAACAAGTGTAAGAATTTAAAATCTTTCAGTATTTACATCAGCTAGTAGAACAAATTTATTTAAATGTGCTGTAGGTAGGAAAGGTTGTAGTTAATGAAAATATTTATACTACAGCAATAAAACTAAAATTTGCCTGTGGGCAGAAAATAAAAACCACCACGTAATAGATGATTTAAAAGTTCAACTAGGCTTCATCTAACTTGAACGTTGTAATTACTAGTAATTATCAAAGTGGCATAACTTCTTTGGACATCTGTACATCTAGGGCTTTAATGGGAGAGAAAAAAATAGAAACCAATTGCAGCTGCTTTTGAAAATGTTAAGTACAGTCATTAAGGATAACTTAAGCTCAAGAAAACCTGTGAAAAGGTAGGAGGAGGCTCATTATACCCCACCCATTAGTGGCTTATTTGCCTTGCAATAGAGAGTGGCCAGGAAGCTTCCTTGGAACTGCTGTGCTTCTGAATTGAAGAGCTAATGAATGAGAGGTTGAAAAGGCCGGGCTTTTATGTTTTGAAGATGCACGTTGATTAATTTAACAGCAGCAGTGACCCTAAGTAATGAAAAGAGAAAACAAAATTAATACACACGCCTAAAGACATTTTGAAGTTTTATATTATGCTTACCAGGGCTGGCTTCCTTAGTGTCTGCAGTGAAGTACTGTGAAGTCTTCCCCAATTTAATTTCAGTGGGATTTGCAGTCGTTTTTTGTATGTCAGTAATTGTTTGTATATGTTGTTAAAATACTGGATTCAAATATTTGTCAGCTGCTATTATTTGGCAGGCATACATACGTTTTATTTTGGTTTTGAGATCTTAGAGAAAATGCCTATTATTACTTGGCATAAAAATGGCATTATTCCTCAGTGCTAACAACAAGTCACACGAGAGATGTTGCACACTGTGGATCTTTTGGCCCTCAAGTCTGAGCAGAAGGGGTGGGATGAGCAAATGGCTCATTATGGCCCGTGCCCTAGTTAAAACTACAGACTGCTGAAGGTCCTGAGGTTGTAAGTCAGATAAGATACTGAAGAAGGTAAATTTGACAACCATCTATATGGTTTTTCTCCTCAGAAATATGCAGATTGAATCAAAGATTATCAAAATCTCAGAGAGAGAATGAGTCCCTCCAAGAAAAGGTGAAACATCTCACTTTGGTGGCTGATACAGTTGAGTTGAAAACACAGCAGCTTCAAGCTTCGCTTCAGCAAGGGAACGAGCTACAAAATAGGTGTCGGGAACTACAAAAGGAAACATTAGGTAAGAAATTTTTGATGTTTGAAACCAACTTCCAAGTAAATTTTTTTTTTTTTTTTTTAAAGCATCTATAATTGTTATTGTGAGAGTACTAATCAGCTCAAGTCAGGCCCTCATAAAAAATGCATGTTGCACAGTCAGGAAGACAGAGTGGAAGAAAAAGTGAGGGAGGACAGTAGTGAAGATGGTAGTAATACAGTTATGCTGTTGCCTGACAATGTTATGTACAAGTGTCGGGGAGAAGGCTCTGCGACTGCTGTGCAAAATGCTCACAGGAAAGGAAAACAGTATCGGACTAAGCCAGTCTGTTTTCTCTTAGATTGATTAAACTTGAGTCTATTTAATGATTTGTTCTCAAAACTTTGTCGCAAGAATCTAGAAAACCCTCTTGAAAACTCTAAGAATAGTGATAACGCTTATGTTATCTTTTCAGCTTTGTTGAGACATTAACCTGTTACAAAAAGGCTATTATGGTTTTTTATGTTAGTATTGCTTGAAGTTGTGTTCTTTTTAAAGCAGTATGGCATTCATAATGCTGTCTCAAAGACATTTTAGAGGCATTTGGAGCATATAGAAGTTGTGCTGTTCCAGGCATCGTGATGAATCATCAAAGTGGCACAGTAATTACCGTGCTGTCTAATGCACAGTATGTAATTTCAAATTTAAGAGTAGTACTTACTGCTAGTCGTGATGAACAAATTTCACTAATCCTACAGTTACAATGATAATACTGGAGGTGAGACTGAAAAGTAGACGACCACAGGTATCATTCAGTGATGTATCCAGCAAGGTTTTTCTTTGTAGACTTATTTTGAGGATCAAAGCAGCATGTAAGGTTCTCATGAGGCCCCTGAGAGGGATGGATTTAGTCTAAATACATAGCTGTATGTTTTGATTAAGACTGAAGTTGCATTATGATTAAAAAATGTTATTTTTTAGAATTTTAGAATATTCTATATTTTGTTATTTACTTATTTACGTATTCTAGGTAGAAAGGGAAATGTCTTTTTCTCTCTCTTTTTTTAATAAATAGGCACACATAGTGGTAAGTCCTAAGGCAGCTAGATCATTTGTTATTTATCTTTCCCTATTGGATCTTCAATTTTCAAAATAAACATTCTTCCTAACTGAGGAAGAAGAAAATATAAGCATATTTTACATGCACTTTTCAGAAGGAAAAAAAAAAATCAAAATGAAATAACCTGACTGCAGAAATAACTACCTCTCAAGTATGCTTTGGCATTCTGTTTGTATCGAAATATGTCCTGATTTTTTTTTTTTTTTTTTTTTTTTTTTTTCCTCCTTCTAGCAGATGAAAAATGACTTGTGGGTGGTACATGTTGGGTAGTGCCTTGGCACAGGCTGCTGTGGTTCCCTTCTTAGCACAGGTAATTTTCAGAACTGTAGAATTTGCTTCTGTGAATGGATTGTCAGGTCACTGCCAGGTGTCTCGGCTAGCTCTGCAGATTGGGGTTGTATTTTGGAGTTGTGGGGCATGTAATGGTAATCACACCACTACAAAACGCTGCGTGGCTCCAAGGAGAGCCCCGGAATAGCGATTACAGGGCAGTCCTCTTGTATCTCATCCCCATCTAGGAGGACCTTGATCCTGATAAGAGAATCTTTTGAGCTTTGAAATGTCTGCTTTAATATCATTACATAAAGCAGTTGTCATTACTCTGTGCTGGTGTGACAGCCCTCCAGAGCTATAATTAGAGTTCCCCTTCTTCAATCTTGTAAACTTGTTTGCTTCAGTAGTTCCTGTAAGCAGCGCGTTCCATAGTGTAATTACGCACTTTGGGAAAACACGTCTCCTTTCTTAGTCTTTCCCACCTTTTAACTTCACGAAGAGTTGCTGTCTTTTATTAGAAGACCAGCAAAAGATGTTTTTAGTCACTATTTTCATTTTTAGTTTACTCAATGTGTTGGTTTTTTTTTTTTTTTTTGTGATGCTTTGTATTGGTCTGTTCTCTAAGATAAAAAAAAAAATCCAGGCTTCTCAGAATCCTTATTTAGGAGCTTTTCTACTCCCTTAGTTGTTCCTTTCAGTTCCTTTGTCATTCCTTCCTATCAGTTCCCTTCAGAACTGATATTTGCAAGTATAAAAGTAGCCAGGATTGCATATACAATCCTAGATAAAGACTGACGAGGGTTTTGTATCTACATTTCGTGCTATGAAAAATGATTTGCTATCATATTTCTTATACAGTTCAAAGCTTGTACACTTGATTTATCAACCCCTTCTCCAGATGAGCTGTATTAAAAAATATAGTATTTTCTGCATAAATTTAATTTGCCACAAATTTCCGTCTACATAATGACATAAATTGCTCTCTTCAGAACATGTGGGCATATTAAAGCAGTGTTTTAATTTTATCTTTTAGTAAAATTGAATGATTTTAGAATGAACTGATACTTCTTCCTCTAACTAAACTGCATATCTTATTCCAAATCATTAAAGACCATATCCCTGTGTAGTTTTCTGGCCTATCTCCTTAAAATCTGAATTTAATTCCTTTCTTAAACTAGCACGTTGCAACAGAACTTGACACCAGGCGGTTGTACTTGTATTCTGCGTCTTGGTCTTCAGTTGGTCAGTGTCGGTAGCACGGTGCGTTGGCTGTGTTGGACTCCCGTGAGTGCCTCGTGATGAGCGAGGCCGGGGTGGTGCAAACAGCATCTCTACTGTCCAGGCCACAGCAGTCACCTCTGTAAGGTGAACAGGAAGGTCTGTTTTAGAGGCACTGCTCCATCTTCAGATTCCACAGACTTCAGCATGAAAAAAAAGCAGTATTACTGCTCGGCATTTGACAGCAGCACTTTATTTCAGCATTAACTGTGTGTATCTTGCCCCGCATCTTGGAGCGTACGTTCATCCAGCCCCTCGTGCCCCGACCAACAGCAGGAGCGGAGCCAGTGTCCGCCAAGGAGGAGGCCAAGGGAGCATAGCCCTTGGTGCTTCTCGTGAAAATTGTCTTCTATTCCCTAAAGACTGTGGGTTTACATCTGGATCAGTATCACTGGTGCATTTTGTTTCTACATTGTTGAGGTTTCTATTACATATTTATGGTTTAGAACTTGCATGCTCTAGTTCTTGCAGTGACGGAGCCAAATCCCCTTCTCATGCCTGGGTATCAGAGGCCGCAGGGAGCCTGGTCTCCGAGCAGCCTCCTCCTCCCTGCCGCGGGCTCCAAACAGCAAGATCAGCCAGGAGGCTCGCTGGCCTCTCCAGAAGGCTGCAAAGCAAGGACGAGGTCACCGGTGCAAATGCTCCTTTCAAAGACCAGGATCCTTCCCGGGCTTCCTTTGGGCACTGGTTGTGCCACTCTTGCCTTTCAATGAGAGATTTCTGGGTTTGATGTGAAATGAATTGGGCTCTGTTGAACTAAATTACCGTTTTTCACTTCCATGTAACACAACTGAAAGCAAAGGCACCGCTTGTGGAAGAAAAGCCTGAAAATGCGTGTAACTCCCCACAAGCTTCCTCTGTGCGTGCAGCTTTGTCAGGAGCTTCCCACCAGTAGCACGCACAGGAGAGGTATCCACGAGCTGCCGCCGATGTTTTTGTCATACAAATAAACAACTGTAAATGCTTGTTTTCGCTGTCCTCTTCGAGGGGACATTTTGGACGCTGCCTCGTGTATGTTTTTGAAGAGACTTGCACCGCTGCGATGCGTGCAGGAGCGTTCCTGCCCCCGCCAGGCCTGAAGGGCCCCGCGCTGTTAGCTCTCCTGCTCACTCCCCCTCTTTCTTTGCAGCGTTTTTACAGAGCAGAGGAGTTAGAGAAGGAGTTTGAGTGATGAGCTGGGGGTGGTTAGCGGGGTGGCTGGCACGGCTGCGCTCGCTGCAGCATCCTGGCGGGCAGCGCCGCGCGCGGTCACGGTCCCACTGCTCCTGCTCCTCTGACGGCTGCTCCGTGCTCTGCCCGTGTCGGGGTTCTGGTTTGAACTGCGTGTGATGCAAAATAGAAGCAGTAGATGTTCTGGGCAGGAAACACAAGCACAGCGTGGTGTGTGAAACTCATGCCGAATGTTTGGATTCTGCTTGCAAAATATTAATGAACTGCTAAAATATCACCTAAGCAAGTTGGCTTTTTATTTATTTATTAGCAATAAAATCTAGCAGTCACTCCATAGTGAAGCTGTTCTTAAGGAGCAATGAGGTGTTTGACATGGATATGCAGAGGGAATTTGTGGGGCGGTGGGCTGTTGGGTCAGAGGTTTTTAGTGTCCCCCTTCTTCCTAAATTGATGATTAAGTGACCTTGCACAGAAATCCGTATGCAATGTGGGCTCCTTCTGTATGGCACTCACTGCTGGCTGGGGAGTAAAGCTGGGTAGCCCGGTGATCATCAGCATGTTCCTTTTGAAATGGACAGCAGTATTTTCTTCATGATACAAGCATCAAACATACCGCTGGTTTGTCACTCTATTAAAATAAATTAGGAGGAAAAAATATATATATTTTACTTCATTTGGATCTTAGTGAAAATCAATTCCAGCTGGTGGGTTTACACAATATAAAATTAACGTGTAGGAAATTCCAGTCAGCGCCAGTGTCCTTGTTTTTTTTTTTTTTTATGTTCCCCACAAACTATTTTAAAGTTATTAACCCTTTTTGGTTCCCTGCTGAAATATTTCAGTGTTTCAAGAGGAAAAAAGACTCAGGATTTACAGTGTACGTGTTCTGAAAGGATTTTCGTTTCTCCAGTCAACATTTTGAAGTTCCTTGCTTTGTGTATTTTTGCTGAAGTGTAATTTATTGCGTGATGCCTCATACGAGGGTCATTGCCAAAGCTGGAAAGAAGCATTGCTTGCTTCCCGTGCTTCATGTGACTGCCTGAAAACGGTCTCTGTGGCTTCCATCTTGCCAAAGAGGTGTCTGGGAGCGCCGGTTCCGCGCCGCCCTTGCCCGAGCCCGCGTGTCACCGCGTAGCTCGACGTTGCGCCTCCTGAGCCGCCCAAGTCCGAGCGGAGCCTGGGGGCAGCCGCCCAACGCGGCGGCGCTCGGGGCTGGGCCTGGATCCGGAGCGGCCGGAGCAGCAGAGCAGCTTTGGGAACACACCTTGTGTGAGACAGGAGCTAATGTCCCTCCTTTCATTTTTATTACCCATCTAATCCTTTCTTTCACGTAATCACAAATACAGCATAATTTTTCAGCCATTGCATTTTTTTTCTCTTGCCCTTTTATAGCTACAGATTTTCCTCTGTACGCATCCCCGTTGCTGGCTACGCACGCGACATGAAGTCTGTCCTTTTAAATCTTTTGATGCTACTGCTGCCTAGTCAATTTACGTTGCTAAATATAAACTTTGCAGTGGTCTCCTGACATAATAAGACTAATGAGAGTTGATTGAAAAATGCAGGCAGCTGTGGGAGTAGCCGGTAGCTGGAGCAGGCACTGTTAATGCTCTTCGTGGGAAGCAGGAACAGTATTTTCATGTATATGAAGTGTCTTTAATGACACTTAAAGACCACTTTGAAGAGGTCTACTTTGAAAATTCCAAGGAGGGAGTAGTTTCCTGCCGTTTCCTCCAGTAGGCTGCAGTTCAAATATCCACTATTCATGCTACAAGTGCTGCTGAGATACTTTTTATGGGTTCCAGTTGGGAATTTGGAGGGTGTGAGCTGGAGAGGGCAGCGCTGGGTGTCTGAACAGGATGCAGCAAATGGAGCAGAGGGAGCAGTGGCTCATTAGCACCTTTCAGGGATCCTCGGAGATGAAAGAGGCAAGACATCAGTGCGACGGGAAGAACAGCTTCCCAGCCCTCCTCAGTGAGGTGCTTGGGAAGCCTTAGGTTATGATATGGTTTAGACATAGTAGAGGGACCCCTCTTCGCTTCTACTTTGGGAAAAGCAGGAGTCTGTGTTAAAGGAAATGTATTAATTTTGTTCCGTCAAATGAAATAGATGATGGCCTAAACGCTGTCAGGGGGGAAAAAAAAAATCTCTAGGGAAAATTAGGGTCAGAAGCTCTATTTTCTTACCCACAGTTTTCCTAGCTAACAGGTAAATTACTGAATTTCTAATCAGACTTAATGTATAGGGGATGTTCTGTATGAGCAATTCTTCCTTCATTAGACCTTCAGTTAGACCTTCATTAACTTGGGCTTGAAAAGGCAGGAATGCATCCAGAAAAACTTAAAGCTTCAAGCTTAAGGACCAAATCCCTACTCGCCGCAGTGTCCCCCACACGTTGCAGTGTCCCCCATGCGCTGGGGCAGGGAGGAGAGCCTGGGGTCGAGTCAGCACCGCGGCCGCGAGCAGGCGCTTCCTGAGGCCTTGGGAAGGATTCCCGTGCTGTTTGCATGACGCATGCAGTACCCGGGTTGTTCTCCTGCAGGCGCTGCCGGGGATCTAGGTTTGTACCATCGAAAAGAGCCAGGAATGGGGTACGTGCTTGGTGTTTCTGTGCTTGCTTGTGTAAGAGCAGGAACGGTGCCACTTGGAGCAGAGGGCAATGGCACGTGCTCCGCGGGACAAGGAGCGGGCGCTCCCTGTCTGGATTTCTCCTTCTCTTTCCGTTTTTTTTTTTTTTTTTTTTTTTTTTTTTTTTTTTTTTTTTTTTTTTTTTTTTTTTTTTTTTTTTTTCTTCTGGCACATCCTCTCTATTCCTGGCAGCCTTCAGGGATTCACAGACTTCCTGATGCCCTTGTCCAGGACAGGATTCCTTTGGGGGCATTTTCCAGACGGCCTTGGTGTGAGTCGCTAAGGCGGCCTCTCAAGTAAGAAAGATACTTTCTAGTGTGTACAAAAAGTAACTTCTCTTAAAGGGTGCAGTACTTGAAATGTTATATAAAAACAAAAACCTATTTCTGTTTTGTACCTTCAAGGAATTTAAGTATTTAGTTCATTTCTTTGGTCTCCTAAAAAAAGCATATAGGGAGGTAAATTTGATTTTAGCCTGACCCTTTTTTTTATATATATATATATATATATATTTAATATTTATCTTACAGCTTGTCTACTGTGGATTTTAAATAAATGCACCTGAGAATATTTTAGGTATCTACGCTTATTTGCTCTGCCATTAATATGCTAAGAAATTTTCGATATTTTTACCCCTTTGGACGCATGTGGTCAGCCCTATTCAGGGCCTCATAGGTTACTCCCTCCAGGGAGGCGAAGCCGGTGGTTTGATGGTGTCGCTCTGGTGCAGGTCCATGCTTGCTGTCCATGCACATCTGTGCTCTCCCGTTTCCCGCGCACCCCGGCAGGGAGGCAGGAGGAGCAGTGTGGGGCCAGAGGGCCGGTCTCTGCCATGACCTGCGCTGCTTTCTCCTTCCTTTCTCCTGGATTTAATCTGCAAGAATCTTCCTGACTCCTTTGGCTCTCCATTTCCTTCTGCACATCTCTGTAACATCGCTAGGCTGCATCTTGTCTCTCTTCCTTAGTTCCTTTATGGAAAAGGCTCTTGTATTTGAACCTGTCTTCCAGCAAATCCTTTCCAAAGACCTTAACTCCAGGATGGAAGGCAGTTTCTTGCACCCAGCAGCCCCAGGGAGGTTTCACTTGGTCCCTCAGTGTAACAACTATCATCTCGATCTGAGATATTAGGGGGAGTCTTGCAGACACTGTGTGTGAGTGTCTGTGAATCAAAACTGATTATTCATAAATTGAGATTAATTGTACCAAAGCAAGCCACATCCTGCGCTGTGCCAGGAGGAATGAGATCACTGGAGCAAAGGGAGTTGTTATCCCCCTCCACTAACACAGGAGAGGCCCTGCCTGGAAGGCCACGTCCAGCCCTGGAGCCCAGCTGTGGCTGCGGAAGGAGGAGCTGGAGCAGATGCCGTGGAGGGGTGCAAGGTGGCGAGAGGCGTGTGGCCTTTGAGGAGAGGACGTGGGAGCCGGGCTTGTCCCTTTGGCCAAGAGGAGGCCCTGGGCTCCTGCAGTCCGAGCACCGCGGGGAGTCTGGAAGATGATGGATGGCAACTCTTCTGGGAAGCAGCAGATGGTGAGTCAAGGCACAGTCGCCACAGCTTGCAGCTTGGGAGCTTCATCCAGGACATTAGGAAAAGTTTTTTCAGATGGAAGGTGGGGTATAGAACAGGAAGAACCTTCATTTTGCAAGATTGGAGTAAAACCACAAATAACCGAGCCCGCTGTTGTCAGGAGTTGAGCAAAGGTTGAACTGTGTAATCATGGGCCATCCCTAACTTTGCTGTGACTCATGATCACAGCTTCATTAAAATTTCGTAAAACGTAAGTACTTCAGTGTGTGACCGTTCTCCAAGTGCCCCCGCGCGCAGTTTCACGTGTTGAGCCTGCAGGTTCCTGGTGAGCAGGACATAAGTGGGCAGCACGTGCGACCCGGCACGGACTCGGGTCGGGCCTGCCCTGCTTGTTTGTCTGTCTACACCATCCACCAGTTACTTCATCCCAACAATATTTAAGAAGAGGGAAAAAGAAACTGCTTTCTCTTCGGGCCATTTTCTGTGTGCTGTGATGTGATGGTTAGGCAAAAATCAGTTTGATATCTGCAAACAGGGAGTGAGACGTGGGCTCTGTTTCTAAAACTTGAAGCAGATAAATTCTATTGGCATGCGTTTAAGACCAGAGACTTGATGCTCGCTATGGGATAGGTCTGCGCCATGGCCGCGTTGACACAAGTGGCAGAGCTGCCACTTCAGTGCCAGGTTGTAGCTGAGCTCTTGGTCATAGGCACGAGAACCGCTCCGGAGAAACTGGTTCCCTGCACACGGTTCTTCTCTTCTTATATGGGCATAACCCCCTGGCCTTCCATTCAGATAAGACCAAATGTTTCAGAAAGTATCCTGGAATTTTGTGGGATTCGCAGGAAAAGCAGAAAATTGCAGGGCTTCATCATGCATTCTTTTGAACTGATATCATTGCGAATCTGCTGTGAATTAGCTGGAGAATTGATGGCTTCCAGAGTTGCTGCTCACCCCGTGCGGGTGTTTCCCGGTGCTTTTTTCCCTGCAGGCTCTGCAGGGAACACGATGTGGGCTGTCTGAAAGGCTCTTGGGGACCCAAAGAGGTCGTGGTCGTGGTGCCATCAGGTTCACATGCATTAGCTATGGGATGGGCCTCCAGGGACCTCCCTGCCGTGTCGGAAAGCTGGGGAACAGGCAGGAGGAAGTCCGTCCAGTTTTCATGTTTTAAGTAGAAACGATGATTGAAAAGAAGAAGGTGCTGTTAAAAGCGCACACGAAATATGGTGGGGTTTTACCCAGGCCAGAAGACCTGTTACACTGAATTTCCCTGTCCTCCTCCTTCCCTAATGACCAATTAAAAAAGGAAAAGTGAAACAAAAAACCCAACTTGTCTTTAGAAGAGTGGATTAATGGCAGTAAAAAGGATCAGACAAACTATTTGCTGGGGTTTTATCTAGGATCCAGGAAGAACCCTTGCTTCTTGTTTAATGCCTGGAATGAGGGGTCCTGTGTCTGGAAGGTGTCTGCATATCCTTAGAAATGTGGCCAGGAATAAAAACTGGCTTTGATGCCAAGCAAAGTCACTCTAGTGGCTAGTCTCCATAGTTTCTGACTGCAGTAAGGTAAATGGTGAGACACCAAGATAAGTAAAATAGAACGTGAAGAATAGTGGGATGAATCTGATTCAGAACTGACGCGGTTGGAAGTTTCTTTAAAATGTACTGCTGAGGTTAGAAAAAATATTCTTACAACTTTTAAATGAATATCAACTGATACTCAAAGCAGGAATGATTTTTGTTGATTCTGCCTACATTCTGCGTGTTTATTTTTATTACAAGAGAACACAACTATTTGAATATAGTATTTTGTTTTTATTTAGCAAGTTTTCAGAATAAGCTTCCATTTGCATTTGCCTTAGTTTCCTCATTTTTATGTCCTTCAAACCCAATCGAAAGTGGTTTTATGCAGTCTCTGCAGGTTTCTGCACAGAGCCTGCATTTCTGCTGCCGTGATTTCAGTGGGAACTTTCACAGGGAAGACTTGTGGAAACCAGCCCCGTAATTGAATCCATCTACTCATCCCGTGCTTGCTCATTGTGAAAACCTCCCCAAACAAAAAGAGTGAAAGGCAGAGCCAAAAGACCACCCAAAGCAGCCGAGCTCCCTCCCCTTTCCCTGTATTCCAGAACTGTGCTCCACATCTAGTGATTTCTGTGCTCCCACATCTAGCGACAGGGTAGAAAGGCCACCCTTGCTGGTAATTACCAGAAGTCTTCCAGAATTGAGAGGTTTTTAGGAAATAATTGGCAGGCTCAGGTGTTTGGGCAACACTCCCCTCCCAGCTTCCTGGCGTCCCTGTGGAGTGAGGCCGAGGGCTCCCTGTTCTGGCTGCCCTGCCGCGCTTTGCTCCTCCTCTAACCCGCTCGCAGGGAGCGGTCACACGGCGGTAGAATTTGCTGTTATAAATTTTAGATTGTTCCCACATGTTCCGTCTTAACATCTGCTTGGTGTTTGAAGCCAAAGTTTCCCCCTTCTCTCCTAGGCATTCGGAGCCATTTGCTTAATCCGCCTGTGTCAGGCTGAATGGCAGGAAATTAAAGCTGAATTATTTAGCTTTGGGAGCTGTGGCGAACAATGCAGTTCTGAGGAACGCCCCGGTGAAGGAGCGCAGCCAAGTGAAGGCACCACAGGTGGCCTGGCGTGTCCTCGGCCCCGGCTTCCTGGCCTTGGGAAAGGCAGGGCGCCCAGCTCGGAAAAATGCGGTGCCCGGCTCTGCCTGCTGTCCGCGTCCGGCGGAGGAGGGAGCGCGGCTCACCGCGTGGCTCCCGTTACAATGGGGGCTTTGTCACGGCGTTGTGGAACAGCTGAGAGGAAGCTCTGCCAAGGAGCACTGTCACACAAGCACAGCCTCTTAAAGAGAGGCTGTCACTGAAGCGCCTGGGGCCAGGGCAAGGGTGGCAGCTACAACTAGGGGCATTGCAGGCTGCCCGTCTGGTTAGTAAAGGTGACTCCAGGTGCCAGGATTCTGCAGTGAACCTTGTGGATCCGGCAGGAAAGGAGGAGATACCCATCTCCATTGCTTTTCTCTGCAAAAGTCAAGGTTTGACCTGGTTTGTTCCTGAACACTAGTCCTTGGCCACATCCAGTTCGTCAGCTCGACAATGGAGACAAATACATGGTGAAGATAATCCCGGAACAAACCCTTCAAAGTGAGGCTGTGTGGAATTGTATGACCTCAAACAATCGGATCTTTTCAGGAGAATTCTGTGTGTTAACAGCTTGGGTTTAGCATCTGGGAGATGTTCCAGCATTGCCCTGGGCCTGCTGCTCCCTGCCTGTGTCTGCCCCGCGGCCCGGCTCTGTCCCGCGGCCCACGCGGGCGCCCTGGAGCGTTGGCAGGGACAGCTCCCTAACGCCACGAAATGCTCTTGGGAGCTCGCCACGGGGGACGCTTTATGTGATTTATGTGGGACGCTTAATTTATCTTCTGCCAGACCTTTTCACTTTCCATTTGTTTTTAGTGTTGTCGTGGGAAAACAGACCTTGCTGAAAAACTGGAAGTATCTCCGGCCTGTGATCTGAAAAGGGTCGGTCTCGACAGGGTTCTGAGGCTCATTTTCAGTGTGTGAGTTTCAGTTTCCAGTGAGACTTGTTTTCATCACAAGATATGGTGGTTTCATGTAGAAATGTATTTATTCGTGCCTTTTGACTTTTTTAAAAGCTTCTAAAAGTCTAGTGTAAATACTGTATATTGTCTACTCACTGAGAGTTTATTAAACATGTCCCATTCTGATGCTGATTTATTTTTTGTGGACAACTAGTCACTAAGTGATAAGTTCTTAAAAAGAGACTAAAAAGCCCATATTCTTTTAGGGAGAAAAAAATGCTAGCTATTGGAGCAAATAAACTGATTCAAAATCTTCTAGGAGTTCATAAGCTTGAGAATACCTTCTTTTTTTTAAAAAAAAAAAAAAAGCTAACCAGCTATGGTTATAAGGCCTCTAGGTTTCTGAGGCTGGCACCTGGGAGCCTGGGGAATGCACCTGCTCCGTGACTGTCCCCAGTCGTCACCGTCATTGTGACTGACCACAACTGAGAGATGTTTTGTTCCAAAATCTCTTTTCCATAGAAAAGGGCACATAGTAAAAGTTAGAAAAATTCAGTGAGTTCTCATGTCATAAGTAATAATTTTAAGAATATGAGTCATCATTAGGTTTGGCTTCTTGGAGTATATTTAAGAGGTTTGGAAAGGCAGCTCTTGGCTGCTCTGTGTGCCGAGCGGTTCCCTCTGCAGAGGAGGTCAGCTCTTCTACTTTGCTACTGTGTTTGGAGGAAAACCCTGCCTTTTTCTTCCCTTTCTAGGCTCATTGCAATGATCTGTCCTGCCCTGCTTCCAGGGTGTGCTTTGGTTGGAGAAAGAGCTTGGATTTCGGGTCAGTCTTAGGTTTTCTTGAGAGGTGAATTAAGACCATGCTAAGCTTTCAGATGGAATTGTTAAGGCTGTACAGTAGTGCGCCACAGATAAAACTCTAAATGAGATTTCTGCAATGTCTAAGTGTACAGAAATGCACTGGTTGTTTGAGACAACATTGTATAGTATTTATAACAAAAGGATTTTAAGGAAGCATTTAGGAGTAGTTTGCACACGTGAGCGAATTAACACCTTGTATTGTAGTTGGTGAGAATACTGCTCCTGCCCTGACAGGCGGGTGGGATTTGGGCATCGCACGTGTTCAGGGCAACAGAAGGGCTGATTCCTGCAAATCCGTGTTTGAGAGCCCAGGATTGCCCAAAGATTGAAGCTGACAAAGCCAAAGCCCTGTAGTGTCTGATAGGGGTAGATTTGTCAGTTTTTCATTTAAGTGAAACTATACAGAATGGACAATATTTAACCACATCTATCATTACTTAATATTTCTTAGGGAGTTTTTTTCTTCTTTTTCTTTATGGAAAAAAAAAATCCATATAGATGAAAAGGACTGGAATTCCTGCTAGAAGAGGGCCTTGGCTGATTGAAACCAATGGATAATGTGTTCAGAACAATAACATTTGTCTAAGACAGTCTTAGAGAAAATAGACAAGAGCATTAGACCGGTTTTACTATATTATATGTAATAGCATTTGCAACTTATTTTCATGCCCAGTCTTCTATATTCTTCTGCTCTCAGTATTATTTGCAGTTATTTTTATGATTTAAACTATTATTCATTTATATTTGGTTGAATTTGATGTTTCATTGATAGAATAAAAAAAAAAATAGTAATGTGAAACCAGCTCTGTAATATAAATTGAATCTCTGTGCTAGCCTAAGAATAAAAATGAAAAGCCCTTTCTAAAATGGAGTTTATAGCAGTACAACAGCTTTCCAACTTTTTCAGTAAAAGTAATTTGCTATTCGGAAGGAAATGTAGGCATCTGGCTTGTGTGGTTGTAGGCATGGACAAATCAATTCAAATATCTCAAATCACGAAACTGTCCTGTTTGCAGGGCTGGGTGTTTGGCGCTGCCTGGGACCCCACGGTCCTGCGAGGGGAGCCCTGGGTGGGAATATGGCTACCTGGGGTGCAGGCACTGTGCAGCGTGTGCCAAAGTGAACCGTTTTATGGAGAAAGAGACGTGAAAGAATGTGTTTTAATTTCAGATTTAAATAATCAAGTCGAGGTGGTTGGACTCGAGCTCCAGAAGGTGACGGCCGAGATGGAGCACTACAAGAAACTGCTCACGTAAGCTGCCTCTCTGAGCGCTTTCTGCAGATAGACCTGCCTGCTGCTCCACCTGGGGTCTGACAAGGTTTTGGGCAAGGGGGGGAATCGTTTATCGGGAGCAGCCGTGGAAGCTGTGATTCCTTTCTCCAGCTGTGCTTAATGATACAGCCAAGAGGAGGGTTAAATCAGCTGCCTCTGATGCTTTGTTTAGTCTCAAACTCAGCATAAACTTTGTGAAGCTGTCAAACTTACGGGCTACAAGTGTATGTGGGAGGTAGTATTTGGATTTGGGGTGGAGGGAAGAGTGTAATAAGAGCATTCAGAAACTTTTATTTAAGCAGTGACTATGTTTTTTTGTTTTGTTTTTTACCAAATGCAAGTTTACTGTGGATATTTCACATCCCTAAGTACACTGTTATGATTCTGTGATGTTCCTGCGTTAGGCCTATGGTTTCAGGTAAGAGTAGGCAGAATGTGAGCTAACCAAGTCGAAACCTCCCTGCTGTGGCACGGGCAGCTCCCCCAGCTCCATCATGCTGTTAACGGGAGTTTCCTCGTCCTCTTCCCAGGCTGGAGCAGCAGAGACCTGGGTGCTTTTCTGTAGTCAAAACTCATACTGCTTGCTTTCTAGCACAGAAACCAACTTAGAAATAGCACTGGCTTTTATAACACAGTAATGAAAATAAATGTTACTGCTTGAAATATTAAACTCAAGAGTAATGAGCTAGTAAGGGCAATCCTAAGACCAGCTATTATCACATTTTTAGTAGGTTTTCCTGAAATTTAAATGATTCTTTCATGATAGGTACTTTCTGTTTTCAGTTCCTCTGTTCAGAGAATCTGATCATAACAAGGTTGCAAATATTTAGAGTGCTTAGCAACAAGGTATTTTAATGATAATACAAGTATTAAGTATGAAAAAAAGATTTCATCAACACAGTTATAGACACGCTGAAGTGTTTCCAAGTGTAGTATTAAAATTTCAATGTAATATGGATACAGTTTAGTAAAAAAGCACATTCTATGTCTGTTTAAATAAATATATGAGGTTTAACCATGGTTATTAATTGGTGAAATGGTGACATAATGACAAGAAGCCTTCAAAGTTTTCAGCCCTCTTACCTACTAAATTGTTGTTTGTTTTTATCCACACCTCACTTGAAACATTCATCACTGCTGCAAGGTTATACTCCTTGTTTGCAGCAACAAGAGCTGTGATCCTAGATTAGTCTGAGATTACACTGAAAATGTAAATTATCTTACCTAAGAATGCTGGCTAGAGCAATGGGAACTCTGTTATCTGCCTTTTGCCTTTCATATATCTTTCTGAGAGTATTAATTTTCTGTCTTTGTCCTTTTCAGTCGCAGACTCAAAAATACAAATTATGAATCTTCTTTTGTTTTAAAGTGAAGATAAATTTATTTTAAAATGAGCAAGTTGACATAAATCCATCTCTTGTGTTGAAAGAAGAATTAATTTTGGATTTTTTTTTTTGTAATTAAAAATTTAAATTCATGTATCATTTGGTCAGAATCCCTGTACCCAACTAATTCTTCTGCAGAACTGTGGACTGCTGTTGTGTGGAGAGGAGATTGTTCATGCCCAGTAATCGTCAGGAAGTGTAATAGGCAGTGAGTACTGCCCATTTTCAGTGGAGTACTTAGAATAATGTTATGAATTTTCTGCCTTATTCACAAATAGAAAGCAGTGACGTATAGATGCAAAAGCTACTGAAGTTATCAGCATCCATTCTAGCAACTCATGGCCCTGGTTTGTGTCCAGAACTGAGATGATGGCCCTGGAAATGGTCACCATAGGAATGGGGATCAGATGGCATTAGGAGATTGTGTAGGTTTGTAGGAGATGTAGACAAAAATGTGAGGAGTTTTGAAGCTGCTGCTGTTTTGCAGTGGTGCAGGGGATCTAGTTCTGCAATTGTAAGAAATAACTTTTAGGAATGGTCTAATTTTCCTTTTGGAGTTGTTAGAAAAATATGCGTCAGGATTAATTGGACATGTTGAAAAACCTCTTCCTTGAGCTATCGGTGCGTTTCTTAAACTCCTAGCTTTCTCAAGCCAGCGGTTTAACAGAATCCATTTTTTTTTTCCCCATTTAAACGCACGCTTTTTAAAACACGGTGGGTAAAAGCCCTCAGCAACTGTGCGCATGGGGCTGGAAGCCCCTCAGCTGTCGTGGGAGGCAGCAGCAGCTGCCGGGGCAGCGCGCAGAGCGCCCGCAGACGCGGCTGTCACGCCGGCCTCTGCTTTGTCCCCTGCGCTGGCAGCGACCCACCTGCCTCACACAAATGGCTCCAGTCTTGATGAGAGCCCCTGCGGACAGCCCAGCACAAATATTAGTGCTGTTATTACTAAGGATACCTGGAAACTCCACGTCGAATTCATTTCTTGGAAGACTATATTTAGAAATTTTAATGGAAGACGATTCCAAGTTTACGAACACAAAAAGTTTACGTCACAATAAATTAGGCCAAAAGTTCATCTTCCGCTGCATCCTATTTTCAGCCGTGGCTATTAGCAGATGTTTAGGAAAAAAAAAAAAAAGCAAGAAGAGAGCAAATATGAAATAATCCTTCCCCTAATAAATCCTTTGACAGTCTGCTTAGAGACTTCTGAAGTCAGAGGTTGCATCCTGTTACAGAAGTTTAATAATGTTAGAGAACACATTTTTGATGAATTTGTCTTTTTCTAAATCCATTTTTTTTCTTCTGGCTTCCACAGGATCCCATGGGAATGAGTTTTGCAGTTTGCTTTTCACACACTACCAATGTAATTCCCTCACTTGCTTATTTAAACTTGAATTTCACTCACATTTTCACTAACACCTACTCCCACGGGCTGAGCACCAGTTAAGAAAAGAGCATCTCTCAAACGCGTCATCGTTGCTCGTTGTTACATATAGGGATTTCATAAAAATGGGTACTCAACATTACATTCATTTAATACTACGGTGTGGGACAGCAGAAATTGAAATATGTTGGTATCTTTTGTGATTTATTTATCTGAAAATGTGCAGAGGGAAAGACAACCTATAAAAATATTGTTTAGACTCACAAAATCATAAAGTGATGTCGTTTGGAAGTGATTGTTGTTCAGAATGTTGTATTTAATTAAAATAGAAAATGTAAGTCGGATTATTAATAAAAGATACTCAAGTTATTGCACAAGTGAAGGGGCTGTCATTTCATTGGAGAAACGTGCATTTTTAAACATTTTTGTAGGACCAAGTCAAACGAAGTTGATGTCTACCAAAATGAGCTGAAAAAAATCAAATATGAAAATGGAATTTCTGAATCGAGGTAAGTTTTAAAATTAAGTGGCATAACATAACATAGGTGCATGTTTGAGTGATGAGAGTGAAGAATTTAATGATTTTAGTATAGCTTTTTATATGGTCACTTTTTACTATTTTCGATTTGTAGTTTTGTGTGAGTTGAGATTTACCTTTGCCTTTGTAAAAATAGGCAAAAATTGCCTTTGTAAAAAAAAAAATTTTTTTTTGTCTAACATTCTCTTCTCCTTGTACAAATTATTTTAGCCCATTCAGTTTCAGTCTGGAAATAAGAATATAACAACTACGATGCTGATACATTTTTATTTCCTCTGTAGGCTTGCAAAAGAGCTAAAGGAGAAGGAGGAATCACTGTTAATCTGCCAGCAAGTATGCAAGCGTTTGCGGGAAGAAGTGGCTGAGAAAGAGAGGAAGGAAGAAGAGCTGAAAAGAAGAACAGGTCGAACAGACAGTGAAATAGAAACACTTAAATCTCTCCTCAGACAGGCGGAGGAAGAGGTGGTGACGCTGAAACAAGACAGGTAATCAGAGCAGACTCACCCCAGATAATGCAATTTGATTATACATTCACCCTGCTTGTTCTCTGGCAGATACTCAGCATTTCTTGCTTTTATCACAAGCCTTTGTAAAACACCTGGTATACTTTGTTCCAGGCATGTTGGAGTTGCTGTCACAAACCAATCAATTTTTAAGCAAAAAAAGTTTTCAAAGTTTTTAGTGACATTGTCCAGGTTATTGCAATGCAATAAAAAGCCAACCTTGAGACTTGTGAAAGTACAAAACATTGTGATGAACAGTTTAATTTTCCCAGTTATCAGTGTTATTTCATTTAGTCTTTGCAATAAAAGCTAGGTGTTTGCCCAAGGAAAATGAGACAAAATTAGAAGAATAGGGATTTAGATCAAAGAGAAAGTGCAATAAAGAATATTTTGAGGTATATAATGTAGTCCACCTTTAAATGAAATACCCCAGCTTTTTTTACACAGATATCGGAAGTTCCCATGAAATTGTTTGTATTGCAGTTTATTTTATCCCATGTCACTTCTACTGTCCTGCTCTTCTGTTTCATTCCATTACCATTCTAGTTGATTCCAACATAATTCTACTCTCAAGAACTGATCTTAATTAAATGCACGTAAAACAGTAGAATAGTGAGGTGCATGTAAAGTTAGATATTAAGTCTGTAAAACATGTTTTTGAAACAAGTCTGTCACGTGTTCATTAATTAAATGATTTGCATACCTGCATAAAAACATATTGCCTGTTAATTTAAGACTCTTTCCCATCTACTTAAAGCTTAGATACGTGTGTTGTTATGGTTGGTAGCAACTGTGCAATTTACTGTAATGTAAATTGTAATTAAGGTACAAAAATTCAATCTCTCCAGGGTTCCTGTTCTACAAGCCTCATAACAAGCAGTCCCTATAACAACAGCAACCACTCAGTGGTTTTAATTCAAAACCTGTTACCATTTTTAAGTTAATCATAATAATACTTGAAGTTCATTAAATATCATAATTTGTTTTACATATTCTAGCAGTTATTTAGTGTGCTTCAAAGTTTGACTTGAGAAATATAAAGGTATTTAAGGTTTATGTAGGTATTTTTGGAAGAAAGATCAATAATATTCTTTCTTAAAAAAATAAAGTTCTAAAATACGTGACAGCATTGTGCCAATGCTAAACAGTGATTGTCGTCGTGCCTCCAGACAGGTGTCCAGGGTTTACTGTACTGAATGCTAAAGAAAGTGGAAAATATGAGCCCTTGTCACAGAAGACTGAGTTGCAAGCAAGTGGCATGCCCTCAGCTAGGCAGGGCTCCTGTTTACATGTGAGTTTTTGTGGTTTCTAGGGAGTTAATGCTGATTTCTCATCAGAACAGAACAGAGCAGCTGCAGGAAGCATTAAGGCAGAAGCTGCAGATCGAGGATGACCGCAGGGCCAAGGTAATTCCGGGGGATGCAGCGGGCACCTCTCTTGTTCCCTTTGGTACTAGTCGCTGTCATGGATCCATGGGGTAAGCCAGGCATCTGTCTCCTCAAGTGCAAGTATGTCAATAGACATAACTTCTAGCAGCTAATGTAACAACTAATTATCTAGGAGAGAAGCGTAGAAAAGCACACATTTAATTTGCAAATACTTTCACAGGAAAAATTGGGTTGCGTGCGATTTGCCAAATGGAGAGAACGCAGACCCTCCACTTACAGGTGGGGTGACTCCAAACAGCAGCTTGCTGTTTGTAAAGTAAACCTATAACACAAATAACGAGCCAAAATGGCCTCTCCTTTAAGGATGTGGATGTGCAAACTAAAGTGGAGCCACACAAGCAAGATGTTGTAGTGGGACTGGGGCTCTCGGCAGTTGCTGAATGAGCAAATGCAGCTGAGTCCTTAATCACAGAGCTGGAGAAGAAGGCAAAATTCCTGCTAATCTTGTGCCTGCTCTAAGGGAAATAGCTGTGACAGGCCCCCAGTGTCCTGGGGTGAGGAAGGGACATCGGGAGTGTGGGAGGAGGAGGGACGGAGTGGAGCCTGGGCAAGTTATTTGCGGAGGTGTTTGTTATTGCTATGTTATCCATAGGCTGCCCTGCTCTCGGTGCACCCTGGAAGTGGCAGACACTGCAACTCCTCATTTACATTGGGATTTCATTAGTCTCTGGGCTCAGGATCTTTTGTCCTGTTCTACAGAGCAGATGTTTTTTTTCTGTATTTTCTGTTCATACTGCAGAAGTCTGAGCTGCAGACAACCTAGGACTTTGGAGTCTGGCTTCTGCTGTCTTAGCAGGATTTGGGGAATTATTTGCTATGAACTACAAGCATGTAAACTTTGTTTTAATCGGAAACGCTTTCATATCTTACAAAATTTGTTACCAAAATTTTCATCATGATGGTTTCTTTTTCAGGCTGTGGTAAGTGTCTGAAAGTTTTATTTAGTCTTAGAAGCATTTTTGGTCTGCTAGCAATTAAGGTCTCTTACATTTCTCTCCAAATTTCTTAACCTTTTCATCTGAGGATATAATTTCCAAGTGAGGTCACACACTCTGCGTAATCGCAATATATTGTTCAACTGATATGAAAGAAAGATAAAATCTACCACTAGTAGGGGAGAGCAAGTGCATCTTTGGGATCACAGCCATTAAAACAGGCACATCAAGTGCTCTAGAAAAACAGTCCTGTCAGACAAAAGGATCAGAAATGTGACAAAAAAGACAAAATCCTTTTTCTTTGCATGGTGTGTAGTTGTCTAAGTATAAAGTGTTTCAGCTTTATATTTAACAGACAAAAAAAGCCCTTAAATTGTTGTGATGGAACAGACATAAACCTTGTTCAGAAAGAAATTTAAAATTGATGAAAACATATGTTTTAATATTTAATTTTTTATATTTAATGAATGAAGGTCATGCAAGTGGTTTTAAAGCCACTCTTAGTCATTACGCTTTCAAGCAGAGCAAGGCCGTTGAAGGCCAACAGCCTTTTATGGATACCAGCTATATTAATTTCAAGTGCTTAAAGGCAAAAAAAATGCTTTTATAATATGCAAATTGAGTTCTTTTTTATGCTGCTGATGTATTTTATTAGTTTTTGCAATCAAGTAGCCTCCAACACTTAATTTGCTTAGAGAATAACATGTAGAGCTGTTATATTCTGTGATTTTCTACAACTAGAATCCTAATTCTTGTATCTAGAAATGCAGAGAATACATATATAATGTACTACTAATAATAATATAACAACAATAATAATATTGTGTTCTGTTTTGAGGGTTTTATAATATACCAGTTTTTAGCAAATTCAAAGCAGAGGATTGTGCCTGATCCATGTCCAGAATTGTGAATATTTGTATTTTCCTCAGAAAGAGAGGGATTTTTTTATACTTTTGCTCGTAGTTAGCCTATGAAATTAGAACATTATAGCTAAGCTTATTCTGTTATTTATTTTTATTTTAATAAGAAAGTAATTAGCATAGTGTTATGTATGTTTATCATAGTGTGTAGAATCTTTTAGCACATTAGAAGTAAATCTATTAGAATTCAGCCTGCAATAATACAACATTAGCATGCAGGTTTAGTGAAAATATTCTTCAAAATGCCACCTTCAGGATTTCCTTTAAATCCAGGTTTTTATTTTATTTCGAAACCATTGCTAAATTTGCAGTTTTGAATTTATAATATCAAGTGCCTATTCTGATGCTTTAAGGACCGGAATATTTTGTCCAGGGTGTGCAGTTCTTTCACTCCACTTTCTGGACCTGACCTTGTCCCATATACATGCCATCCATGGACCTCATCAGAGCCAGGGGACGCAGGTGGAGCCTCTTCATGCCTTCAGCTTTGGAAATTTGCAGTTGCAGTAGCTGCGCCTGGCTCAGCACGTCCGGATGGGCAGTGCCTGCAGAGAAAGACATCCTGCAGTACTGAGTGCAGGGGGATTTACTTGGAATTCCTTATGTGCTCCTCCTGCTGTATGTTGGATATTTAGGACAGACTGGATTTAGTGGAAGCACATGTGAGGAAATAGAAATGCAGAACTAATGTGCGCTGCATTCCTGACCCGAGCGCTAGCCCAGTGGAAGCCCGTGTGCTCCCCGAGCTGCATCCCTGGGAGCAAACAGAGACCAGCAGGTCATATGGTAAATTGTTATTCATTGACCAAACCAAATGGCATAGCATGAACAAAATTGATTTTGTAAGAAAGATGGAATTAATCTCTTTATATTTTTAATATTAAGCTTATGTGGCCTATTGTTAGTGCAGTATATGGCATTTACTATGAAATATATTCAGTGCCTTGGCAAATAATAACGAGCAGACTTTTGCTTACAGAGCAGGTGCTTCCAGAAGAAAGGCGTCTATCTTAAGAACCAGCTAAAGATTTTAGAATTTAGTATTTTCACGATGATTTAGAGTGAGCTTAGGCATCTAGCACCACTTGAGATGCCGTAGGGTTTGTGAGACCCCTTCCTGGGGCTGCCAGCTATTCGTGGGAGAGCAGGAAACTTCCACACTACATGAGTCAGTGGAGGTGAGAGCTGTTAATTGCCAGAGCCTAATAATTGCAGTCATTGAGCTGTGTGCGGTTAGCGTGCAAAAGCTGGGTCTTCCAGATTTCATGTCACTTCATTACGGCAGTGTGGAATCTGGAAGGAATTTTAAGATAAGTCCATCCATATCATTAAAAACACTTGTTTCGTAGCTGGAACTTGACCTGGCTAAAGGTGAAGCACAACACAAAGAAGTTATTCTTAAAGTCAAGGAAGAAGCGAGAATGGAACTTGAAACTGAAAGACAAAAATACCAAGAAATAATCACAAAATATCAGAGGGATCAAGAAGAGCTCCAAAAGAAGGTGTGTAACACTCAAGAGAAAATTTTGTGGTGGTAAATAATGTAAGCCTTTGAAAAATTTATGAAATTATATATAAAATTCATTACACTACACAATGTTTTAAAGAGCTGAAAATAACAGTTTAACATAGTTCACTTTGCAGGTCATTTGATTTGATTTACGGTAATTTGACTATGATTTTAAAACTCTGCAGTAGTACTGGCTTGCTGTAAAGAAATTAAGTTTTCCCATAGATAGCACTATTTCTTTGTGTCATCTTGGATATGCTATTTAATCTCTCCTTTCCTTAGTTTTGCTACATGTAGACATCCCTGGTATCCTCTGAAGATATTATGTAAATTCAGAACATTTTTTTTTTATATCCGTGAGGGCCTGTGTGTTTGCACTTACATTTTTCTCTTGAAATTAACATTTGCGTGATACTTAAGTCTACATATCTAAATAAAGCAATTAGATATAGATTAATGCAATATTTGTTTTGCAGATACCTGAATTAATATCCAGTGCCATCAATAACTTAAGGAGGGAAGTGGAAATTCTTGAAAAGAAGCTGCAGGATGCCCAGGTCAAACTTGCAGAGAAAGATGAAGATAAGGAAAAAGATACTCAGAGCCTTAAGGGACTAATTACTGAGCTTGAATTTCAGCTGAAGATGGAAAAGAACAATAATGAATCATTTTTGGATAATATGAGGAAAGAAATCAAACAGAAGTCAGATGAACTGGAAAAAATAACACAGGAGCGAACACAGCTGATTCACAATTTGAGTCAAGTTCAAGAGGAGGTAGGACATGGCTGAAGAAATGCCTTGCTATTTTTGCTTAGAGACATGTGATTTCTAGGACTCTTTCAAAGCATATGTTCTTGGACCCTGGTACCTACAGTTTAAAAGTTCCTTAAAACTAAGTGATTTGTAAATCAAATCCATGACAATTTCATAAATAAAAAGTATTGCAAAATATTTGCAATTTTTAATTGGTGAAATTTTTAATTGGGCAATCCTTTTAGGAAGTTTTTTTATTCTTAAAAAAAAAAAGAAAAAAAAAAAAGAAAAACCTTTTCAAGTCCTATATGATATTTCAGTTTTAGCTTCTAGCCCCAGATCACATCAGGATACATAAATATGAGTATAAACATAAAGGATTCTTCATATTTTCGAAGTAGAAAACACAGGCAGTTCTTATTTTGAGAATTTGATGGTTCCTCCCCATTATCTTACTTATTTTAGAGGCGATTTGTAAGAAAAACCTGCATACTGTCACTGTAAGCAAGAATGGACATAGTCCTGGTCACAAAGGATGGGCAGCAGAGATGCCATCTTTTGCTGTGGATCATGCCGTGCACTTATGGGTCTGTCCTGCCTCCCACATAATCCTGTATGGATTACAAAATCCGTATTTTGTAAAGCAGGAATGCGCAAAAAGAAAAGAATCAAATGTGAAGAGAAATTGGACTGCTGGATAGGTCTTGCCATAGCAGTTTGCTGAATGTTCGGAAAACAGTGGGAGGGAGGAGGAAGAGCCATACTACTCTATGAGAAATGTGAAAGCAGTTGAATCAGTGACCATAGATAAGATTAGACTGGAATTTCCAAAGTCATTAGTACCAGGAAAAATTGGTAAACAATCGAAACGAAACTCTAAAATTAATTAGGTCTTGGACTGCTGTTTATTTTTGCTGTGAAAAGGTTCAGAATCATTGTGATAGTGAAATGAGAACGATGTTGGCAGGCACTCTGTCATGTAATTACAGAAAAGAGCTTTAGAAATATAGGCCTTCTTCAAATGCTGATAAGGAACTTTAGTAGGATAAGGAACACCGTGTTATCCTCAGTCATGAGATTCCTTTAGCTCTTCATATGTTCTTTTTCCCCCCCACACTCTTCAGTGTAGTTCCTTCTCTAATATGATTATATTAGGAAATGGTCAGATATAAGTGCTTGAAAAATTGAAACCAGTTTCGTAACAAATCTTACACCATGGCGGTTTGTCACATTACTAGAAACAATTCTGAACAGTAGCAGTGCGCTTGATGTATTCCTGAACGCCAAATCTGCGTTGAGTGCCAGGAGCACCGGGCCTGCCCCTGCTGCTGGTTGCCGGCCCTGGACTCGCCCCTCTGTGCGTGTCCTTCGCAAGCCACGCTCCCATGCTGCCAGTCTTGGGGGCAGGTACACGTGGCTCCCGCTCTCCGGGCTGAAAATACTTTTGACTTCCTGGATTACCTCTTCTCATAAAATCCCTTAAAGTAGTTATTTGCTACCAGTGGGAAAAAGAAAAAACACATACACATACAAAAACCCCCCTAAGTGCTACAACACAAGACCCAAGGCCCTTACAGAAAAGTTATTATATATAATTAAATATAGTTGATTATATGTCAGTGCTGGGGTGCAAGTGTTGCTTATGGTTCTGGTCTCCTTTGAGAACCCCTGGCATTGCTTTCCTCACCCCCAGCCACGTTACATGAACATTCCCGTGCACGAGGACCCGCTGCCCCACGACCTGTTCCGCCGTCTGGGCCGGCCAAATACCGTGAATTGGTCAGCACCCCTGCCGTAGCTTTGTTTTGTGTTGGAGAACGTGCATACCAATCAAACCAGGGACCTCACAGACGTTTGGCAAACCTATTTTATGAAAGCTTAAAGTTTAACTGTATGTTTTTTATTATGAACAGCCTACACTTGAGGGCTTTGTTCCTGTTATCTTAACTATGTGTTTTTTTACCCAGCATTAGGCATGTAGGCACTGTAAGTTTATTTTATATACATAGGCGTCATTAGTAAGTACCCACCCCCATATGTTAAGCCATTTCTCCACTCCATGGGTATCTGCTTCAGTGGCATTCTTCCCCACCATACACAGTTTTTCCTTTCCAAGAATGGGTTTCCCTGTTGTCCCCCTAGTTAGAAGATGGGACAGGAGATCTGGAGTAACTTCTGATCACCTGGCTCATGTCTTCATGGGCTTCTGAGAGGGTGACGGGTACGTACATTGTGGTACGTGTCCTTTGAGCAACCTGCCGAGAAACCATTAAGGGATCTGTATGCATCGGTTCGTGTGGCTTTGGAACAAGCACCCTGCCGTCACCCTGGCCTTAGGCTGCAGGATTTAATGGGCACGCTTTGACTAAGAGAGTTTCATAAAGCAAGTGTTTGTTTCTGTTTGCAGAACACTCTTCTCCAGGAAACAGTGCGCAGAGAGTGTGAGGAACGCTATGAGCTGACTGGCGCCCTGACTCAAGCCAGGGAACAAGTACTGGAACTAAAAAAGCTCAGTGGAAACTTCCCGTTATCACAGTGTTCCCTTACCCAGGGCAGCCTAACCTCCTGTGCTGCTCTGGTCAATAATTACGGACAGAAAAGCCGCGCCAGCCCCAGCTCGGGGAAGGAAATCAGCGTGTCAGGGCAGTTGGGTGTTTCAAGAGCTCCTAGGGCTCCCGTCCCTAGCAAGCGTAACGGCAACGCGGCTTTGCCGCTTCTCACCCCGCCGCGGCCGGCGAGAGGGAGGGCGTCCTCGCTGAACGAGTCCAGGAGCAGGATCGCTGCCGTTATTAGAAGACAACTGAGTCAGCTCTGAGAGCCCGGAGCGGCGATGACAGTGCGTTAGCGTGCGTGCTGAGCACGAGGGAGTCGTTTCCCTGCAGTCAATGACCGGTTACTTGGGCAGCTTTGGGGCCAAATCTTACCAAATGCAACGTGGGCATTCTGCAACTTAATTTTAAGTTAAATTTGTGTGTATGTGTACTGCTGATGCAATAATGTTTCTTTATCCATTGCGTATCAGTGTAGTTAAATGGTATCTACGGTTCAAGATGTAGACACACAAACGTCTTTGAGAGGTATACTTAAAATAATTGCCAATTTCAACTGTTATTTTCCCTTAACTACTTTACTGTGATTTTTCTATTTTGAGTGCTGGCCAGTGTAATTCCACTGCTTGTTTCTGATGTGAAAATGTGATATGTTTGGTTAGCATCAGATTTTTGCTGTTGTTTAGTTGAGTGGCATCATATTTGCAACTAGTTACGCTTAGGCCAATGAGCTTAGCTAGACACGGACTACTCTATCACTATGCTAGCACTAACAAGTAGACCAAACGTTGTTCAGGGACATAACTTCCCTGCCGCCTCGGGGTATGTCTTCAAGCCACGGGAATTAGGAAGGAGTTGAAGACTTAATGGTTTGTCCCAAAGATGGTTGCCTCTTGCAGTGCAGCGCGCAAGTGTCTTTACGTTAAGCTTGAACGCAGGCGAGCTGCCCTTTGCAGGGAATGGTTGCACAAGGCAATCAGGATTTTATTTTACCTCTTGAAGGATGGAACCGTGGTTTGTTTTGGAACATAAAAACCCCAAACAAGTCCCAGGCATCCTTTGATGGAGTGCAAACGCTGCGGACAGAAAATAAGCCTAGGAATAGCAGCCATTCTAACAAGCCAGCTCTGCTTTGAAAGTCGAGAGGTTCTGGTGGCAGCCCAGCAACCATCAGACAACACAGGGCACAAGGCAACGCTGCTCGAGCCAGGCCTGGGGCTTGGGCACGAGCTCAAATGGAGCCCCTGTGCTCAGGAGGGTGAGGATGCCTACGTGGGGGTCCCAGGCGAGGCAATCGGGGCGTTCAGGCCCCGGGTTAAAGCAGGCCCTGGTAGACGCTCCCTTGGGAACCTGCAGCCCATGGGCTCCAGAACCTGCCAGCCACGGCTGGCACTGAAATGTCACGGGAGGTAGATTGAAGGAGGAAACATTGGAGGTGCTCACAGGGTGCGTAGTGACAGCCGACTGACTGAAATTAACTGTTCCTTCTTGGGGGTTAGAGCTGGGCGCACTGGTGCCGTGGAGTCGCTTCCTACAGGGCCGGGTTGCAGCCCGAACGTGGTGCCCATCACACCGTGAACCAGCTCGTGGCTTCACGTGATCCGGTGCTCTGCGTGGGGCAGAATGAGAGCAGCGCCCCACGTCCTTCCTGTGCTGCTGCGCTCATGCGGCAGTGTACGAGAGCACCTCGCTGAACCAGGCAGAGACGGCAAATGCTGGGTGACAAAGAGTGCAAGAAACGGCTATTGCACCTTTAGCAGCTAGAGCTGTATTTTAAGGCACGCTCAGTCTTAGTCAGCTTCTGCTCCCATTGAAACCATCCGTAACCCCAACTGATTCTGGTGGTAGCCGAGTTTATCCAAGAGCTATAGCCTGAAAATCCACCTCAGCTTTGCTAAACGGGAGGCCCGAGAGCTGCCACGAGTTAGGCCAGCTTGCCCTTCCTGAGGCCAAGAGCCTCGCTCCCGTTCTGCATTCAAGTATGTCCTGCTGTCCTCTGCATCCTGCGGCCCTCCGTCCTCCACACGCTACGGGGAAGCTGCTCTAGTTGTACTAAAATAGAGTTGTTTGCAAGAACTGTTGACCAATGTCAGCAAAGAGCTCCTTTAATTATATTCTTCTGAAGGGTGTTGAAAGTTAGAATTTTCAAAGAAGTTGTGAAAATGATTCCACTGAAGCATAACACTAGTGAAATCCATTTTTTCAGCAATTCCACAAAGGCAGAGGAAGGGGGTGCACAGCACTCCCCAAAACTTGTTTCAAGGACAGCCAGACAGTCCCCTTGTATGTTTGGTGGTAATATTGTTTTCCTTTGTTTAGGGAGGATCCTAGCTTTGAGCTTGAAAATTGTTATTCCATGACCACCTGCCCTCTTCATGTGGCAAAGTAATAGATGCTCATCTTAAGGCAGTTCTTAAAGTGGTGAGTTCCAGATCTCTATTATGTAGGTTTTTAAATAAAATTCATAGATGAACATCAATTATATTTCACAACATTACAAGAATTCCTAAATCATGTAAATACAGTAAATGCTAGTACATTATTTTACTGACTTGTATGGCTATGGCATAGATATCACGATGAAACCCATGGTAGTTGTCTTATTTCCGAAGTTTCATCTTTGAATCTTCACATCAAAAAAAAGGTTGGATGTTTTTACCTGGGGGCTACTCCACTGATTGGAAATCACCCCTGTGCAGCGAGGTCTCTGTGCTTAAAGACAGAGCACAGCTTTGGAAAGCAACCTATCCTGATGGGATTCTGACCCCTATCCCAGCAGATCCCTAATTCCGTGTTACAGCGACCGTTCATCCTGCCGGTGCTGCTGGAGCAGTGTGTGCAGGACGGATTCGAAGTCTGGGGTCTTGCCAACTGTCTCAAGGTTTATATACTGTAGTAGCAGCAGATATAAAGAGTGGCTGTATATTCATAAATTATAAAGAAAGGAATAGCCGGATAAAATAGCGCGAATGGTCACGGGAGTAATGTTTCTAGCATGAGGGAGCATATAAATCATGGATCGAGACGAGTCAGGAGCAATATTTCCCTTACTTTCCCTCCTCACAGAAACCCTGAACTCCTGCTGCTAAGCAATAAACTAACTATATTAATGTCTCTGTCACCAGTGATGAGCTTCCAAAAAGAATTGTATTCATTTCACATAAAGAGGGAAAGGTTTGTGCATAATTTCTTGTAATAGGATGAAGCTGAGTGAGAGGGCGCAGCACTGAGGATGCGGGTGGCCCTGGAGCAGCACATCTGCTGGAAATACAACGTACTGGAGGCAACACGTCCTTTAGGAGCAATGCCATTTGTCAGCGGGTGTTCCTAAGCTGGACCTTGGATGCTGGGACTCATGGCACAAGGGTACATGATAAAAGTGCCATGCTTAAAACAAGTATGTCAGTATGTCTTGTTCCTGCCTGATGCGTGGTTCCTGGCATCTTCCTTGGCAGAGCTGGCATGGCTGCCCGATCTAGAATAGTACTTTGCATAGGCCCAGATCTTTCCAAGAGATATTAAGCCCCCTGTTAGACTCCCTGTTTGCACAGTAGGATATCTAATATGCTATTTAATATACTGTGTTATTACCAAATGTATCCAGTTATTTTTATAAAATAGTAGCCTTAAATTCCAGAGGAGTGTCAAATGTGTTTGATTTATATATTTGCTGTATTTAAATAAGTAAAAAGTAAATGCTCCCTGTTAGTTGAAGGGAGACTACACCGAATAACTAGAAGTGCAGCCCACAGTTACGCAAGCATTAGGAGCAGCAGCAGTGACTCCATCCGAGCCGGCAGTGGAAACCGTAGCTGGGCCGTTCCCTCCGTGGGGAAATCTCCTTTCCAGGCAGACATCCCACATCTTTATTTTCAATTGTTTTAAAAGGGGATTTGTTTACCTAGCGAAAATCTGATGATAGGTTGGTTTTGTCTTTAATTGTTACAAGCAGTTAAGTTTATTCTATTGTAGAAAGAATAACCTCCATCTGTAACTGTGATGGCATAGAATATTATAAACAAATATGCTTAGCATTTATATGTTATTTTCCTACCCTGAAAGAATAGTACAAGATTAATATGGGTAGGATAATAAAAAGGATACTGCAAAAGATTTATGGTGAAGAGATTTTTAACTCTGGAATTCTAATTTGTGTGGTAGAATATCTGAGCATCTGGCATTGCACCGTGAACTGTTCCCAGATAATGAAAAGACATCTTCCTCCAAGCGAGCAGGGTGTCTTCGCTCAGATCTCAAAGGACGGCCTCCTGTTGCCCGAAATAAACGAGTGACAAACATTCCATGGTTGCATTTTTCCATCTGGAGCCTTGGATTTCTGGTGAATTCAGGTCAGTGCCGGGCTGTGACTCCTTCCCCGTGAGCCAGAGGTGCTGGCCCGCAGCAGCAACACTTCGTTTGGATCGAGGTGGCTTCGCTTCTCCCTGAACGATGCAACATCTTTTTAGGATGCTGACTGTCCTGC
>VZSV01000051.1:1491698-1503257 GCA_013398735.1 Nothocercus julius
TACACTTTTATGTGACTTTATGAAAACAGTAAGTACTTTACTGCATTGCACTTGAGAATTCTTTAAGCCCGGAAGTCTGTTGGTCTGAGATTTTTACTTACCCATTGTAAGGGCTCTTTGCAGCTTGCTGCCTTTCTTCTGGCTCTTTTTTAATAGTTTTGGTATTCAGAGATACTGGACTCTTCTCTTCAGTCTTTATTTCTCTTGGGGAAGCTAAGAATCAAGTAATTCAAAGTCAGGTAGCTATCTCACAGGCATTGTCATAAACATATTGTAATTCTTTATGTACCTTTATGAATACATGCATAAAATATAAACATCAACTTGATCGCTGCTACTTCATTCCCTCTTTACATTTACAAGGCACCTCTGCAAAATAATTTGGGAGTGCTCAGTGGCTGGACAGATACCATTACATTCAGCTTATTGAAACAATTTTTGTATTCACCATCGTTTGCTTAAGAATATACTGAGAAGTTGAAAAGAAAGCATGAGATTTTTCTCCTCTTTATCTAGTAGGAACACCAGATTATTTCACCCATCTTCTGTATCTACACCATTCTTCTCAAAATTTGGAGGAGGTTAGAAGGACACTGGGCCTTGCTACTTGCCTTGCAGATCGCTTTTCGGACCCTATTAGACCAAGTCTCAAGCGCTAAGATATAAAAATCTGAGTTTATGATTCCACAAATACACAGCTTGCTACCTTGACTATTCATTTCCAATATGATGTAAAGAACAGAGATTGAAAAGCAGTAGAATTACAGATCTCATTTCTAGATTAACAGCACAAAAATAATGAACTGTGTAGTTTACAATGCACAACAGGACAACCCAAGGAAAAAGCATCAACTAGGTAAAAACTTTGTATCTGGAAGGCCATGGCCTGTTACCCCACCAAGTACCTCACAAAGCTGCCCTGGACACGAGTTCCTTCCATGGAAGAGCCACCACACAAGAACTACATGTGTGCCTGGCCTGCCGACAGGAAGACAGAAGTGCTGCCTTACGATCTACTCTGCTTCTCCATTTCACAGGGCTCAGAGGTTTTAAGTAAAAATACAGAAAGTCAACATTTTATCAGCAGCTTTCCCTCTGTGAGGGACTCAGAGGCCTTCCAAAAGCCCACCTGCTTCCATGGGTCCTGCTTTCACTCACTCTTCTCCTTAAGCTCCCCCTTCCAGGGAGAGGAAGGGCTTTCATCCTTTAGCAAGACCTTTGCACAGGTGGCTTCAAAGGCCTCTGGAAGCTCAGACATGCACTTCTCCAAGAGGAGTGACTACAAACACAGGCAGCTTTCTCAGAGGGTACTCTCAAATCCTCCCAGAGACCCTACAAGAAATGAGTGCCTGTGCCTTGCATTACCTATCATCACAGGAGCAGGGCTCACCAGCGCTGTTGTGTCTGCTGCTCCTTTACACATCAGTAGGTGTAAAGAAGCACCAAGGGAAAAACTTCTTCACATGATTAAAGTTCACACAGCTTTACCGAGTGATCCAGGGCACAAGCTGCAGTAATTTGTTTGATGTAATGCAGAACCAGTCCTATTCGAGACGCTCCTTCTCCAATTCCTGAGCAGAGCACCCACCCCCCGCCAAAACCCTCCAGGGAAATTTTGAGAAACCCCTGCTGTAAAAGAAATCAAAGCCAATTATAACACCAACCATGAGCCAGCGAGTCTCTTCTCTTTATAACACAGTAATTTCCAGCGTTACTTAGAGAGACATTCACTGTACGATTCCTTAACAGAATTATTTTATGAAGAGTGAAACTTCTACACTGTTCCTCTCATTTGTTATTTCAAGTTATCAATAAATGGTTTTAAAATTTGTGTTTAAAGCAGTAAGGCTTGTCTTCCCTCCTAGTTCAAGAAAGCTAAGCTAACAAGTCAACAAGTGAACTGACTTTTCTGAAGTACATTCGAAGTGAGTATTTAAAACACCCTCTAAAATGGGGTGCAGGTTTCTGTACAGAGAACAAACTTACATGGTTTGGATGCAGGAGAAAAGCCACCCAGTGTTGAGAGTGCTGGAGTTCCATCAGGATTTAAGCCTTTTGCCTTCAGTTTTGCTTCTTGTAGTGCCGTTTTTCTCTTTTCTACTTCTTTATCCAGGAAATCATAATTGGGCTGTAGAGAGAGAGAAAAAAAAAAAAGAGTACCAAAGCAGTAAGAATTTGAACTAATACAATTCACATTTTCATCTCATTTCTCAAAAACATTCAAGCTCTTTTTAATCCTGTCTAGCTTGCCATCTATTCTCTCATTTTTTTCCCTACAGAGGTGAAGACTCATACAGTGGAGCCCTTTGGTAAATGGTATGCAGCTATTCCCAAACAGGGAGACAGCCAACAGGCAGCTCATGCTGGACCGAGCCAGTGGATTGAGAAAACAACTCTGAGGTTACCTTCTTCCTCGTATAGAGCTTCAGAGTGGTCAGGCAGATCTCCTGGATCTCCTCCTCTGTAGTACCAAAGAGCAAGAACCAGTGCGGGCGAGTAGGCAGTGGAATCTGAAAATAAAACTAATTCTTAACAGATATTACAGACAAGATTCACTTTAAATATTTTCACTAACGTTTTTGGGAAACTAACTGTCTAGCAATAAAAATCAATGCTAAAATATTAAAAATAGGCAAATACCTACCTGCAGAGCTCTAGCAGCAAGGTAAATGCAAGCACATGCTATAGTCTCTGGCTGAAAACGAACAAATACATTTGTTCGAAGGCTGTCGTTCATGTAATTCCTAAAATAAAAAGTTCGTAAGAGGTTGGAACTCAGGTTTTGTCTTTTTAATTGTGGGGTAATACTGGAGACTCAATTGACTTTATTATTTTTTCTTTTAATATAATAAACATTTGGTTTCTTTAGAACTATCATATTTGATGTTTACACTTGCTACTTCTGTAACAAGGCACGCACCACTGCCGGAAATCCCAATGCAAGTAATAGCCTTTAATATTTTCTTCCCATGTATAATTATGCTATGAAGTGTCCATTGAGCTAACAATTTAACAGGCACTTTGTATCTCTCCAGCTGTTTGCTTTTAAACACCAATATCCTTGGTTACTCCAAAATGAGTTAACTTCAAAATTAAAATGCAAGCATAATATGTTTATAACCTACCATTTTCCAGAGGCTGGATACAGCCTACAAAATTTGTAGAACATTGCATTTAAACCCTATTTGTGTCTTGAGTGACATTAACTTCTTCCAGCGAGAGAAGCATCCAGTTTACTTGTTCAGCTTAAAACCTTCACGTTGGAAAAAGATCTACAGGTTAGCAGCCAACCTCCTACTTCACTAGGATACTTCTTTTCCAGAACAATGGCCTCGCCAAGCAATTTAGGCCAAAAACTATGTTTAAACAGCAGAGGGTCTCATTCTAAGTTCCTGAGCTACAGGAAAGAAACAAACAGCAGTCATTAAGTATTGATTAAACAGGAAACAGTGCCCAGTATAGCTTCTAAGTGAACATGCTGCATGCACTGCAATCTTTTTTAAACTCAAGTTTAGCACGTTTAAGTCAACTAGATTCATGTTCTCAGAAAGTCTACAAAACGTGTCCATGTGCCCTTTAAATACACTACAGCATACAGTAGCTAGGCAACAAATACATTTAGAAACATTTTGAACAGTTACTTCTAAAAGCAAATATACAAATCCTTTTGACACCCAGACAGAACTAGAAGATGCTGCCCGCTGGCCATGGACCACTTCAGTGAATCTCGGATGAGAGCTTGCACTGGGATGGCTGGAGAGAAGGGCAGCCAAACAGGCCATCCCCAGGTCATGGGCTGAGGTGCAGAGGGCAGAGCTCTATGACTTACCATCAGGGACTACCCTTTAATCAAAGAGTAGAAAAAAGAACAAAGTTAAATTGAGTTCTCCATGAAAATTGTTGAATCAAGCCATGAAAATAGTAAGCAGAAACAAGCACTAGCACACATTAAAAATGCATATGTTTATATAGTAACTTACATCTCATTGCTTTGCATATGGATCATCAGGCTTGTTATTTCTGCTACTATTTTCCTGGCTAGGAAAAGAACGAAAAATTACTTACCAGGCTGTCTGTACCAGGGTTTGATTACGTTCACATTCTAAGACTTGTAAATACATAACAATGATCTGGGGGGCAAGGAAAAAAAGACTCAATTTTAACATAGGAATCAACAGTAGTAAAGTAACTGTTTATAGACAAGCAGTTTTCTGTTAACAATTGTCTCCTCTGTTTTCCAGGCACATAGTGAAAGCCCATGTCATCCAATCAGGCTCAGACAACTCTATTTACTATTATATAATTCTGAAAAAACATCACCTTTAGCATTTCACAAGGAAGCATTTTCTACCGAAGTCAATAGGGCCATTTTCCCACACATTCTGGCAACAGCCTTCTTATGAATATTAAGAAATAAAGAGGAAACCAAGTCATTTTAAACGTGTCTTGTCCCACATGTCCCAATGATGACAGCAAGGTAGAGTAAAAGATTATTATTTTTTGAAAACTCACCTTATGTGGATGCTTGACATGAACACAAAATCCCAACTCCTTCAGCACCCTCCTTTCTGCTTTGATTACTTGATTTTTGGTGTTTATGTAGTTCTGATCAAGTATCAGGGGGCTTGGAGTCCTACAGTTTGCAAGAAATAAAATCAAAACTGTTTTGCATATCCAAAATATTATCAACTCTGTTTTCCCTTCCAACCAACTAATGGCAACAGAAACCTGTTTTCAACTCCTGCAAGCAAGTTTAAGCGTTAATCTTGTGCTGTCCAAGTTTACCTAAGCTAGTTAAGTTTCTGCTTTTAACTAACTACAGATTAGATGGCTAAAGATGAATAATCTTCTCCTGCTATGTATGCAAACTACACCTACCAAGCTGCAAGAACAAAAGGGAAGTCTGTAGAGATCTTCAAGTACCTTTACACTTAACGATGGAGGCGAGGGCAAGGCAGGTGACAGTTACCTCTGCTAGTCAGTACTTCAAAGCAAGGGCAAGCCAGAAGAGCTCTGTAAATTTAATCTAAAGCAGGAAGTTTGTGCTTTATATACTGCAGTTTCCTATGCACCAGGAGACAAGATGGAGACCTGGAATCAGAACAAGACAGATCTGCTACTATGATATAAAAAAAGCCTAATAAATTAAGAATTTTATTGTGTGCTGTGACAGATCTGTTCCTCTGGTTCTAAATGTTGATATCGTGTCCACTTCTGTTGTTTAAAATATTTGCAAAACAGGTAATTTCAAATAAAGAGTCTCAAGTCCAACATCACCAAGTCAACTCCCGATTATTTCAAAAACTTATGCCTGAAATCTCAAAAAAAATTCTTAACCAGAAGAATGTACAGTTTATGCATAGTTTTTTTTTTTTTTTTAAAAACAAATTTCAGCTTCACTTTTCATCCTTCCATATGCTGCATTTTAATCCCTAACAAGAAGGGAACAGCAGAGAGCAGCCTTTTCCTTATTGGTATCATGTCTCCCATATTTGCATTATGTTCTCCAACCCAGCAAAGTGTTTTTAGCAGCTATTTACATTCTAATAAGCTACTACAGGCTGTCTGCACTATAAGCCTAGTGCACCTAAAGCACTGTCAAGTTTTATGTTACATTGAATCAAAAGAGTAATACAAAAGAGAATCAAAATAGTGTTTGTTTCACTAGACAAACGTTTCACTATTAATTTATCCTTTTGACATAAGTTCCCCAAGTGGATCACTTTCCACGCTGTACTCCAGCAAGGAGGAGCACTCAACTACCTCTTTTTCAAGGAAAAAAATAACAGTTGAACCACAAGGCTAATGCTCCCAAAGTTGAGACTCCTTGATAATCCACAGTCTGTGCTAATTAAGGCTCCTGCAGCCACTCAGAAGGACACTTATTACCATTAGTCACAGGATACCACAAGCCATCTCACTTCACTGAAATAAAAGCATTATGTTGTACATCTATTCTATAAAAGCACAAGTTACTCTGGCTCTTCACCAAAGAGCTGAAAAAGGGGTCACAGGAGGCTTGAAGTTACAGCTGCATCGTGCGTGGCACTACCCTTACTGCTTCTCTTTCCTAAGAATTGAATGCTTTGCACATCACTTAAGAGTCACTTCTCTAGTAAATACTTAAACACATCAGGGCAAGCACATGAAGCTTTTGTTTTCAGCCATTCTAAAGATAACCCAGCTAAAATATATATTGTTTTAGAAGAGTAACTGCAGAAGGGGAACTTTAAAAACTTCTTTGAGGTAAGCATTTTAACAGAGAGCCTGTGATTTTATCTTGATATTCACTGGGAAACACTGCAGAGGCAATCTGATTGTAACCGCTTCAGGGTGCAAGGCTACATTCAGAAGAACCAAGCTAGAAGTTCTTCAAATCAGTGAAATTGCGAGTCAGTATCATTAAACTGCATTTTTTTAAGCAGTATATTCCCCAATATTGCTTTACAGACTATTACTTAGAAACCTCTATTGTAACAAACCTGCAAGACGTAACAATGCAGAAGAGTTTTAGATGTCTAGGCTCAATTCACCTCATCAATAGAACATTGCATGAGAAGCAATGAAGAAATCTTAGCTGAAACATCTGAGGCAGCTAGAACTTTCACACCAAGCATTGACAGTGGGGCACTACAACTGCATGCGATTATCATCGTTACAACTCTGACAGCCACATAAAAGTCAGCATTATGAAAACGCCCAACAGTAGCTAGACATGCACCAAGAAAGGCTGCAAGGCTCATAGCATTTTCAGTCCCATCAGTCCTTCTACAGGGCAACAAGGTTAGCACAGCCAGCTCCTACTTTGGTTATAGATGTTGATTATTCAACACCAGAGTGACAGGAAACTCCAGATAAAGATACTTCCATGTGTTCTTTACTCCATCACTCCAAATCATCATGCTTGCCTAGGACAGGTTTTAGGGATCTACAGACCTATGCAAGCAGTATCCAAACAATATGTCCAGAAATAATAAAGGCAGCCTTTTATTCACTTGGGCAAAAATGTAAGTCTGCGTAAGACTTTACTGCTGCTTAATACTGACAGAAGGGATGTCCTCCTTTCTATAAGATTTATCAATTTAACACTTTCACCATGAACACCAGTGTTTGCAGCTTTAAATTACTTAATTACATATTATTGTATATTAAATATAATGCAGGAGTTTCCTTTTGAAAAACTTCTAAGCCCATTTCCTAGTGAAAAAGGAGGAGAGGGGAAGAGGGGAAGAGTACAGTATGGATGCATACAGTACTTGTTTCAGTCCAATAGCAATCATTTGAAGTAGTAGAAGAAAAAGAATTTAAGCTTTTATGTGAAATATAAGCTTAAAGCCCTATATATCCAAGCTTTGCCCACTGTATTGAATAATCTGTTCTTGTAAATCAAGACAAGAGCTCAGTGCAAGACTTTCTACTTGAAAAGCAGAGCACAGAAGACCCATTCTGGTAGGCCAATCCAACACTTCGTTGTGAAATTGTAAGCTCCATTTAGAGATAGCATAACCACCCACAGGATAACACATACTGCAATATGTTTGTAATGATGTACATAAATTCCAAGTATCCCATTTTTAATCCCTTCTGACAAACAAAACCTCTATTCTCTACACAGCTACACATGTAGTGAATATTAAAGTTCCATGGCTTTGCAATGCCTAACACAGCAGAGGTAGAGGGGTCCTGCATGTAGCTTTTTTTTTTTTTTTTCCTAACATTAAGATACTCCCAGGAAGAACAGCACAACAGCAGCATCTCACAGACCAGAGATCTCTTGCACCAGTCAACATGAGATAAGAAGGCGAGTTCTGCGTCTGTCTCCAACACTGCAAATACAAGTACTGTGTAGATTCAAAGAACAGTTTTAAGAACACTAAATATTGTTAATTAGTACAGGCCACCTCCAAGACAAATTTTACTCCCAACACAACTGCATGGAGCTATTTGATTGCTACAACAGGAGTGAAAGGCAGCTGCCTGAACATCTCAAACCAACACTGATAAGATTACATAATGACAGGAGTCACATTTGGTTGAAACCTTGTAAGAACTTTCTGCAGCTTTCAGGCACATTTAAAATAAAAAAACAGCTTCCAACTATATTCTGCATATTAAACAATGGTTGTACTTGGCTCAAAACACAGATGTTTTAGCACACATTTATAAAGCAAATTTTTTCATAATATGAACTTTTCTCCATGCACACAAACAATTTTACATGCAATACTCCAGGACATGCACTCATGAAAGATTCAGAGGAAATTGTGCTTCTTCAAAACACTTTCAGCTTTTTCTTATTTCTCCGTATTAGAAATATCACCTATCAGTAACTCAGCTGGTGACAAGTCTTGTAAAAATTAAAATGCAATTTCCAGTTCTGCAAACACTTATATAGAACGGACTGCTTACATTACCATTTACGTATCTGTGTATATAAACAGCTTTACAAATTCAAGGCTTCTGTATCCTTGTAAAACTTCTACTAGGAAAACTGCAATTATACAGAGCCAGAAAGTTGAACTAAGAACTCAGAATTGTTTAAGCAAGCAAGCAAG
Organism: Nothocercus julius; assembly: GCA_013398735.1. Taxonomy (NCBI): domain Eukaryota; kingdom Metazoa; phylum Chordata; class Aves; order Tinamiformes; family Tinamidae; genus Nothocercus; species Nothocercus julius. The sequence continues at coordinate 1,500,254 of VZSV01000051.1, forward strand.
CCTTCTGAAACTATGCAAACTTCATATGCAGATTAAGAGCTTCAGGTAACAGAAACACTACACTAGAGGTGAAAAGAAATTACAGCCTAACTGGTTGCTTCATTTTTGGGTTGTGTGTGAGAAACTAGCTACGGCCTAAGTGTTAGCTTTCAGATAAAGAAAAAAAAGAAAAAAAAAAATCAAGCTATGATTCTAAAAACCTGGACAGCAAAGAAAAAAGCTTATAACAAGATACAGGAGTTCTTCCAAATGGTTCACCAGCGGCCAACCTGTTTGTCCCCCGATTCCAGTGACCTATTCTCAGAGCACTGGCTTCTCCTTGGGGATTTTCGATACTTCACTCACTGTTGCCATGACGACAGCTTCATCTTTATGTACCACTCCACATCACCCAGGCTTTGGTAAATGTAGCTGGTCGCTGTATAGTCGGTTGCAAGGGAAAAAAGAGTTGAAGTTAATAACGTGTACAGGTTATGTAATTGTAATCTTGTAAAAAGTACAGAAAATTGTTTACAACCTGCTTGTTAAAAAAAGGAAAAAAAAAGAAAAAAGCAAGCCTGAATATCAGACTTAAATATTTTAAGATTAATTTCATGCAGATTCACTCAGAATCTAAAAGCAAAAACACCCATCTCTCCAGAAACAATGGGTCAAAGCAGTGTATGATTTCTCTCGACATGAGGAGTTTTAGACATGACGTAACATGCATAAGTGACATTCTGATTTGGAACAGGCTGGCTGCAAAGATTTAAGTTCACAGGTTAAGTTCAGTTTTCTCTGATCCTTTCCAAGCCACAAAGAAACAACTAATCTGTATTCTCATTGCAAAGAAAAGCACTGCACATAATCAATTAACCTCAATGTCTGGATCAAGACCATTAAAAATCACTGAAGCAGCTTTACTAATCAACCAAGCAGAACCCTTGTCCTAACTGTGGTAAGAAGTAACACCACAGAATTCACATTCAGCATAACTTCATGGAACTCTCAGGACCATCAGAGACAACAACTTAAAGAGAAAGAACAAAGCTAAGTTCTATTCAAATAACGGTAACAATCATTCTTCTTGTAATTAAAGCTAGCTATGAAAAGTTGAACACAAGGCAAAAAAAAAAAAAAAAAAGGAGAAACTTCTAACTGCAGGAGAGAAGCAGAACCAGGAAAATGTACCAAGAAACAGCTGGTTTCCCTAAGGGATTTCTATTCTATTCTACTTTGAAAAGGTAATACAATACTCAGCTTCAATTCCCATGGTAACCTGGGAATACAGGGGAGGAAGAAAGTTTATTTAGGCAGCTAATCAAAAACAAGATTCCTTTATAATTACTTTGTAGTCCATCATAACTGACATGCCTCCAAGAATGTCTTACAGAAGTCTGTAAGACTGACTCACGTTAACTTTAAAGAAATATTGCATTTAACTGCAGTTGTTAAAAGAGATGTTGCATTTAACTGCAGTTTAGCAAATTCCTCCTCTTCGTCCATTTTTTACTGCAACAAATCACACTATTTTGCTTTACACATGAAAGTTTACATCCCTTTACACTCAGAAAGCCCTTACTAAATACTCACAGCTGAGAAGAGCTCTGCAGCTGGAAGAGACAGAATTATCCAGCTCTGCATACAGATCAAGTTAAGTTCACGTTCCAGCTCCACTGACTGACACAGACATGCTGTACTATAAAAGCACAAGTCTCACTTTCAGTAATAAGAGATTCCTTTGGCTTGCAAGACTCACTTAGACATTCCCTGGTGAATGGATGTCATTAAAGCTGGAAACACTGTAGGCCAGAACACATTTTCTTCATTTTTCTTATTTTTTCTCTCTAAGCAAAAGTCATTACTATTATTCAGCTTCCATCCTTTTAAATGGACATTTTACTGCCACTATAAAACCACATAGATGACTACACACTAACAAGAGATCATCACCAGAACTACCAAATATGGTTCAAAGAAAGAAACAGTTGCAACAACCCACTAATTGGCCAATCAAACTTAGGACTTCTCATCATGAATTAAGACATCAAATTCAACTAGCAAAAGGCCTAAAACTGCAACGAGCACTCAAGGCTCACAGCTAGACAAGGGAGAAGAACGTGTCTACCAAGCACTCCAAGTTCCATTGGAAGCAGCCAGCATTGTGCTGCACTACCTACGCACCAGCCAAGGAGCATTCAATCCCTTCTCAATTTTAGGTCGTTGAACTTAGCCTGGAAAAATCCTGTGAGTTGAGAACTGCAGTGTGTATTAGTGACAAGAGGTGCTTAGAGTGATAATGAACCTAATCTTACCTTTTTGCTCTCAACTGGCGCAAGTGATGAAATACATTGATCACGTCCCTTATGCGACGAGGCGCCTCTTCAATTTTGGAGGCGAGATTGATGCAGGCCATAGCAACAATCTGGAAAGAATTGAGCAGAGCTTCGGTAAGAAATGGGCTGGCAACCGCGGCAGCGTTGGGGTTATGTAACTACAAAGAAAGGTGGCCTAGAGGCCTCTAGGCTCACTCCGCGGAAGCACCGCGCAAAACCAGGAAATGGCCGGGGCCTCCCCCCCTCGCCCGGCGCCGCCCTTGCCGGCCGTGCTCACCTCGAAGCTGTGCTTGACGAAGGACTTGGAGTAGAAGAAGCGGTGGAACAGCACCTGCCCCGTCGCCATCGCCACCTGCGAACACAGCCGGGGAGGGAAGGAGCGCGGTCAGTGCGCGGGGCGCGGCCGCCATTTTGTGTGAGGCACCAGCCGGCGCCTCATTTCCCCCCCGCCACCACAATGGCGGCGCCCGCCCTCCTCTCCCGCCGCGCACCTGCGGCAGGCGGAGCAGGATGCCGGCCGCCTGGATGAGCTCGCAGCCCAGGATGCGCAGGTCCGTCTCGCAATGCAGGTCCAGCCCGTCCTGCATGGACGGCGTGGGCGAGAGGCGCTCCTCGGGGATGAGCGAGTGGTCGATAGTGAGAGACACCTCCGAGTAGAGCCGGTCGCCGATGAGGATGCCCGGGGCGGC
>VZSV01000051.1:1503422-1545655 GCA_013398735.1 Nothocercus julius
CGCCATGACGACACACTGGCGCGGCGCGTCACGTGCGCGGAGGCGCTCGCCGCCGTTGGCTGTCGCCTTGGCCCCGCCCCCTCGGCGCGGCCCCGCCCCGCGGTGGCCGCGAGCGGGTCCCTCCATGCCGCATGGCGGATTAAGCGACACTGAACAAGGTTCGCGTCCAGCACCCGCCTCAGGCCTCCGGGCTGGGAACAGCTCGCTCAGGGCTGCGCAACACGGTGTACTCGCGGCTGTGGTATTTCGGGGGATTTTACAGCGTACATGCCACAGGAAATAAACACAGTGCAAGAAAACAAACTCCCACGTCTCTTGTTTTCTACAAAGTGGATTTATTACGGCAAAAAGGCTGGAGTGGCGACTGTGCTGCGTGCGCTTGTACTAACATGGGCACGTGCTGGGGAACAGGACGGCTTTACGCAGCGCCCCACGTTTTCCCTGTGTTTCCTCTGACTCTCGGCTCCTCAGCCCCACAAACACCCAAAACGGCGACGTGCCCGGCCGTGCAGGCACCTTTCCAGCTGCGGGGCTGCTGAGGACGCGGCCCAGCCCCGCGGGCACGGGGCCTGCGGCTGCGTCGCCGGGACCCACGCGCCGCGCGTGGGGGACTCCTCGTTTTCCGAGGCTGCAGCCCGAGACAGCGTCACACAACGGCGTGCGCTGGCTCATTCCCCGTCAGCAGGCGCGCCACGTAGGATGCATTTTATTTATGGCAAATGAGAGTAGTTGGGGCTCGGAAGAGTCGTGTTTTGGTGGCGTCGAGAACTGCACTCCGTGCAGTCATCTTTTTAGTCCAGCCTCACGTGCCGCTTGAGATCTGTTTTGGTTAACAGCACAGCCCATGACGTAGTCCCGATTCTACAAGCTGCCTATGTACGAAACTGGGGCTTCTGAGGCATCCAACCAACCGATTTTTTCTTTAAAAACAAACAAAGCAACAAAAACAGCAAGGGCCAGCGTGCTCCGTGCCGAGCCGGGCCCTCCTGGCTCGCTCCCGCCGTGCTCCGCAGCCCGGCGGCACCGCCATGACAGCCCCCGCCTCCCACCGGCCGCCCGGCGTCGCCTCACGCGCTGGGCGGGAAGGGCGCGGCGCTTGCACCGCCGCCGGTCCCGGTGAAGCGCTGCGGCCTCCGCCTCCTCCCGGCCCGCCGCGGCCGCCCACCGCGCCTCACTTCTCGGAACGGCCGCCGCGCCGCGCCCCGGGCCGCGCGTATCCCTGCGCGCCTGCCGGGACTAGCTCCCCGCCGCACTAACTAATCGCGGGCGCAGGTCCCGCCCCGGCGGGCAGGCTTGCGCGCTGATTGGACATCCCGGTGTGATTGGCAGCGCGCCGCTCACCTGGCGCCGCCGCCATGTTGCGCGGGCCCGTGTGAGGGCGTCGGGGTGGCGGTTGCGTCGGGTGTTAGTTGAGCGAAAACTCAAAGCGATTCTTTAGTTGCGGAGTGTGTCGCCATGAGAGTGCCCAGGTTAGGAAAGGGGCGGTTGTAGAGACGTAGAAACACAAAATTTTAATCAAGAGCAGAAAAAAATCTGCAGAATTTAAATACTGACTGCGAGGGCTTCAGAGGTACCGCCATTTTGTGTGAGGCTGAGGTACCAGAGTGGCCTCATGTTGTTTCAGAGAGCGTGCAGTGCTCAAAAGTGGATGCCAGAGGTTGCTTTTAGCCCTGGTTGCAATATTTAGTCAAAACATTCCTAGTTCTACAGGCAAATGTTGATTACAGAGTCCACAACATTGGCTTTTACTTCCTGCTTGTCGTTTGGAGTTCGAAAGCCAGCCTGGTAGCTGCCACTGGAATAGTGCTCTGGGGCAGCATTGACTGCTCTCCTGTTTTTTTGCTGGTGCTGGAGGGTGTTGGGCGTGTGGGCCTGTGGCCCAGCAGGGCTGCTGTTGAGTTGGAAAAGGTTCATATGCTCCTGCTTCCTCAGCCCTTTCCCAAGCCATTTCCTTTAGTCGTATATTCTCCAGACCAGGGACTTTTAAAACAGACTTACACAGGTTGAAGGAGCACCATCACCAACCTGGAACATCCCAAGCAATTTGGAAACCTCTAGCGTTCTTCTGTGTTGCATTGCACAGTCAAAAAAAGGATCAGGGAAGCCATGCTATTAACGCTGAACATCTGTGCAATGGCAAAAGCAGTCCAGAGTCAATTGAGTGTCCTGAAGATGAAAGAAATCACAAAAAGGGGAGCTCAGGAAAATCTGCTGTGGTTTGAGCAGTTTGGGATTATTCTGCAAGTGAGAATATTGCCGATTCCTTGGTATTTGCAGAGGGCAGGCAGCTCTTTCTTGCTTGATAGCAGTTAGCAACATGTGCAGAGAGGTCTGGAATGAGAAGGAAAAACAATCTGCAAACAGCAGGTGCCAGTCAGTTCAGGGGAATTTGAGTGTGCCTTTTTATTTTCATGTACACACCCATACTGTACCGGTTTTAATTTGCTCTCATTTGCCATATTACACTTAGATGCTTTAAAAAACTAAAATATGTTTGCTTTTGTTACAGGTGGCTCAGCCTGCTGGTACCGTTTTTAAAAATTCTTCATGCACAAATTTTTGAAGTCAGTAAAGTTGAGCACTGTGTTGCCTCCTCAGCTATTGTGCAATTAAAAGCTTTTGATGTGCTGAAAAACTTTCCTGTAGTGGGCTTTTTTTTTTTTTTTTTAAAAAAAAGTGCAAATAATCTGCAATAACTAGGCAGATACGTGGTAAACATGGAGTTATGTTAATTTATTTTGCTGCAGAATCCATAGGAAAGGGTACCCACATTAGCAGCCCCTTCCCTCCAGAAGCACTTACAGATACACACAGCAGACATTAGAAGGACATAGCTCTGTTCTCAGCATTTTCCAGTGGGAAATCTCAGTGCCTGCAACCCCCCAATGATTTTATAGGTTTGTCAGCAAAATACTTCACTAAAGATAATACAAGAACAGATTTCTCAGCAAAGAACTGTCAGTGGCTACATGTAATTACCTTAATAGAAGAGAAAGGATTTGTTTTGGAGAAGTAAGAAAATTCTAATTTCCTTACGCAGTGATTGATGTCAGGTATAAGAAAACTGTGGTAGGACATTAAGCAATAAAATGCATTAATTTTTTGTGGCCAAATCAAATGGATCAGGCACTCGTTTTTACCTATTTCATTCAAATCAGTTTTTATGTGCAAGATTTTTGAAAGACTGCATTTTTTAAATCAATTCATTTAAGAGTGTAATTTTTTTTTTTTTTTTTGTATTGAATCTGATGAATTAGTTGAGAATCTAGAATTATCTTTCCCCCAATGAAAAATACCAGCTCTGGTACAGCTTCTAACTGGGAGCAGTACACTTCCAGTATAGCTCTGCATTGATAAAAAAGAAAAAAGTTTGGCACGAAAAGACTTGGAAATGAAATTTACTCAGGCTGGAGTAACAATTACAGTTTTTGCTCTGTCAAATTAAGACTTTAGGAGAAGTCAGATATTTTTTAAAAAGATGGACATCAATTTTGGAATCTAATTTAATAGCTCTGAGAAATGGTGAAGATTCTGAAATCATTCCCAGAATGTTTCCTTAAGCTCCTACTTTGGTCTTGAAAGAGATAGGCACAAATCAGTATTGTGAGTTAAAATCTGAAGTTTTTCCCCTGAATAACTTGATATGAAACCAGAAGTGTAATTATGAACTCAGGCTTTTATATAAACATTTCTCTGTGTCGTGATGACTGATGATTTGCCTTCCACTCCCTAGAACTCCCATACTGTTGGTTTTGGTCGCATTTCTCCACATTTCTCCTGGCATTTCTTTTTTTTTGCTCACTGCAGGGAGGTGACCGATGGTGACTGGTTTAATCTATCAAGAAAAGATGCAAACAAAACACAGGCAGGCGGGAGAGGTGATGCTCGCTTTGTACCAGGGTCGATGATGGGCCAAAATGACAAACGCAGGGTAAGATGACGCCTTGGCTGCCAAGTGGTGCTGAGAAGGAGGCAGTTTGTGCTGTCACAGATCGGTGCTGCAGCCCTCTAGTGCAGGTGCTTTTTGTGGGCAGACGTGGCCCTTGCAGATGCATCACCATCAAAGCAGGCTGCAGCTACAGGCGAGCAGCAGAGAGGTGAAGGATCAAGCACTAACCTGGAATCAATCACAGCAGAGCTGCTAGTGCCAACACCACTGAGCTGCGGGGGGATGGAAAAGAACAGGCTGTATCTTGAGAGGCACTCATCAGAGAGACGTATTTAGCTCTTATTCATCCTGGAGAATATTTGTCACCAGCCGGGCAGGCCTGGACTATTTTTAGGGGTTGCATCATGAGTCTGCAACTTTAAAGGAGAGAGAGATGAGGTTATGGTGCCTTATGAGGGTTTATCTTGTTCTTGTGTTTTCACCAGGCAGGGGCTCATGCTGGCCTGGGAAACTGAGCGGTGTATGTGGATGTATGCAGGACATGCTGTGCTGTGGAGCTCTTTCTGTAACACCTGGATTTAGGGTTTCCATCTGTGACATGAGTAGCCTGTGAGGCCCAACCTCACATACACTGTCCTAACACTGGACTGGGGCCCAGGGGGTTTTCCTAGGGAGAACCTCTCTCGCATGGAAGGGTTTATATGGGGACCGAGGCATGCTCTATAGGCTCGTATTGAGCCTCACCGTGCTTACTGTGCATCCAACTAAGGAACGTCTTGCTTTAGCAGACACGTGCCAGCCTCAGCGAGACACCCCAGTCCTCTGGTGACCTTGTTCTGCATCAGGAGGAAAAGGTTCCAGCAGCCCCATCGGAGCAGGAGGCTGAGCCTCCCAGCCCGGCTCCCCACGTAGCATCAACGAGCGTGTCGAGCACTTCTCTGCGCGATGGTAGCGAGCGCCGAGTCACAGCCACATCCTGCTCTGCCGGAGATGGCCGTTCTCGGAAGCGTTACCCACCACGCCTGCCGGAACAGCTGCAGAACGCGGCAAACATCTAGCTGTGAGCAACGGGCACCCCTGCCAGGTGCTTCCCCTGCACACAAACATCTACTCGGCGCAGAGAGGCTTCGTCACACGCAAATATCAGGCAAATCTCTCACCGCTTGGTCCTTTTGCATATTGGTGTTTGCTGAGCTGGGTATTGCACAAAATGAGTAAAAGCCCAGTTTAGCAGTAGCACTGCTAGCTGCGTGGCAGGCCTTCGGGTACACTTGAAAGCTGCAGCCAACAAGAAAACTTTCAGACTGTACAAACTTACTTAAACCCATTTTAAGTGTTTTACCTGAGAGGATTTTAAGTAAATCAGGTTGGAGCTCACACTCTCTTGTTCTGCAGCTGGATTTTTGGAACAAGAACTTTTACCCCTGTGTTGGTATAAAAATGAGTCCTTTGTGTAGCTACTCTCTGTATTGAACCCAAGTGTTTGTGTTGCAGCTGGTGTGCAAATATTCAAGAGTAGCAGACAAACACAGAAGAGCACAGAGCAGAAAGGGGGTGGTGTGGGGACAAGCAACATGTCAGCTGCCTTCCTTTTTTACTGTAGGAAAAACTGCTGTAATGGGGTGTGAGCTGCTCAGACATTTCTTTATGTTTTTTTGCTAGCTTTTCTCTGCTGTGAAGTGCTTCGGGATATCAATCCCCATGTTTATGTTTTTTTTTTTTTTTTTTTTTCCCCCCATACAGAATGATTCAAAGAAAGAATCAAGTCCTTCCCTCTTCATCTCTGCTCCTCCACCAGGGATATTATTTCTCTTCCAGCACCCAAGTTGACATCTCAGCTCTACCAAGTCACTGGCAAATTTTCCACTGATTGCAGTAAAACAGGAAATTCTGTCCTTACGGCTGGAATAGGGCATTTTAGACCAAAAAAACAGCACAGCTTCTTACACTCGATATTATCACCTCACCAATAACACCTCATTCAGTGAGGTGACATGGTAACAATTAGGCAGACACCTTTAACTATTCTGACAGAAAACACGAAATGTTTTTAATTGTAGTTCATAGTCGTAACTGCATGAAAGAGATATTAATAATATACCTTGCTAATAATATCGTAGTCCAGCTTCAGAATACTCCATAAGGGTAATTATAAGTGCAAACGTAATTCCCACAGCTATTTTTCAGAGGTGAATTTTATGTGGCTATGTTTACTTACTTTTAAGAGCAGCCTATTTGGGTGCTTTTAGAGTGATTGTGTGCCATCTAGTGGGGTGAGTCAGCTTTGCAGAAGAGCCACAAAATGGTAACTTCTGGGTCAGGTCAGGCACACAGGAAGGATGAAGGGTTCTTTACAGCTACACCATTGCCAAGACCCTCACTAGCAAACAGGAGGAAATTAAATTGTTAATATGTAGGCAAGACTTTCCTAGATAGTATAACCATCAGCAGTATTAACTAAGCACAAGGTATCGCCATGGATAGACTATAAATCACTTGCAGATAGAAGAAAAGGATAGTTTGCAGTGATCAGTTTAATATCATCAAAGGGCTCTGTCTCCCCCCAAGCAGGGCTGAGGAAAACAAACAAACAAAAAAAAAAAAATCAATGTAGACTGAGGCAGAACATTCCCAAATGCTTCTCAGCTCCATTAAGAAAAGCCCTGGACACCAGATAGAGTCTGGCAGAGGGCAGATGCTCTGAGTTACTGAAGGCAATGAAGGCAAGACCAATATATATATTTATAGACATATCCCAGAATTTCAACATCGGTTAATTAGAAACAAGGGCATGACCTCAATATTAATATTAGTAGGTCATTTACTCAGGTAGGTGAACGTTCTGTTCACTGATTGACAGAAATAGAAATTAATACCATTACAATCCATGTTTCCCAAACTGTAGAGTAATATAAACTAAAGTAGGATTTCTGTTTAACATATTTCTCCTTTTAATCAGTGTAATGTAATAATTCTGTCATTTGTTTTTGGAACGGACCTCAGTCTGGATTAGGAGTTTCTCAAGTATCAACCTTATCAAGGTCCTGGAAAGATCCATGGTCTCATTTGCTGATACTTCCCGAAGCTGATGACAAACAGATGTGACAAATACACATGTGCACATGCAACAACACAGCGCCCTTTGCTCTTTTGCATGAGCAGAGAGGTTTGGACTGAACCACATGTGATTATTCTGTTTAAGGTAAGTACATCCGCGTGCTGGTGGCGTGCTGACAGCATCCCCCCGTGTTCAGGGAAATGTGTACTCCGTCTCAAAATATCGAGATGTTTTCCTGGGCAGCGCTTGTGTCTGGAGTTAGCTTGATTCTTTCTGGGCTAGACAAATTTTTAAAAAATGATTATTCCATTTAATTGCTCATAGCATAATGTTTAAAAAGCCCTTTCCTAAACTTCAGGTGAAAGAAATAATTTATTATAAATTACAGAATTATTACTAAAGGCTTTATAATAATACCTTTTGTCCAGCAGGAGGCAGCACTTTACTACAAAAAAGCAATCAAAATTTAGTAATATTTTTGTTTGACCATACGTATATCTAGACTTCGAAGTATTCAGAAAACCAGAACAGCAGCTATGCCCTGCATGCTGACCTGTCAGCTCACTCCAGCGGTACCGACAACGCGTATTTGGACATTAATTAGCAATGAACCTTGCAGGGTTAATCCTGCACCTAAGCGCGAGGGTAGCAACAGGCATTGAACAATTGACAGGGAACAAAGCTAACCAGAGGTGTTCACAAGAGAAACACTATGTTTATCTTGCATTACTTGTAAGTATGGCTGTGCTAATAATGGATAATATCTGATTAAATTCAAATTAACATTTTTTTAATGACACTTTTGGCCTTGGGGATTTGCTGCAGAGAGAAGGGGCTTGTCCACCTATGGAGAAACACTGTTGTGTGGAGGCACCTCAAAGTGAGGCCTTTGCAATGCAAACAGTGTCTCGGACTACACTACCTTGAAAGAAACATCAAAAAACAAATCACTACACAGTCCGGCTTAGAAACTGTGCACAGTCTGTGTAATTTCAGGTTCTGGTGTTCAAATGTTAACAGCGGAGCTGAAAAAAAGGACTTTCTGTGACTCTGACGTAATTCTGAATCAGAAAATGATTTTGCTGACTCTACATGGCCTTGGGAAATGCCATAATTTTGCTTTGGTACTGTGATGAAACTGATGAAAACGACTGGCATAGATCAGTAGTCCCCCTTAAGACTGTTTGCATACATCATTACTAAAAAGACCCTCACAGTTTACCATAATTACTATATTTTTACTGCACTGGGTCTTAATAGGAAACTGAAATGATTAAACCATCTGAAACCCACTGGAGCCAAAGCCCCGTATCTGGGCCGTCCTATTTTTCACATGCCTGCATCACTAACACATAGTTTCAGACCAGATATTTGCTCCCTTCTCTTAGTGACTCTATGGAACAAGACAAAGCCTCCTCTAAGGGTCTGTGCTCCTTAGAAATAACCTTCTGTGCACCCAAAGCTCAACAAAAATGTAGTTTTAAAAAACATCCATCCTACCAGCAGCTTCTTTGGAGCATCCAGCGCCTGCACCGCTTGGAGCGTCTCCCTATGGGGAGGGCATCGGGATCTGGCATCACCTCCACACCTTCGCGATCCATGCTGGATCAGCCTCCACACAGGAGAACATCCTGTCCCCACGCCGCTTGTTGAAGTGAACAGGACCAAAACTGGCCACACAGTGACTTCTGCAGGCATCCTCCCAGCAAACTCAGGAGTTTCACAGGTCAGAGTTGCTATTTTTGTACTTTTGGTGAGACTTTTCCCCAAAGTATTTCCCATTTGTCAACCCATGTATAATTTCAGCACCCAGAGCTTTGCATGACAAATCTTCAGCTTTTAGGCACGCTTTCTGCATTTGGGACCATCCACCATTTGAGTGTTTTCATTGCTGCACTAGAACATACTAACAAGGAGATCCTCTGTCTCCTCCAGCTGTCATTAGCAGAGCATAAGTTCACTTATCAGCCAAAGAGATGAGAAGTGTCTTCAATAGCTAGTCCCTGGATTATGTGTATTTAAACAGTCTGTTAACAAGCTGCTGAAATTCCTTGGTAGACAAGAGGTGATTCTGGCATTTCTGGACCTTGCATCAAACTGTATTTGTTAATCCAAAATGTAATGATCCAAACAACATGCACAAATGTAGACCTTTCCTAAGATTAACAGGCCCGACGGGGAATGCAGCGCATCCACAGCATTTGTTGACTTTCTCTGCAGGAGGCATCGTGTTATAGCAGAAGCCTCGGATGCCAGTAAAGAATTCGGTGTCGCCTGTCCCTCCTCGGTGATTGTGAAGTGTCTACAGAGACACTTTCCACCCCGACACATCCAGCTGAGGCTTCACTTATCGCCTTGTTGTTCAGAATCGTGTGGAGGCTCATGCAGCTTCTTCTTTCGTATTTTACCTTATCCACAAGCTACCTGCTAAAGTGCTGAGATTGAGAATACCTGGGTTCTAGGAGAAGAGAACCAATTCTGTAGGGATACTTTATGTCATGGAATTAACCAGAATTCAGAAAAAGAAAGAGATGCCTTTAAAATTACCGGTTCTTGTGAACCCGTGTAATTTGTAAGATCTCTGGCCTACGTGAAACTGCAGAAATGATATTACAGCACCTTGGCAAACAACACGCATCTCTGGAGATGAGCTTTTGCTGCCCCACGCTTCCCCCAGCAGCGACACAAGCAGCTCCAAGCGGAGTTTGACGGGATAAAGCTGCAGGAAGGAACTGCTACTGCAAGTTCATAGAAAGGAGCTGGAAAATGAAAGCTACTGTTTTAGTGGGAATTCCTCCCAGATGGACAGGTTACCCTGAGTGCCACCCACGTGGGACAGCGATGCTGCGTTACAGCAGCGTGAACTCCGCTTGTTGAGGGTGCCCTCTGGTCACTGTCGCTCGCCAACACCTTCCCAGCAGCTACTTGGCAGCAGCTTCCTTAAGAGGTGTCCTCCAGAGCCTCCCTACCGAATAAAGGGATAATGTCTGCCTATAAATAGACACCCCAGCTGATGGATTTGCTCTGGCAAGGCCCATCTTTCCTGAAACCAAAAGGTGACCTATGGTTTACACTTTAATCCCAAGCATTCACTGCTCTGTTGCCTCCATTAATCACAATTCAATCTTTTAGATGGAAAGAAGAGAGGTAAACTTTGTAAAAGAAAAATGGAAAGAGGAGTGGAGTGGAAAAAGTGACTGACAGATACACAGAAGTGGAAGGAAAGGTATTGCTATAGCGGTATCAGAGCCATAGATTAGAAGAAGATTGAAAGGAAGAGACAAAATACAGTTTAGCAAACCTTTACAGACAGACCCAGGCCTCCAAGCCAGCCCACAAGACACAAAGATATTCTCAACATTTCAAGCGTGGCCCCTAGTTTGCTCTCCTGTAGTGCATGCAAGGACTACACATTCCCACACACCTGGGCTTTGGCCACTACCTGGGAATGCCAAACAGCCCAGAAAGATGCAAGGAAAAGATAGAAACAGACACAATAGCTTTAACAGAGGTGAAAAGATGCTAGTGCAACTGTTTTTTTAACCACTCTTCCTGCAGTCCAGGACACATCCATGCTACAGGCAGAACGAATTTGCTCAGTTTCTGCAGTGCTCTGCCGACCCATCTCAGTGTTTCTGCAAAAGACAAGCTGCTCCCTGCACATTCTTCTCACCCTGAGGTCATCAGCACCAACCAGCCCCAGGTGACAGCCTGGAGAAACCTATTGACTCCCTCCCTTGAAGATTTCTCAGTGAAACAGCAGTGATGCATTTAGGTCATCAGCGTGGGGTATGTGACACCCTCAGGTGCAGCTCACCACCTTTGATCTGCCTGATGGGCTCTGGATAAGGACTTCAGAAGGCCCCTTGTCTGCCCAAGGAGGGGAGAGGGATGTATCTTGCTTACATTTCCATAGATTATGGTCTAGTTTGATGGCACACTCGATGGCATGTGACACTATTGCTCTTTCTGAATGAGCAACAGAAGCAAAGCCAAGACCCTGTTGTATTTAAATGCTGAGATATGACTTCAGATTGCCCTGAGCCCAGTGACCTTGGAACAGGTTCCCTTTGACTGCTGCGTGCGAGCTCGGCTCCGTGGCATCCGTCTCATCCCGCGCGCGCCCCGCCGCGCTCCCAGCGCCGCGGGCCCCCGGGCTCGCGCCGCCAGGCGGGGAGCCTCAGCACAGACGGCTGCAGAGGTGCTTTCAAGTGCCTTTGTGATGCCACTAAAAGCTGTGCAGATGAGGGCACTCAATGATCAGTCGACACATAATTAAACAGGGAAACTCATTGCCGTAGGACGTTGCAGAGACCAAGAGTCCGAGTGGCTTTAAAGAGGGCTTGGGCAAAATCCTGTTATTAAACACAGTGCTCAGGGAAAGTGCCCGTGTTAACGGTCCCTGAAGCACCTGCTGGTGGAAGCCGAGGGGATGGTGCCAAGAGGGAGTCCCCACTGGCTTCTCCTGTGTCCCTGAGCAGCCGCTGCTGGTTGCTCTCGGGTTGGGATGCTGGGCAGCTGGCTCCCATCTCCAACTATGGATCCAGCCCATCGGAGCCCTTCCTGCACCTAACAGGCTTACGGGCTTTACAGTTTATTACCAATCCTGATCTTTTACACATGGGTTTTATTTCTCCTTTCATAATAGTATGTACAACAGGCTGCTGATAAAATCATAATGTTTTCCATCATCCTTCCCCACTCCCGCCCTGCTGCCCTTGTCAAAGACACTCGGAGCAGCAGGAGGCTGTGGATGAGAAAGTGAGTTCCTGTGAATATGGAGAGTTAATAGATAGCAGAAAGGGAAGCCCAAAAGCAGAAATCAACTTTTGAAGAGGGCGACTGCTTTTCACATGCATTTTCATTAGCGATTAAATGGAACAGGCTATGGCCAGATGTGAAGCACTCAAAAGAGCAGACGGAGTTTGCAGAAATAGTTTTGAATACTCAGCTTCTATTCAATTTGCTGCTTTTTGTTTGCCTAAACAAATATCTGGATGGCTGTAAGGGGTTTATCAAGCTATTGATGAACTCGGTCTGGAATAGCTTTGCACAGCGCAAATATTCCTCCCCAGCAAATACTTGACTATCATTATTTTCCTCTCTGTAAGCAGGAAACAGAAACAAAATCAAGTAGCCAATTGTCTGTCAGGCAAGGAGAACAGTTTGAAGTGGTTTATCCCCTAAAACTGTGAGATATTTTCAAAGGAGAGGCAGCTGCTTTGCACTGCTCTCAGCAGTTTCTCCTCTCTACCTATGCTTTTAGTAACCAAAATACTTTGGCTAAAGCAATGAGTTGAAACTAGGGATCCTGGGGGGTGGCGCTTCCTAACCTTTTGTATCTTAAGTTCATTTCCTTGCAAAGCATCTTTGCATTCAAGCTCCATCTTGATAAAACCTCGTGGTTTAGGCACATGGTACATCAGTGACCTCAGGACTGGGCCAGCCCTGTTCTGGGGCAATATTCACAGTTCTAGGGAAAAAGGACGGATGGGTGAGTTCTTCAGTGCTAAGGGTGGGTTTAGTGATAACGGCTGTTTGAAGTCCCAGTGAAGGATAAGGGAAGCCAGTGGTGCAAGTCAAGAGTACAGGGTATTATTTACATCTGTTTATCATATACACCAAGATCCTACATGCTGAGATTGACAAGCTCTTTGAGACATAAAACTCCTGAATGGAAGCACAAAACAGAGCTAGGGCTGAAAGCTCAAATACAGTCATTCATCTGTATTGGGCAAGGCTGGGTACTTGCCTGGTGAGGAGGGCCAAGACTAAGTGTAACGGAGAGCAAGCAGAGTTCCCCCCCGTAATCTGGGAAGGGCTTTAGCCGTCAGTGCCTCCCACTGGGAGCATCCCCGAGCCCTGGGTAAGTGTATGTGCTTGGGCTCTCACCCCATGAATCATTCAGAGTACCCAGGTCTTGGGAAAAGATTTTAGGTCTAAGAGGGGTCTCGTGGCATTTTAGACACATAATTTACTTTTTTTTTTAATTAGTGTTAGACATCTGTCTGGTACAGGGTAAGTCTCTCTGGTCTCCTTAGTCCTGGAAGTAGGAATACTGCGGAGCTCCTCTGAAATCCAGTTTGTCCTACTGGAAATCTTGAACTAGCTGGGCCAAACGGGACATATCATGCAGGATGCAGATCTGGATGACATATGGTGAAAATACAATGAAACAGATAGTGTACGAGCTCCGGGAGAGAGCCAAATGTATCAGCCACAGTTCAGTGCACACATGGGTATGTTTAGAAAGTGCCTTTGATTCTCTGTAGTTTAGGTTTTTGTGTTTATTTTAAAGACATACCTGTAGGTGCTAGTGAACAATGTCCTTCCAGCATTTCTCTAATGTAAATGCTGGTCCCAACTGTTTGCCATTAGAGCAGGGCCTTTCTGCAGCACAGCACAAGAGGGCAAATCATCGATCACACTGGATTAGCGAAGCATGGCTAGAATTAAGGTGGTCCTGCTTTCATTTATTTCTTACCTATTTTAGATTCACTTCTATCAAGAAGACAGAGACACTGCACTGGATTACTGAGGAGCAGCAGAAGAACCGGTAGCACGGCCAGGATATGTTCCAGCTTTGCAAAATGGGTTTCCTGAACCAGAGGTGATTTCTATGTATTCAGTAGCCTACAACAGATTTCTCCTTCATGTGCTGTCCATCCCCCTTTTGAATCCATTAAAATTTTATCTCCCAAAAGCTGCTCATTTGTGTTGTCTGAGATCCTGTTTCCCTCAATAGCCTTGCCACTGTCTGCTAGGTATGGTAAATATGATAATAAGGAATCACCACATATTAGGAGCTGATGAAGGTAAAACAAACGGACTCCTACACCAGCCTGGAAGCGCAGAAGTTTCCACAACAGGAGTTGTTGCCTGGCTTGTGATTAATCACTACAGAAAGTCTCATGTGACGGTGCTGTACGCAGCTCCGACCCTGTAGCCAGTTAGGGTATCTTCCTGTGAGATGAGACAGCGCTAAGCAGGGTACGAGTTGAGAGCAGGGAATCAATAGTACACAGCCTGGAAAACGCTCCTGATCAATGAGCTATGAAGGCAGAGCCTGGCGGGCTGCGCCCGTGACCCCTCGCCATCCAGCGCCAAGGGAGCCGCTGGCCGCGGTTCAAAGCTGACCTCAGCGCGGCGCTGCCAGCAGAGGCCGTCTGAAACCCGGAGGTGGGTTCCCCATGTCCGAACTGAAGCACAGCCATGGACAGCTGGGAAAATCATGTTCTGCTCTTGCTGAAACACCACCTGCATTGAAGCAAGGAAACTTCTTCACCAGCATACTTCAAGAAAAGAAAAGAAAACAAAACACTTACCATGAACTGTTTTCATTTGGGCTGAAAGCCCCAAACCACAACCAACCAAACATCTTTGGTTACAAATCTGTTCTGCATGTTGTGGCACACAGCGTCCAGCTGTTAATTCATTCTTAAGCAGGGAGTCATTCCAATGAATATGTGTTTGTATCCCTCAACAACAGTGCTACCTGATTGTATGAAGTTATCATTTACAAAGGAATGTGAAACAAAGAACCATCTTACTGCTACACATACTTTCCATAGCCAGAAAAGGTTCTTTTTCATATCCTGGAGACACTGGAGACCCTTCCATTATCACACTTTTTAAATTATCTACAACCATGGCCTGAAAACTGAATTCAGGGGAGAGACGACCAATCAACACCTCTCAGGTGACAAATGTGGGCAGAAATGCTACTGACTCAAACTAGAGGTCTGCTCTGGCTGGTTCAGGTATGAATTCAGTCTCGGGAGATCAACATCTGCAAGTGTGCAGCTTCAGCTCAGCGTCAGTTCTGGCTGTTCCAAGAATTTTATGGCTTCAGGGCTTTGCCAGATAGCCAAGAATATGCGACTAGCTCCAGTCTGGTTAAAGTGTTGTTGGCCACTGCTAGCAGGAATGCCCTGCACCATTATCTGTGTGCCACAAACCCAGACAAGGTTTCCAAACGAGTCAGCATGGCCTTGGATGCTGCCCAAAGTGGATAATTATTTTACTCTCTTGAAAGAAAGTTGGATATGCCTATTCCCCGAGGCTTCCTGGCAACAAAAGACATTGTTTGATTTTTAAAGACCCTCTCAAATTCTAATTTCCTCACGCTTTATCTGTAAGACATACAGGAATTGCATGTCCAGGTTGATTTCCCCGTTGAGGAAGAGGCATGAGGAGTGGAGGGGAGGGCACGGAGCAGCCAGCAGATCTTGGCTCCTACGAAGCAGCTCTGGCTGTTGCTGTGCGAACATACTGGTGCTCTGTGCTTACTTCTGTCTTACAAATGCCAAGCGATCTCAGCACGCACTAGAAGTCGCGTTTAAACAGCGGAATTACCTTTGGAGAGCGTTATGCTCGCAGGAGATGGATGAGGTATTTACATGAGAGCATCCACAATTATGGAGGTAAATACATGCCGGTTTTTGGACATCCTGATGCTCACCGCAAGCTGGCCGGGCACTGGGCTGCCAGGATCCCCAGCACCACGGAGGGGAGCGGGGCACCCAGGCACAGCCGGCAGCGCTCGGCAGGGACACCGCGGGAAGGATTCCAGGTGAGGCTGCTCGGGGCCAGCAAGCCATTCGGAAACCTCCAGGTCATTTCAATGGTCCAGTCAAATGAGTCAAGTTTGATTTTGCCTCTTTCTTCCCTTAATTAGACAACTGGGAGATTTATGGCGTAATTGAGCCAACTAAATGTTTCTGTAATTTGACATCTAATTCATCAATGTCTATTTTCTTCGCAGGTGCAATCTAAATAATTACTAACTGATGGAAACATGTTTCTGTTAAAAAAAAAAAAAATCCTATTAAAAGATCTATTATTTCTTACTTACTCCTAACATTTCCTTTACTCCTAACATTTTAGTGGGAAAAGCAGCCTGGATCGGCACGACTGCCCCAAGGCATGAGGAGCGATGTTGACCAAAGTGGATGGTCCTAGCGTTAATGTCCCGTCAGCCGAAGGCTTCAGCCCAGGCCAGTCACCCCGACTGGTAGCACGGGGAGACAGAGGCACGTTCGGTTACTGTAACATCACCCCAAGCTTCACAGGTAGGACTAAGCAGGCAGCGAGTGCCATGAAACCCCAGCCATTAGACTTAGCAAGAGTTTTGCATTCAACCTCAATGGGGCCAAGGATTTTATCCAGAGTATTAGTCATCTTTATGAAGATGAACTAGAAAACTTGTCAGCAATAAGAGCAATAAGCAGGCAAGGTTGTTCCCAAGGGCTCCTGAACTCGGGATCAGAAAAGTTGGAAAATCCACAAGTGAAAAATCATGTCCTGCTTATTCCATTTATCCCCACAATGCCTGTGATGCACATATATCTACACATTTATTGCTGCTTTATTCTGCTCCTGCTGGACATGCTGTGCAGCTCTTTGTTTGTGGAGGCAGGGGAGGAACTTTGGGTAAAATTTCCTTGGATACCCTCCCAGAGCCTGGCTCAGCTCTCAGAAACAAGCCCTGCAAGGCTGGGGCTGAGCACAATCTATGGTCCATGTTTCGAGGAAACACAGTCCGGCAGAGCTCAGAAAAGTCCCACGGACGCTCTGCCGGGTGGACAGAGCCTGCCCAGCGTTCGGCTCGCGAGCTCTGTTCGAGGGGCAGAGTTTTCCTTGGAAATCACTGCTCGGTTGGCTTGGAGAGTGTGACGTGCTTCAACCTCCATAAGCCCTGCAGGAATGCCACAAACATTAGTCTGAATTTTCAAGCACGGTTAGTTCAACAGTGGGGAGGAAACAACATTTTAATAAGAAGGGGGGTTTAAAGGAACATTTGTGGACACCACCACTGTTGTTTGTCATCCGAGCCTAAACGTTCTAATCACCCGGTCAGGACACAGAAATATTCCTGTAAAAACTGGCCAGCTCAGGGCAGATGTCAAATAAGCAGAAACAGCAGTTTGCAACAACAAGAAGAAAGACTCTGCAAGAAAGAATAGCAGATTTTTGTCAGTGAATAATAAGCCTGTTCGGTACCAAGCATTATTTGCTTGTGAAAAAATTAAGGAAGGGGTGAAGTTTGTTAGAGAAATCACTCATTGTGTATTACTTGTCTGGGTGAATGTAATTATTTTCCTTATGGATCTGACAAACCTTTCACCTGGGAGCTGGCTGCCTCTGTTCCCCAGAACCGCAGTCCCGCGCGGCTCAGCCGTGACTTGGACCTATAGCCAAGGCGCCTGTATCTTCCAATAGGATCAGGGCTCATTTCTGCACCCAAGTCTCGGCTGCACAAAGCACTCCCACTTCAGAGGGCAGTGCTGTTTAAATTTAGACTGTTTCAATACACGTTGTTTTAAAAGGAACCAAGAACAGCTATTTATATATTTGCTCCAGAAGAAAATTTGCAACAGCAGGATTTTTTTTTTTTTCTAAATCTCCTTGCTCTCATCGTAACTAGATTGATGATTTCTGTGTTTCTCCTTTTAGGAGGATAACTAGAATAAGTTGCCAGCTGAATTTCTCTTTTATTTTATTCCAAGTTTTAATTTAAGACAGAAGAAGTGTGGCTAAGCTTCTTACTTTATGTAATTATTCTCTGGCCCCCAAACCAGGTTCTCTTCAACCGCGCAGCTCTGTGCTCCCTATTGCTTCAGTCCCCGGGGCTGCAGGGAGGGATGTCAGTGACTGCTGGCAGCTAAAGGCTGCTAACAAAACTGCAGGAAGGCAGGTGAAGCAGCACTGGAACTGCCTAAACTCGGATATGGGAATCACTTGAGCCTACAATGGGTTTTCTGTCCTGATTTGTGCATCCCCATGCGTGACACCCGTGTTTGTACAAACACCCGGGCATACAATCTAGTGATTAAACTCAGGATGCAATGCAGAGGTGGCAGGCCGAAATTTGACATCACACAGATCGTTTTTCTGGAGGAAAAAAAAAAAAAAAAGAATGGCCATCAGAGCATATCAGAAATCAGTGACATTCCCTGGTGAAAAACACAGGAATTTGTACAGGACACAGTGCTGGAACTGAAGGCCATAAATCTGCATTTAATTTGGTGCCATGGGTGCTCCATTAGACTCCATGGTGCCTTGTATGCCAGTGAGGTGACGACTGAATGATGCAGGTATTTAAAATTAAATGGCTAAAGCCTCTTCCCTTTCTGTCACTCAGGCCATGGAAATTCCCCTTTGTACGTTTGCTCTTTCCGTTAAAACCAGGTTCAGCTTCATGGCTTCATTCACGTTCCTGAGGGGAAAGCAGGAGGGATGCTTTGGAAATGTAAATGCCTTGGATGTGGCTGGGCGAGGAAGCAGCGCGCTCCAGAGGCAGATGCTGCAGTGCCCACCTTGCAACACGCACTGTGAAACCTCCCCGTGCCGCTCGCCAACGGTCCCCAGAGCGAAACCTTCCCTGTCACCACCATCGCCCGGCCGGCTCTGACGCACGGGAACGCAAAACGCGGCCCCCAGCTCAGCCAGTGACAGGTTTTCTTCCTATGTCTTATTCAAGTCATAGTTTTTCATTTCTGCTCAGCCTTGAATGATTGCTAAGTTCATTTCTTCACCCACAGACATCTTATTCATCTTTTATCTCTTTGCTTATTTATTTTTGCTTTATATTTCTTCAACTTTTGAATCATACGAGTAAAAAAAAAAAGGTGGATATTTTCCAGATTTGGAGAATTTTTTAGAAGTTGCAAACACAGAAAATAATTACATTAAAAATTACATTCAGTGACAAGGGGGGGAAAAGGAGGAGAAAGAGGGAAAACCAAAACATTTAAATATTTAATGTTATTTCTTAGCTCTTTATAATTGCTCCACTTGAAACCTTCTGAAATACAGAAACAAATTTGATTTTTTCATTGACTCACAGACAGTAAAAAGGATAATATATATTGAGATTAAAGAACCAAAGGAAAATTGTTTTTTTTTATAGACAGAAAATGAATGAGGAAAGATGAAAGAGAAACTCAGTAGTGAACGGCTGTCCCACTTTTAGCTGCCCAACTGACAGCACATGGAAACTCGGCATACCTGGAGACTGCTCCGCGAATGCTTTTGCTGAGAATAGTTTCTTTTTTCTTTTTTTTTTTTGCTAAAATGAAAAATAAGGTAAGAAAACAACTATGTTATAATCACTTATGCGCTTTTCTGCCTGAATCAGGCAAAGGGAGGAAAACCAGCCCTGAACGTTGATTTTTCCTTCGTAAGCTCACTTTGGGCACAGATTAACCTTCTAAATCTGCTGCGCTTCCAGCAAACACAAAAGAAGTTGAAATGTGTACGTGGAGACGAAGCTGCAGGACTGCTTTGGCTTCTGGGTTCTTTCAGACTAAAATAGAGATTTGCACATTATCTATAAAGTAAAGCTACTTTTGGGTGGACCTTCCTTCTTTAGCCAGCAGGTTCTCCCTGAAAGCCTGGGGACCCTGTGCTCAAGGATGCTCCCAAAGGTACCTTGTCCCACTGCTGTCTCTCTCAGCTGGGGAGCAAAGGCAGAGGGGTGGAGATCTAGGTTGGTTTCTAATCAAGTTTTCTAGTTTTATGGCAAACAGGCTAAAGAAAACTTGCATTTCTCATGTGGATGGGAAAGCTACTTCTATACCAGTAAGTTGATGGTGCCAAGGAGCGTTCCTGGACGACAGTCAGTCATCTGGTAGCATTACCAAAATGTATTGAAGGTGTAGCATTAAAACAGAAATATTCCTGATCCATGCCAGCCAATGGCTTCCTACAGTTTCCAAAGAGCCAGGAGTTATCCAGGGCCAGGGACATTCCCACTGATCAGTTTACATATGGCTACCCTGGTCTGGAGGTAAAAGTGGTTAAGAATACGGCCAGGGGGTTATGCGCGCCGCTGGCTGCTGTGCCCAAGAACGGTCCCAGACTTAACTCCCGTTACCGTTTCGTGAGAGCAGAGCAGCCCGAGTCCCACGTGCCGCAGTCCTACAGGTAGGTGGTTGCCTCCCTGCTCTCCCTTTCCTTGGCCTGCGCCACGGCCACGTTGAGGCACTGCAGCCACTCCTCCGCGTTCTTCTCGTCTTTGGCCTTGAACACGTACGTCTTGCTCTCGGTGAATATCTCGAAGGCCCGAGGAAGGCTGCGGTCCCTGCGCTTCCTTGCCACCACTTTAACGCTCTGCACCTTGCTGAGCTCGATGGGGCAGTCGTCGGGGTCGTCTTTCTGGAACAGGGGACAGAAACAAGACCACGTTCATTAAGTCAAGCGCTCCATGGCCTGCTGAACGGCTCGTGTTGACAGAGCTAGGCTGGGAAACATTGCTGTGGGGGGCATTTCTCAGCAGAGCCATCAGTGTGTCACAGACTCACACAGCCATGAGGTCCTTTTGCATTTGCACTACTTAGTTCCAAAATGGTGATGATTTCAGCTATTAATCCAGTCTTGGATATCCCTTCCCCTGGCTTTAAACATTGGCAACCTTTTTTAAAGACACCTGAGGAGCTCCTGTCCATGGGTTTCTTGCCTGAATGCAAACGAAGCAGAGCCTGACGAGCCCAACGGCTGAGTGTCACCTGGCCTCTGAACACTAGTGTCATCCAGGGAGGTGGATGGGCACAAAGTCACTTGTGAGATCACTGGTACATAGATCGACATGTCAGCCACTTCTCTCCAGTTAAACAATTCTTTATTGCATCCCTGAACAATTCCCAAACTTTAGCCATTCCCAAATTCCATTTACTTTTACATTTTGGGATGAGTTTTCAAAAGCAGGATGAGAAGGAGGCTTTACTAAAAATAAATGACACTACTTAAAATAAAAACATTCGGAACACACACATTTGCAAAAATGTTTAGCCCATCAGCCATGGGTGGTCAATGGCACAAAATACTTCCTAGGCATGAAAATCAGGCGGTGCCCTGGAGACTCTCTTAAGCACAGTAAGTTCCTTCTGCTCATTTTAAAAAAGGGAATGGGTACTTTGAGTGTGGTCCAAGAACATGAAGGAAATCATGGCAGTTTTTTTTCATAACGAATGAAGAATATAAGACAGTGCAATTTAATTTTATTTGAAAATGCATAAAGTAGGTAAGTCTTCAAATCTTAGCATTATTATAAGAGTGGGAATATGATGCGGCAGAAGAAGAGTTCACAGTTCAAAGTTGTGGAAGTTTCCTGAGAAAGAGGAGATCTGTAAGCTCTGTAAGAGGTCTGTAAGAGGAGTCCTGTAAGGTACGAAATGTGGTCTCCAAATGAGAAGTTCAAGCCCAAGGCCCTGATTCCTCACAGGTATTTAGGTATCTCCTGTAGAGCTTCTCGTATTTTTTACTTAGAATGGTAGTGAGTTTTAATCCAGAATTCAGAAGCAGGTTTTCCTAAAGCTGGAAAGCAGGAAGGATCTGAATGAGAATTCGTGGCTAAATATCTTTAAGAGCTGATCTTGAAACTCCAACTCAGGAGTGATGACTGATCTGCCATTTCCCCCCCTGCATAATGAATTAATGGGCTGAGTGTCCCAGCTTTTGGAGCTCCTCCACACTGGGCAAAAGGTATTACTTACAGCCAGGGTCTCCTGCGTTCCCTGGAGTGCTGTAATCACCGGGCCTTGCTGGCCGAAAGGATGTTTAATCCCACACTTCAGCAGAGCAGCTCCCCAGCGAAGACGCTGGCGCAAGCGCTGGCGAGCCGGTCTCTCCGGCACAAGGGAGGTCCCTGGTCCGTGGGCAGCAGATCACAGTCCAGATCCGCGTCTTCCCCGTCTCAGGCCCTGCTACTAACTATTCTGGGGTGCGTTATTTATCTGTCTCGTTCACTCTTTACCAGTGATCCCATCCCAGTCCTGAGAAGTTACCTTTGAATGGATAATTTTCCACTAACACCTTCAATTCTGGCAAAATGACTTTCCTTTCTGGTGGCAAAAGCTCATGACCACCTCTGTATAGGAGCTAGTGATTCCAGAGGCAGCATTAATTCCCCGGCATGACCAAGGAGCAGCAGTACCTGTCCCCACTCCCCTGGCTGCGCAAACACCAGCTCAAGCAAGTCTTTATGCACCGAGTTTAAGCAGGCTCGGCCCCAAGGTAGAACATTGTGAATACTGTATTGCACAAGATCTGAAGCAACGACAGGCTCAACGAAGAACCAAAACTTCACGCCCTGTGAGCCAGATGTTCAGGCTTAGGCCCCCATGTAGCAAAGAAGACATGCTCTCTTCATTATTTGTCCTGCACACATTGGGTTTGACCTCAAGTTGCTACAGAAAGTTGATGGCCCCCTCGGCACATTTCTGGGGAAAGAGTTTACCACAATTTTCCAAGAGTTGAGGATGTGGCTCACATTGGGACCTCTCACATCTTGGTTTTCTCCTGCCTGCCTTTCACCCACCAGCCATACAGTTGCTCACACACAGCAAATATTGTTCACGTGGTGACTTTTCCGAAGGAAAGGTTCAGAGCAGGACTCGCCAGGCCCAGCCAGCTGGCTGGCTCACAATGCTTCTTCTGTGCTTGCTTTGCACTCTGAGCCCTGCGCAAAGTCAAAACACCCACATAGCACCGGCCTCCTGACCATGCCAGAGAGGAAGGGCAGGATCCTCATCCTCTGCCAGTTTCAATAAGGAGAACAAACACCAGATGCGCTGGGCAGCCTTGGCCTGCTATTCTAAAAGAGCAAAGAAGCCTTGGATTTTCCAGTTAAAAAAGGGGAAAATTAATCTATATGAATTATGTCCTCGGAGCAAAAGCTGCTGTTCAACAGGACAATCTGTTGGCTTTGTCCGGCTAGGAAGCATCGCGTGTTCCTCACAGCCTCCTCACGGAGCTCACGGAGGGCAAACCCAAGGGGCTGGTTTCCATGTGCTAATCGTGTCCCGGGAGGAATCAGGGTATTCAATTAAATCCAACCAGCTTGCTAGGAAAACGACAATTATTCAAATACCCTTTAAAAAGTGAACATCAGCCAGAACTGAATCTATCTCATGACACGTGTCTGCATCATCCCTAGGGTCTCAACGAAAGCCTCAGAAGAACTCACTAGAAGCTGAGGAAAAGGCAATTTGATGAAACACTCCCTTTCAGCATTGCCCTGTGTGCCCAGGCGCGTCTTCTTCCAGGCTCAACACCCTGGTATGTTTCCTAAAGGAAGGGACTCAGAAAGCCACTTGAGAAGCTTAAAGAGCTTTGCTAGGTTTCTGTAATAATAAAGATTATTTACTAAAAATATTAAGTTTTGACTATAACTGGAAAATGCAGCTATTTTGGGATTATCTAAGAGAGCTCTTGCAAGAGAGCTCTTGTAAATAAAGACTGTTTAGCATAATTCTCCTTGTGAAAAGCTGAAGA
Organism: Nothocercus julius; assembly: GCA_013398735.1. Classification (NCBI taxonomy): domain Eukaryota; kingdom Metazoa; phylum Chordata; class Aves; order Tinamiformes; family Tinamidae; genus Nothocercus; species Nothocercus julius. The sequence goes on from VZSV01000051.1 coordinate 1,526,645, forward strand.
AAGTCAGCTCCTAATAACTGAGAAACAATAACCACTGAAGACCAAATTCTACTATAATATACTTGATGTCCTGTATTCAAATAATTTCACTGGAATTTTATGTGAGTTGCTCTGAATTTAGACGAAGGTAGAAGGGAAGGCAAAAAGCTCAGCTCCTTGCAGACACAAGCGTTCTACATCTCCTCGCCTTAGAAAACCTTGCATTTCCTCTACAAGCAGCATGCACTATAATGCCACCATCTCCAGACCAACTATTAATGTTTAAAAGCAGGCACATTATTTGTTATTGAGTGAACTGTTTGCTGGTTTTGGAGAGCGCCCCGAGATGTTTCATAAGGGCCTTTCCAGATGTTCTGGATGTGATCGTCTCCCCCAGGTGCTGCTGATCCCGTGAACGCCTGGGACCCAAGCACTTACCGTGCTCTTTGCAAATGGAAATATATATTTACCTGAGTAGAATTTATTGAGTTTGTGCTTATTCAATGAAATAAAGAATCCCTAGTCAAGATTGAAAATAATTCTTCAACCCTCTGAAGCCCTGAAATTACCTGGAACGTGACCCTTCGGGTGCATCGAGGCAGCGGGGAGGGTTCTCGGGCGCTGGTCCCCAGCTTGCACGTGTGAAGGTGCTGGGACATGGGTGCATGCAAGGGGCAGCGCTGCAGGCAGCGGGTCTCACCCGGGCTGCTCACGCACACGCCGTGACTGCCACTAATTGCGCAAGAGCAACATCGATCCAGCAGCAGGACCCTGGAAAATCTCACGCTCCTGACACACAGGCAAGGGCATAAACAAACCCAGCGTGCGAACCCTTGGCTGCAGGCAGCCACATGGTGCAAAGAGAGGAAGGCAAAAAGCTGAGTGTTAGAAACCGCTCGGAAATGGTGCTGCGGAGGAGGGAAACAAAGCAGCAAACCGGGGCTCTTCCAACTTACGGATTTTCCTTTCCGAAAAAGCAGCTGGTTGCCAGCAAGGGTGAAGTAGCGAGTTTTCCACCTCTTGATAAACTTCCAGCGGACTTGCTTCTCCTTGAGCTTGCCTTCAATCAGAGGCTGCCCATCCTGGTTCACACCTGAGGAGGGGACAGACGTGGGGGTTAGTGCCCGGAGGAAAGCGAAGGGCTCTGGCACTTGAGCTGCGTGAGCTCCACGAGCGCAGTCCTCCCTCCCACACGCGTTCGGCGGCCGCTGGAGCGCCGCGTTTGCGCGGGAGGCCTCGCTCACGGAGTGGCTCCTTGCGCTGCTCCGTCTACGCGTTCGTTCCCGCTTCTCTTGCTCGCTGCATCCTTGTCGCCACCACACCTCTCCCAGCTGCTCCTCAGCTCCACAAAAATGCTACTACGCAATTCAAATTAGGCTTTCACACTGTCCCTTTGTCTTAAAGCCACACTATATAGTTTAATGCTGAGTTATATTCCTGTTACAGGATGTTATGGGTATTATAGTCCAGAGATATGACTCTCTCAACTGCAATAGTTTGTGCATTTCCAGAAACCATGCTAGGATCAAATACAGAGCTAGAACTACAACTTCAAATGGAGCTCAGAAACTAGACCCCACAGAAATCAGCATCGATCATTTTCCATTTCACGGCAAATTCCAGCCCAGAAAGGGGACTTTTTGCTCGGAGAAGGGCTGGTGAAACAAGGGACCAAATCACAGCTCCTTCGGGCACCAGTGGGGACAGCGATGGGCTCTCTCAGCCCTCCCATATCCAGTGCGCACGTGGGGACTTGCCCTGCGTTTTGTAGCAGCCACTCCTTGTTCAACCAATATTCGCTTTTCCATGTCTTCCTTTAGGGCTGTTCCAAACATTTAACATTAACAGTCAATTTCATTAAAAAAAAAAAAAAAAAAAAAAAAGCCAACCTTTTCAAATTCATTAAAAAATAAACAGCAAGTGGCCTCACAATCTCCCAGCCCTGCTCCACTGGGAACATGGTGCTTTCTGCCACTTTGGCATTTGTAAAGTCACCCCCTCAATTTTGACACCTGGACACAAGCTGCCCGAGCACCACAGGGATGGCTCAAATGCAGCCCAAACAAGGCACAAAACACACTCCAAATGCTGCCAAAAACCACTGACCCCCAAGCACTGGGGAAGATAGTAACTCATTCTGAGCCAGAAAAAAAAAAAAAAAGCTGTTTCCTCAGATGACATTTTTCAGATAATTTGCTGCAGAAGAGCAGACCCTTGGACCAGCAGAATTCAGATGATGCCTCGAGCTGTCCACATGGGCAGGACCGGTGGTGCCACTAAGATGGGCATGGAAGGCCTATTCTTCCAGGATGTCCATTACTTAACCCTGCAAGGTGCTCAGGAAAGGTGGCTTTGTGAGAAGACATTCAAAGTTTTAAACTGCTATAGTTGGTTGTAAATGACACCTAAACTGATGACCAAGCTGTTGCGTTATCACTGCTGGTTGTGCAAATGCCTTCACAAAGTCCTGCCCTGGCGACACCCAGCCAGCCCCATCACCCCCTCTCTGCCACTCGTTTGCAGAACCCTCAGCTCACTGTATTTTCACATGACTGTTAAGAACTGAGCTCTGATTCTGAGCATGGGGTTCCTTGGTAGAAGATATCCCCAAGGTGGATATTCCTTGGATATCCCCAAGAACACATGTAGCAGGATGCCAGGAATTACCACCTCAGAGCATGATGCGAGCTGCAGAAACATCTAGATACAGCCTAAGAGTGATCTGATATAAAAAGGCAGTGGCTCAACTTCCCAGCTCCTGGTCCTGTTCAGCACAGCTTCGGTACTCACTGCTCTGCAGTAGGAACGTATTTTAACTCAAACGAAGAAGCTGGAAAGCATGAAAAGACTAGAAGACAGAGATGGTTGGTGGTCAGCAAAGCAACACGAGAAAGGGACTTAATGTGCGGTTTGGGCCTAAAGTGGATTTTTACGGCTGAAGTCTTCCAAAAACAGGATTTGCTAAAGAAATGCTGATCTCCTTTAAAGCACTCGTGGCTGGAACCAAGGCTGTAGCTGCAGTTCTCATGTACCTCCACAAAAAAGTCCATGGGGAGCTCTGACGTCAGCTTCCAAAGACGACATAACGAAGTAGATGCCAGTATGTCTGACAGTATGATTAGAAGAAAAAGATTTGTGAAGGATAAGAATGAAGCTTTATTTCAATATTTTTATAAACTCCTTTGCTTATTTTCAGTGTGGTCAACTTCACAGAATCAGAGTAATGCAGTTGGAAGGGACCACCGGAAGTGTCTAGTCCAACCTTGGGCTCAAACCAAGGCCAGTTGTGGGGTCACACTAGGTTGCTCATGGATTTACCCAGTTGAGTCTTGAAAACTCTGAAGACGGAGACTCAGCAGCCTCTCTGGACAATGCTTGATACTCCTCATGCTGGCAACGTTTTTCCTTGTATGGAGTCTGAACCTCTCGTGCTCCAGTTACGCCTGCTGACTCTCATCCTCCCAGCGCGCACCCTGGGAAGACCCTGGCTCCATCTTCTTGCTGACCTTGGGGCAGGTGTGGACAGGCTGCTATTACATTCCCCTTCAGCCTTCTGAACTCCAAGCTGAACAAGCCCCTTGTCTCAGCCTCTCCTCGGGGGCCAACTGCTCCAGCCTCCTTGAAGGCCTTGGCCTCTACTGAAGTTGCTTCAGTTTGTTGATATCTTTCTTGAACTGGGGGGGGGGTCCAAAACTGGATGCAGAATTTGAGATGAAGTGTTATCTGTATAAACAGCCCTTATAGCCTATCTGCTGCTTCAGTTTGGTCTCTAAACAAAACCATTCTCCTTCCGGAGCCTGTCCCAGAATACTTGTCAGGATTTCACTTGCACATCTCTGTGCAAATGTGCACTGAATGCTTGACACAAATTTGGAGTAGGCGCATGGAGCTACGTTGGCAAGAGAGATCGCGGTGGGAGTAACCCCATCGTGCTGCAGAAACGCAGCACCTAGCTCTCCCAGAAGAAGCGCACGCACTTTTCATATACTCGGAAGAACTTAAAAAAAGTAATCAATTACCAGTTGGAGTGGGCACATTCCCTATGCTCATCTGAATTATTGGAGTATTATTTCTACTTTGGATTTCTTCAACTCACATGAATCTATACAAATTGCCAAGAATTCATAAAAATGGTTCTAAAATGATTTAGGACTGGGTAATCTTTCATATCATGGAAAACTAAGGATGTGTATTCTCTTTACTTTGCCCAAGCAAACATAAAAAGGGGACGTGATAAAGGCTACACATACTGCACATTATTGCCCTAGCAGGGAAGGTCATAGTGTGATCCCAGAAACAAACCTGTATTGTAACAAGGAGCAATTTACCTGAGCAACTACTTAGCAAGGCCATGAGTTCTCTTTCACCTGACTTTTGAAAATCAAGGTTGGATATCTTTAGAAAAATATGAAAAGGTTATATAGACCAAAGAGAAGACGCTTCTTTGATATAAACATTATTGAGCTAGATTTTCTTGGCTACTGTTTTATAGGAGCTCAGTGTAAGTGATCAAGCAATCCCCAAAGGGTTTATATCTCTCTGTAGGGTCGCATGCTGACATGTATCATGGGATCTTTTGCTAAGAAAACGGAGTTACAGAATTCGAAGTATACATTTATACTAAATATTTTTTATAACTTCTTCTGTAGAATACACACAAAAAAGCTGAAAATATTACCCAAACTAAAAATGGAAAATTATTTACTGTAATTTCCTTTGCCTCTTAAAACATCTTGTTATACAAAGACTAACTCCCATATCAATATAAGTATCCCTTAAAATAACTGCCCACGGGAATTATATTGTATTAATTGTGTCTTGCCTTCTTCACAGAACTGTAGTGCATCCAGCTTTAAGCAGTTTTGGTACTGAATAAAAGGAGAGATAAAAAAAAGGAACCTCTTCCAAGATGAACTCAAGTCAGAAAAAACAAACTATTAAATCTTGCATTCGATGAAACACATAAACATCCACAAAAATTCAATCCAATCACGAGTGATCTTAATGATAATAAACTCTGCTTAACGAGAAAGAAAGGAATGTGTGGGGGGTAAGCAGAAGATCACTGAAATTAACCTAGGGGAATATGGATTCACTCACTTTCATTAATCACCACATTTGGTTTTGTTGAAAACCTAGAAAGGACACATTACTGAATGCCACTTTTTATAATTTTCAAGCAAGCATTATAGCTGGGATATTTCAGTTCACCAGATAATCACCACTGCTAGCAAAAGATAAATGTATTCAGAAGTTAATATGGTGTAGGCTATTCTGAGCGAATTGCTTTTTTAAAGAGGAATTCATAAAAAAGCCTCAGTTTTACCCGAATCATTGCCCATGGGCACAATGTCTCTTCTGCAGCCCACAGGGATTACTGCAATTTCTTTGTAAGCTTCCAGAATATGGAATGTACTGCAATTCCCTCCTAGGCTATCAAGTGGTTTTACTGAATGTTTTTTTGTGCAAGAGCCTGTGAAGCCAACTGTCAATACAGAAGGTTATGTTGAAATGAGGCTCTTTAGAGCCAGCTTTTCCTACCAAGAGGCGCATATCGTATTGACTAAAATTTAAAATGCCTTGTAGCCGTGCTCCAGCAAACAGTGTTTAAAAAGTAGCCTAACTTTTTAAAGCTCTGAGAGCATCTGCACACTGGACACGGGCACGCACTGCGTCGGGAGAGCAGGGTACGTGGGAACCCTCTTCCCCCGCGGCTGAAGAGTAGCGGGGAAAAAAAAAAACAACACAATAACCCAATTCAGGATGATTTAACAGCACTTCTGGAAAAATGTGGTTGTCTAAGAAATGCTTTGCAGTGACAAGAATGCATGAGAAATATTCAGACTTTCTCCGGGTTAATTGCCACTTTGGGTGCATCCACTGCATTGCTTAAGCACAAGGGCCTCTTTCCTCATCACCTTCGCCTCCGAACGCAGCGCGTCTCTCAAAGCCGTCTTAGCTACAGCTGAAAAACCCTCACTCATCTGGCATCCTAAGGCAGGATCAAGGCTTTAAGGCATAATCCTTTCCTAAGTCTTGAGGATAAATGGCATCTTGCAACACGGTATCCAAAAAATGTAACAAAACCCAGCATTAACAAAAACCAAAAGAAAATAATAGAAAAAGAATTTGCCTCTGAATTCTTTCTTTAAGAAGAATTTGGTCATTAAGCAGCATTGCTGAGAGGGAGGAATGACTTTCTTGTCTTTCAGAAGTATTTGAGATTTCAAAAGTGTCTGTCCCAACGCAGAACAAAAATACGTTTCGTGTCCTTTACATTTCTTACCCGTTCAATGAGAGCTCAGATCCCTTTTATCTGCCTACCTCAAATCCTGTAAACCAAAGAACACTGCAGCATCTCCCACCCCGATGTGATCACCGCTTTACGTCACCAATGCCAGTTCCTCATGGTGGCCCTGCAGATTTGTTTGCCCTGCCGCAGATTCCCCTGCAGCCCACGTGGCACCGCGTGGTCTCCTGCCGCACAAGCACCTGGCTGGCGCTGACTTACTCACCCCCACACCTGCCTCCTTGTTACCGACACCTCTGGCAGCCCCTCTTCCCCTGCCTCCTTCAGTGCTCCTCGCTCGCCCAGATACACTGACCCTCCTGCAGCACCAGGGAGCATCTTCCCTCCCAGACCTCGGGAGCCTCCTCCTCTGCTCTCTGCTTTTCCACACATTTGGGAGGCACCGGCAACCCCTGATCTAACCAAACTTTTTTAGAACTCAGGAATGTTGCTGGGCTTGCTCTTTGTTTTGGCGAAGAGGAGAAGGAAGCTGCTAGATGTCAAGAGTCATTATGAAGTGCAGATGTTGGGTCCGGAGCTGGTTAAATGGCATGACTGGGAGCGCAGCGTTATTGCTACCTGCAGTTTAGAAAAAATGCACAAATAAAGATGAGGAGTTGTCAAAAGTTTAGGAACAAGCTCTGAAAAACCTTTCAGCAAAGTGTATTTAAAGTCAAAAGTTCCTGCATCTGCTGAGAAGGTAATATTTCACTAAAATCCCAATGCTTTACTAGCATTTTTTTTTCCACGGGGGTTTAGTTGACAGGATACAAATGCAAGCCAGATAAGAGTCAAGCCCAACAAAAGATTTATTTTTCCACTCCTAGAAGAGGCAATGTGTTTTACAGGGCCGGTACCTACACACACTAGGTAGATACCAGCACAGAGAAATGAAAGGAAACCCAAGTGCGACAAAGTCGTCTACAGGTTTGAACCCCTTCCCCTGCAGACCCGTCTCCGTTACCTGGCCAGGAAAGGGTCTCCCGGCGCTTGCTCCGGCTTTCCCGGGAAGTGCTCCGGCCAATCCAGCCAGCAACACCCTCCATCCCTGTCCACACCCACCACCAAGTCGGCCGGGCCCACAACCACCACAACCGCCTTGGGAAGCACGGAATTCCTTCCCTGCCACTGGAAAACCTGCCAGCCTCAGGGCAGGGGTCTTCATACACTGATCCTTTCACTTTACACAAATGTAGAAATGCAGAACTCTTATTTACACATGGAGAAAAGTGGGATTAACACAAAATTCATTGCGATCTTTTCACAGCATCTAGACAAGAGATTAAGCCTCGGGAGGGAAGTGACCTTCCCCTGTGTTTCTGTGTATATTGTGACACCAAACTGACAACACAGTGACACAGGTGATTTTTCAACACAAAATTGAAAATTATTCAAAAATAATGACAAATAAGTGAGAGGGCACACCAAGAGTCCTAGCTTCCCAGGCTCTGTGTGTTATGTTCTTCCTTCCCAAGTACTACTGGAGTCAATATACAGTTTACTCTACTCAAGATGTAGGTCAAGTACTCTGAAAGCAAACCCTAGTGCCTCTTGGCAGACACACACACGGTCCTCACTTTTGTAAGCTCTCCTTATACTAGCCAAACAGCAATGAAGGGCTCATAGGAATTGTTGTCTTCTCAAGCCCTTTTTGTTGCCATCTGGGGTCCAGACTGCAGACACAACAGCAGTGCCCATCTGCACGGGCCTCTAAAGCCCTCTCAGAAACACCTAGGAGCTCTCAGCACTTGGCTAGGGAAGCAAAAGGGCAGCAAGATGTCAACTTCCCTCTGCTGTCTCCGGTCTAGTGACATAATCAAAACCAGCAAAATCCATGGCATAAACATGGAAATAGTGCCTTGTGTCTCCACCAAGGATTAACTTTGCCACCTCCTGCATTTGTAGCAGAGCCCATCTGGTCTCTCGGCTCTACTGCTGTTGCTCTACCCACAAAACCAGTGGCATGTCACAGCCACACTCCTTTTTGGACAAATGCATGTGAGAATTCAAGGCAAAGCCACTCTTTCTGCTTTGCAATTTTTAGTGAGACGACAAGACTCCTTTTCCTTGCAGCTTGACATAGACCTCATGCTGATATGATGGGCAAACCGCAGCAACCCGACTCCACTGAGGCAGTCTCAGCTGGAGGCCTGGGGTCCCTGCGCCTCGCTCGGAGCTGCCTGAGAGCTGCGGATGGGGAAGACGGTGAAACTCACATAAAGACGAGCACAGACAGTCTGGTCTGCCACAGAAGTCATGGCACATTGACAACTTACTGCATTCAGTGTTGATGTAATACAAAGAGATGTCAGTTGTTAAAATAAATAGCCAAAAAGGTCCACTATTCAAATATTTGACTAAAATATTCAAAATTCTTTGCCAGATTTGTGCAGGCTTTCACAGAGCGGCAAAAACATCTAAGCAAAAGGCCATTCCTCCATATTTCAATCACTGATCTACCACGCACAGGTTATCAGAAAACGTCAAAAAAAGATCACAAGAACCGCCTACCTGGGAAAAGTTTATTTCTCATTCAGCCTGTTTTCCTGTATATCAGAGGTACTACAGTTGTTTTTCAGTATTAGCTTGTTCCTAAGAAGATGCATATGATGGACTGATTTACGTTAAAGCAAATAACAGTAGGAAGAACGCTCGCCACCATACCCAGGGATCCCTGTCAGCCAAAGAGAACATGAATGGGGTGCAACATTCGTGCCAACTTCCCTGGACACGTGGCAACCACTGCTGTCTCTAGTGGACACTGGGACATGCTCCAGCAGACGTGTCTCCTGTGCATGGATATGATCCGTTATCTGGACACAACAAGACAGGTGGATAGCACTCCCACTCCCGAAGGGCTATTAGGGATTTAGTCGTGCGGATTTACAAGTCCGCACTAACTTTGGGCTGCACCCCTCCAAGCCTACACCAAACAAGATTTGCTTTTGACTCTGAATCTCACCGGAGATGCTGAGATGAGGAGTTTACTGGAGAATCCAATTAAAATAAAGGCTGTCTACTTTATGCTTGAAAGTTTGCTCTCCCTTTTCCATTCGCTTTCTCCCCTGAGACCACGACCATGACTGCAGAGGGAAGAGAGGCAGCGTTATCTCTGCGAGCTGCACTGCATCATCCATCCTAGGAGCTCGCCTGCCAGCAATAAATCTCCCCTGCTCACAGCACATCAGTAATGAATGCAGATCACTTACCTGTTGCCTTCTCAGGATTATTGCACATAAAACACTGCCAAGTTCCTGCTTCCTCACTGTAGCCGAATAAATCAAAGAACCTCACTTCTTCCAGGTGCATCTGTACATGGTCCAGATCCTAGGCCAGCAATGAGAAAAACCAAAGCCATTCACCATGTGGACTCTGCACAGTTAACAGCTCGTAAAACCAGCCACAAAGGGCAGCGCATCGGGACTGAACAAGAGCTGTCTTTTATATTTTTCATGTGGACAAACAACCTGCCCGGACAAACGTACTAAACAGGACACATCTCTCTCTCTATCATCAGTAGCAGCTAATATAACAAGTCTTTAGGAGGCAGAGGCCTGGTTGGGGATTTTTTTTTTTTTTTGTCTCTGCAGCATCCCCAGCACTCGGTTGGGAATCACTGCTACGGAATGGAGGTTCTCAACCCAAATCTCCTGCGAGAAGCGCTGATGCCCTAATAAGAATGTTCACTTCCCAAACCATAGCAATGACAGGACGAATTTGTGTTAGACAAAACATATCCACGTGAAGGCAGCAAGAACAGTCAGGAAAGGACAAATGAATCTTAAAATAAAACTTAACGTCCAGCTTGATCTAAGAAGCCTACAGAAACTGCACTAGCAGCTGCAAGCATGGAAAAGATGGAGAATGCTCTTGGACAATTAATAACACTGCATAATTCAGTGTAATTCAAACCCAGCTATTGAATTTTAAAAACGACTCTGACCTCGCACTTACGCGAACACTCGAGTTAAACAACACTCAGCTGCTCACTCCACACACGAGGACGCTGCCAAGCGGCTCCGAGAACTCTCCCCTCTCTTTGCGTGGGGTCTGCTGAGCTCTTGCAATCCCGCATGCGGCAGCCCAAAGAAAACACTAATTTACACAGATCATACAGTAAATGGAAAAAATTCCTCCTCTTGCCAGGGACATTAGTTCAACCCACAGAACAAGACTGGACAAAGGACAGAGGTGTTTGATTCAGGCCTTTTCCACATGTATCTATTTCAAAACATTTACAGAATCAGAGAGAGGAAAAGCCCCCGGCTCCAAGGAGAGGCCCAAGGGCACCACTTCTCTCCTCCTCAGTCTCTCTTGACCTGGGACACACTCAGGAAGCAGCTACGTTCCCAAGACCCGAAACAGCCCAAGGTGACCTCATTGCACTGGTTGCAACCTTGCTCCAGGCTCTTCCTACAGCAACGTCACTTCACACCATGGTGCCCCACATAAGTGCCCAAAGAGCTTCCCCATGGCCCATGCTGCAGAGTTCAGCCTGGGGCAGCAGAATTGCCAGAAGAAGGGTGAGAAAAAGCTGGTGACACTTTGAACTGCCTCGGCTCTGCGAACACACGAAGCCCTCAACACACACACTTTCAAAGACGCCTCCAAGGAGAACGTCTCGAGGATGTCCTCCTTGGAGAAGAGCTGCACTCCAGGCTGGCCTTGCTCCTGGGCTCAGCACGCAGAAAGAGCCCGTGCCACTCAACTGGCTCCCCTTTGGTGTCAGCCTCTCGCTCTGCTCTGCCGCTGCGACTGAAAGCTACTGCTGCAGGAGGCTTCACATTTGGTTGTGCAATTCCTTACACCTTGCATGTCTCGTTCCCCAGGGCTGTGGCTGCACTGATGCTTTAGGCTGAGCCTCCTTCTCCAGGAGTGTGGGCATGGGGCCTGGTGTGTTTGTACAGGCTGCTCTGCCCCAGAGCACTCAGATGCTGGAAACTGCCAGTGAAACTCCACTATGGGACTCTCTATTGTCACCTTTCTTTCTGCCGGTGGCCCAAAGGCAGATCTCAGACAGCGTCTGCCTTTGGGGACACCAGACGCTGCTGTGGGACTCTCGGCTGGTGACTCCGCGGGCAGGAGGCCCTGGGAGAGCAGAAGAGCCAGACTGCTCTCCAGCTTCTCAGAGTCTCCTGACTGCTTTAGGTTCTGGATGAAGAAGCTCCCCGGGCAAGGAAAGGTGCCACAGTCGTGTCCAGGAACATGTCCTGCCCTGATATGCCCTGGCTCTGCTCTCCCTTGGTTTGAGGTTCTGGGAGGACACGAGACGGACAAAACGATGATGGTTTTGCTCTGAGTGCAGCTGGCCTGGGCACTCTATGAACAGATGAATCAAATAAAAAAATCTCCAGGCACCTCTCCATCCTGTGAAAAATCTCTTTAGCTGCTGCAATGAGTCAGTGGTGTGATCGGCAGATCAAAAGAAAGGCAAATATGTGTTGAAAGCCCAACACAACAATCTTTCTCACACTTACCTTTCCACTCTGTAGTAATGGAAACAACCTGAAATAAGCCACTTATTTTAGGGGGGGTGCTGCATGGCAAAAGTCAAATTGAGGAGGGGAGATTTATCTCATCCTTATGCTACATCAACTTGAAAATTTCAGTGTCTCCGTTGTGAAAATGTGGTGCTTCTTTCTGCTGCGTAAGCTGAGACAGCGAACAAAGACAAGAGGACAGAACTTACAATGGCTTAAGAATGTTAATTATTCTCTCACAAGGCTCCTCAACAACAGACCATCCTAGGGATCACATGGGGCTCATAAAATAGTCACCATGTCTCTCTTCTGACACAGCATGAGTCAACACAAAGAATTCTGCTACGAGCTCCAAACTAGCTTAGTTTTTATAATGTAGCCTGTGTGTACTTTGATAAAGAGCTATGAAGCAACTGAACGGAAATCTGTGAAGATGTACATCTGGAAATACTTTACTTCTGGCACGTTTTAAGCAGTGTAGTATAAATATTTTTTGTGGCAGGAGCATACTGCACAGTGATACATGACATTCTTTCTGTAAGCTAGGTACTCATTGCAAATTCCTTGCACACACATATTCAGGCCAAATCCAAAGATTGGTTACAGTGATGTAAATCTGGAAATACTTCTCAGAATTTAGCCTGGAATAACTCATTGATGCAACATATTCTTCTCCAGGTTTGCAAAATGCTTTATCAAATTATATAAAAAAAAGTGCAAATTCCTTTCTTCTGAATTAGCCCAGTGTCGCAGGGTAAATGTTGAGCAATTGCAGAACAGTTGTTACAATACTGGCTGCAGGACGGTTCCTCTTCACTTCTGTAGCGCTATGCCTGTCTTTCCCCACGTGCTTACTGAGGACAGAAGTTCCTTGATAAGGTACTGGAACATGACTCATAAAATTTGAATGTAATACAGAATGTTGATACTGCATTTATATCAACAAATTTTAAAAAACGTTTTTATGAAGAGATAAGTATTACATTTAACAAAATAACCACACATCTACAGCTTCGCTTTCTGCACTAGTGGAATAGGAATAATATTAACAACTACAATAATTTTGCAAATCATTTGTATTATTTTAAGCTCCACTAATAACAGGAAGAACTTAAATGAAAGTAAAACTTCAGATCACTGCAGAAGCTCATTCTGTCAAACAAAATCACTACTAGGTCATGTTGGGAAACTACTGCCGAAGGCTCCTCTGGCTAGTATTTTTTGGGAACGTAAAAGAAATTTTCCTTACAGCAGACTGCAATCTTGCTCCCAGAAAACTCAGTGGGATGTTTCCATGTAAACTCACTGAAGTTTTGCTAGAAGTAGAACCAAAACAGAGAACATGTAAGATGTAGCACGTTGACTCGATTGTCTTCCACCTCTGAAGGATGTTGTGCAATCTACAACTCCCAGAGTTTGCCAAGTTCTACTCGCTACTTAATTCATTAAATCAGTGAAGATCAGGATTGTATTTTCTAGCTCAACTATTTTGGGAACTCAAAGATACTGTTACTGTCATGAAATGATGAAACTTCCCAAAATAGGCCAAATGCTAGTATCTGAACAGCTGTATGGATTATGTAACCAAGACTCTGGAGAGTAATCACATTTCCAGGGTGCGGGACGTATTTTGCAGAATTTCTATGTATGATGTACTACATCTAATTCTACCCATGAAGAAATGTTCTTTTCTAAGCTCTTTATTCACCCAAACTCTTTCACACTCAACCAGCTCTGTCTTTTGACTAGCAGCTTTTGGCGCAGTCTCAAGTTAAGCCACTATTAAGCAGCAAGACAGTTCTAATGCCTTCAGATGACTCAGGCTAGGATTTCACAAGCAGCTAAAATACTTAGTGCAAGCTTCAACATGTCGAAGAGTAACTGGCCCGTAAGCTGGGACTCAGATTTGGGGACCCCCCTATTCCCACTGCAAGTCACAGCAGGAGTTCCCAATTCAATGCAGAATTATCTTCGAGTTTCAGAAGGTGTTTTTAGCAAAACCCCTGCTTTTAAATCAGCCATAACCTTAGTAAATTAATCTTATTCAGTCAGATGTTTTTTATGCTTAAAATATTCTGAGAGAAAATATTTTAAAATCATGTTTGACGATTCATTTCATCCAATTTAGCTGGATGGAGATGTTCAGGAATAAATAGATATTTGTTTCACAGACCTACAGCGTTCTCTTCCAAGAAGCCTGATTAATAGCTTTGAAATAGCATTCCCTAACATCCTTGAGACAGTAAACAGCTTTGAATGAGTAATCTTTTAAACTGATGGGGGTAACTAATGGTGCACATGCAAACCACTGTTCCCATAAAATGCAACTCTGTGTTTAACTAGGTGACTTTCCAAGTGGCTGCCAAACAGCCCATAGTGGCAGCTAATTTGAAGCGAGAGCTCGAAACTGCTAGTGTGAGCAGGAAAAGATCCATATGTGGCTTCACTAGTTTTCACCACGTGAGGAACAATTTCGTGTGTAAGACGGATCAGAGAACAAGGCTGGAGACCTTTCAAAGCACAGCACAAAGCCACACCATGGACCCACTGCAGAGCTTGAAAACGTAGCAGCTGGCGCTGGCTTTTCAGCCCCGCTGCAAGCTGAGTGTTGCGGGTAAATGAGATGAGAACAGCCACGAGGTGGAAGAGGACCTGGCGCGTGATGCTTGGACGAAGCCAGAGCTAAGGCACACCAGGGAGCTTTCCCAGCTGAGCCCCAAGTCAAGTCTCAAGCATGCAGAAGCAAGGAGGAGATGGTGACTGATTCTCCTTAATTTAAGTGAGCATAAAAATGCCATCACCGTTACTGGCAGTGAGATTGGGGCTAATTCCTCATTTCTAAGGATCTTATGACTTGCACAGCTTTAGATGCACTGTGTGGAAGATGAGAAGAAACCAGGAAAAAGAAAAGAAATGAAGAAAAATAAAAGAAACAAGAAAAAAAAAGAGGGAGGAGGAAGAAGGGCAGGGCAAGGGAAAGGAAGGTCTGTTTTTCACTGTATGAGTTTATCAAAGATTTATTACAGCTCTTGCAAAGATCTTTGTAGAATAGTTCGAAAAACCAGTGCAAAATTCTTCTGTCACGCTTATTTTTTTCAGAGAAAAAAAAACTTACCTTCTGGTGTGGAAATGTGCACTGGATCATGGCGGTTTCAAAACTGTGTGTCCCCTTGAGCTGCGTCTTCTCCCACAGGGCCTTCAGGACCTGCACGGGACTGCTGTGTATGGACAAGGGTTCTGCAAACAGGCCCTGAGGAAAATATTGAGAACAGCATTTCAGGCCTGTTTTACTTGGTCATTAATAAACAGCATCCTGTTCTTATTTCATAACGGGACAGTCATGCAAAGTAACGAGGAATTAATTCGTTTCTCTCTGAGGAGTGACAACAGATCCATATGCACACAATTAGATAAATCCCCAAATATTTCATTTGCTCTTAGGGGAGTTTTTTCATAGCACATTATATGTCTTTAAGACTTCTGGCTCGCTGAAGATTATACATCAACTACTACCATGCATAGCAAGTTGCATGTCATGCTTGCATTTAAATGCTGGTTTAACACAATGTTAGTAGCACTGGCTTCTATAAGCTAGATGCACATCTCAGACATACTGCTTTTTTTGCAAATGACAGGGAGATGTCATTTATCAGTTAATGCAAAGAGGTGATTAGCACTGTTTAATGTTTGCAGATGCTTAGTGGGACCTGCTTGGTTCTCAGGGGGAAGAGCAACTATGCAATGACTGCTTGTGACCACAGTGGATGACACGACAGCTGCACTGAGCAGCACCGGGCCAAAATGCAAGGGAAAGAAACCCATGCAACGTGTTCAGTGCAGATCTTATTGCCAGAATACATGAGGTTTCACCTCCTGAACATCCACAAAACAAGGTGAAGCAGCACAAGGTGCAGCCTCAGCTAGTTTGGTGCTAGCATCTCAGAAGTGACCTATTTTCAAAGGAAATATGAGGCCTTACATTTTTCTGACGGTTGTGTTGAATATAATAATATAATAATGTATAAACTGCACACAGAAAGTCAAAGTTAAAAGAACACCACTGCAGTTATGAGAGCTGAGCACTTCTGCCTCTACTGAATGTTTTACATAACCTGGTAATTAAAAACTGTATTTGCATAGAGGAGACAGGCGTGCACAAGCACATCTGATCTTCAAATAACTCATTTCACAATACGGATAGGGCCCTTTTAACATGGATTTCATGGATTTGTGTTCCTTCTGCTCTTCCCAAGGAGAAACCCCGCAATGTTGCATTCTCCCTGTGCCACCAACCTGCCACAGAAGCCAAGCTCATCACCATGGCTCCAACCTCTGGGCACTCTAACTTGGTGGCTGCATCGCTCCGCCATGCTGGAAGGGGTTGGGATACCTACAATTCCATTGGATTTTACACAAATTTGCAACCTCTATAGCAAGATAAAGGCTCTGGTGGTTTGTCTGGGATTGGGCAGGATTCTGCAGGGATGGCAGGACCCGCTGCCGAGCGGCGCTGTCCCAGCGAGGTGCATGTTCCTGCACACGCGAGGCCTCGGCAGAGGAAAGGGCACCAGGAGTTTTTAACGTGGCCAAGGCAACGCGTTTGTCCAGCCACACTGTCAGAAACAGCTGGATCATTTTGTCCAAATTAAAGCTAAAAAACAGTCAGCTTGAGGCAGCCACCTGGCAGGAAGAAACTCCGGCCCAATTAGTTAGTGTTTGGTTAAGTTTACGAAGGGCTGTAAACGAGGTACAAGGTGATCACTGCGAGATGTGGCAATACCTGCACACCTGACAGGAGAAACCAAACCATGGATCAAGGGCAGGAGGAGGAGGATTTTAAGGAACATATCTGTGAAATCAAGTATCACCCCTGCAGAATATTCTCCCTGAGATCACCCCTTATTTCACCTCTGCTCCTCTTGTTAATAAGCATTTAGCTGCAAGAATTTAAGCTGTGGATCTCTCTCCACATAGCAGATCTTCACGGGAACATCCTGCCCTTCCCGGTGGCCAAAAGCTGCTCTCCTGAACACCTACTAATAATCTGCAGTTTCACAACTTCCACCCAAGAATTGCAGAACAGGAGGTAGCTAGTCACTAATATTTTTTAAATTAAATGGAAAGCAGAGTTGTAAAATTAAGCATCTGCTATGCACACCTGAAAGAAAAACTCTCCCTCTGCAATCTAGAAAAGGAAAAGCTTTGTCGAAGAGGAGATACAGCAGCCGGCAAAAAGGTGAATAGAAATATGGTAACTTGTATGGAAATCCTTTGAAAACATGTATTTTTCCTTTGACTATGAATCTATGACAAATCTGCTGAAAGCTACATTTTTATCACTAGCCTTTCATTTAACTTATTATTAACACACTATAAATATATTTTATGTCAAATTTATCTCTTGTGGAGTTTCACAGACTTAAATATCCCAAGGCTGAATTTAGCATGCTGCATTTAATTTAATCATAGTTATATTTCCAGGACATAAAAGCTTGGGGATTTGAAACAAAGGAAAAGCATAAATTACCCTGCACTGAATGCACCGGGATGCATAGCAAGGTTAAATGCTCCTTTCCATAAAGGAGCATATAGGAAATGCTGCATTTGCAGTGTGTTTGCAAAGACACAAAACCAAACCAGGCTGATTCCTGCCCGTCCTTGGGCTGCAATCTAAGGCCTTGGTTCTGCTCCCACAAAAAACAGCTACAAATTTTCTGAATATTTGTAAAGGAAAAGGGCTGCACCTTGGGCTTGCTGGAAGTTTTGCCTGAAAAAGGACAATGAGGTTTGGCCCCACACTGGTTCTTTTGTAGACTTTGTGCTCTGCAAACATTTTTAAGTTGTTGGATTTAATAGAAATTCCAAAAAAGAAAATGCAAAATCACATCAACATAGTGTAAGGTACTCTCTTGGTGAAGAGTTTAATAATCCATCTGTCCACTTCCTAAGAAATCACAAGGGTCACAAAATCTCACATTATGCCACTGGATTATAAGCATATTTAAACAGATTAACTATTAAAACATTTTTTTTCCAAGTATAACGTTAACAATATAGAGGTGCCACTAATTTGTTATTGCACACACCTGCTGAAAAAGAAACATGATATGGATCCATAGTGGAGGCTGCCGGCTGACGAGGGTAAAACTGGATTTACTGTATAGGCAGTAATGGCTCTTCAGGGGACAGCTGAAGAATAACTTTGCTACACAACTTCTAACAGTATCTAGAAATAAATATACATAATATTAGTACCAGCTACATAAAAGAAATCAATAAATCTAAGTTAACGCATGTGCAATCACGCAGTGCTTGCAGATATATTCCCCCCAGCGGTGTACTTGCCAGTGTCCAACCATACTCCCATTTATCAAACATAAATAAAAGATTCGGGGTAAACTTCATATTCTCTATTGCTTTAATTCCTATCCCAAATGCAGAAGGTGCAAGACTGCACAATGAGGCCTTACACTAATCTTCCCCCTGTTTTAAGAAGCACTCGTGTACTCCGTATGTGTTGGGCACTTATTAAACCAAATGAATGCGTCAAAACTGTTTAACCCTTGCACTTATTTGAGGAGTTTGTTGGAAAAACCATCCCGTATTAGGAAGCAGCCACATGTGGCCTGACATTTATGGAATTCCTGCCGAGTATGCGCTGGGATAAAAGCTGCTTTCCGTGGAATTGCACCCTGCTAAGGGATGCAGTGCTTGCTTCCTAATGAGCAAACAACTCCTAAGTCACCGCTAAACGTGGTGCCACTTCGCCCTCCATGAGCCGAAGAGGCCAGAGAGGACGCGCGGCAGCGCCGTACGCGTGACATGTTCGCCGGGCAGCCCCGCTCGGTGTCACCTGCTGAGCACATAGGGACTTTCTTTAAAAAAGACAGTGTGACTCACGGTGTCAATGAGCGCTATGAGGAGGGGGCAGTTCTGACTCTCGGGGTTGACTCGAAGCCCCTCTACTTGCACCATCAGCCATGGGCAGACACACCGCGTGCAGACAAACCACCGTGTGCAGACACACCGTGTGCAGACACACCGCCGCGTGCAGACACACCGCGTGCAGACACACCGCCGCGTGCAGACACACCACCGCGTGCAGACACACCGTGTGCAGACACACCGCCGCGTGCAGACACACCGCGTGCAGACACACCGCCGCGTGCAGACACACCGCGTGCAGACACACCGCGTGCAGACACACCGCCGCGTGCAGACACACCGTGTGCAGACACACCGCCGTGTGCAGACACACCGCCG
>VZSV01000051.1:1552775-1612319 GCA_013398735.1 Nothocercus julius
ACAGTATTTTTTAAGCAATTAGCTTCAAGAAACATCATCATTTCTTTGTTTTGATTTTGACCCTGCAATCTGACAGCTTATTCTGTGTGCCACAGCTGAGACTACAAGATTCCACTGCCACAAAATCCACATGTTTCTGCAGGAGATGTTACTGTAATGAGGTCTGCACAGCACACACTTATTGCACTGGGTTCAGATTTGGGGGGCAAAAGCCACCTTTGAGAATATACAAGCTTGCGAACTTTACAAAATGCTCCATCTCCCAACCTCAGCCATCCCCTTAGGATTCGTTCCCTGCACCAAGTCCTCTCCTGGTGAAATCTGGTTTTCTGTCTGATTCTTAAACCAAAGAGGGGGGCTAGACCCAGCGGTCACAGCAGAAATGTCCTCCCAGCTGTGAAAGCGCCTGCAGAAACTTCACCTCCGGAACCACAGAAGTTCTTGGGTGTGTTTTATTTTTTCCCCCCAGGAGAGTGATGATAAATCCTCAAAGGAAATCAACTACCACATAAATGTATCTGAAGATCAGTTTATTTCTCAATATTTAAACTGATGCTTCCAAATTAGGTGTAAAAGGCACATAAATTGCTGCTCTCTCATAAGAGAGGGCTGCAAGTTATGAGTGTGTTCATGTTCCTATTACTCTCCCTGCTGAGTTGGGAATTTCTCTGGAATTTGGTGATCCAGACCACTGTAAAGAGGCTCACCACTCTGTGAGTTAACACTTCCATTTTCACACTGTATTCTCACATTTGGGACGAATTTGAAAGCTAATACCAGTTCTATATAATAAAATGCCAACTAATATTTTTTGGCATAGCAAAAAGACAGTTGATTCCTGGAAACACTGGCCCGAGCCTGTGCAGTCTCGTGGTTGCAGTGGATTAGCAGAGGCCCATCTGTTCTGCATCAGGCCTTGGCTTATGGAATGCTTACATTTATCAGAGCGGCGCAGAGGCAGGCACTGCAGGGGAGCAAGGATCTTTTCCATCTACTTCATCATATGGCACCAATTATCTCTCAGGACAGGACAAAACGTAATAACAACCAGATTCCAGGGCCAGGATACTGCAACCTGTTTCCACAGCCGCTGCCTCCTCCTCTTGGAGAGTCCTGTCATTAATCCTGTAAACTGTTTGCTGTTTATATTTCTTCCTATAGAGTGACAAGGAGGCAGGAATGACTTACCACTACAGCATGATTATAATATTATTTTTCATTGCATGGCATCGCCTTTGGGAACTGATTCTGATGTGGCTTTGGTGACCAAGAATTGAATGACACTTTATATCTCCCACAGCTCTAGTCCTTTACAGGAGAGGTCAGGCAGGCAAGATGTGCAAATCCTTCAGTATCTTCTGCATACATAGATTATCCAATGTTTTCCTTCTGATGGCTCACTTGATCCTCCTGCTAGTTCTAAGGCATTAATTCTAAACATTAATAGTAACATTTTATCCCAACCATATGAAGAGTGGACATAACTCGAAGAGAAGAAGGGATCTGCCCTCAAATTATCAACAAGCAAGAGCAATTGGGCAGACTCCTATTCACGAACCATTTGACGGAGACAGGATGGGCCATGTGCTTGATCTGTAACTCCTGATTGTCTGAAGAGGAGTAAGTCGAAAGTCCAACAGGTCAGACCACAACCATCATCTAATCCTGGAACGTCACCTGCACCTACGCCTTTCAAAGCAACCTACGAAGCCATGCCCGTTTCCCCAGGTGAGAAAAGTGCCACCAAGGAAAGCAGAAAGGATAAAGGATCTCTTAAAAGCAGTAACGAAGCTGGGGAGCGCTCTGGAAATCATGGCCACAGCACTCTAGGCCTCTGCAAGATCCCAGAGCTACTGGTAAGACACAAGATCACAAACAGGAAAAATATGAGCGGATGAAAACTACTCTGCTCAGCTTCATGAAAGCTCAAGTGCTTGACAAATAAGGTGGCAGTTTTTCCAAGGAAAAGATTCACAGTCACCCAGGAGGACTGAAGTGAAGGGCGTCATATAAAAGAATGTCTCGTGTGTCTTAAGACATGGTAGAGATGTAAAACTGGTTCAAACTAAACAGAAACTGAACCAAAGCATTGGTTCACAAAGAAAAAAAAATATTTTGTGGTTTCGGATGCCTTCTTTCTGCCCCCTTTTAAATCCTCTATCAAACTGCAGTGTTAGCTCCAAAATGCTCATTTGCTTGCAAATATACATATATCTGGGAAGCTGCTGTACCTTCTCTGTTCTTTAGAGCACCCTCAACTTGGACATTTCCTTAGCTGAAGACATTCAAGGCAGCAGCCCCAGTCCTACCATGGTTTCTGCTGTATGTTCATCATTTAATTCCCAACCTCCTTCTGACTGAAGCACATACAATCTAAAATAATAAATACTGAATGGGACAACAGACCTGAGGTCACATCGATTTTTCAAAGTGTATAGAGGTACTTACAAATAAACTGTTGCTGACTGATGACTTAGACTTACTATGGATCCACCCTCGCAGTTTTTAACCTGTAAAAACTATCTCTCAACTCAGTAATACATAAATTTTGAAATATGGTATGAAAATGTATTATAGCCCATAGAGATGGAGAAAAACCACTGAATGAACTTATAAATCAGCAAGGAGACTGCAAAACACACCCCATCAAGCAAAAATATTTTGCAAGGGCTATGAAATATATACCAAATGTCTGCATCAATAGCAAAAAGGAAAACTGTGCAAAATATAGACAATGTTACAGAGCACAGGATGTAATCAAAGACGTGCAGGGGGACTCAGGTGGTCATCAGATCTGTCCCTTACCCCCACTCAATGTCATAAATAGCTAGGACATTCCAGCTGTAGCAGCAGCATAGCGGAATCATAGAATCATAGAATGCTTAAGGTTGGAAGGGACCTCTAGAGATCATCTAGTCCAACCCCCTTGCACACGCAGGGTCACCTACAGCATGTATGATGGTCTAAGGATTGATATGAATGATGGTCTAAGGATCGAGTAAGATAAGGTTCAGAAGTGAAATCTGTTATTAAACCAACTAATGCACTTGGGGGGAAAAAAAAAAAAAAAAACACATATCTGGTGGGACAGTAACCCTTCCTGAGATCTGTCAAACCTACAAGCCTTGCTTTACCAGTGTTAGCCCGAATAGACTTGGTTTCAATGTGCCTTAGAAGTCCTCTGCATCCTCCTCCAGCAACGCACTCTTGTCAGTCTATCAGAGAGCTTTTCCTACTGTTTAAGCTGAATCTTTCTTAGAATTTGAAATCATTATTTCTGATCTTGTCCAGAACAGGCTATTCCTTTTACAGTCTTACACACAGTAGAAAACTGTGATCATGCCCTCTTTGAGTTTTCTCCTTTTTTGGTTAAGCAACTCAATATCTTCAATATTCCTCCCAGTGTTTCCTTGACCTCTGAGTACCCTTCTTGCTTTCCCTCAGTTTCCTTCCACGTTCTTGCAGGATACCTGCAGGGCAAGATCTCCAACATGTAAGTGGATCAAATAAAATGCTGTCACTCCACATGCAGCTGCCCTGCAATGGTCACATTACAGATGAATGCCGGAACGGCAACGCTGACTTGAGGCAGAAAATTCAACCAGTATCTACAAGTAGCGGATGAAAGGGAAGTTCAAGTGAGGTGTGTAAGAACAGAATAAACCTACAGCAATAATTTCCCTTCCACTGCTCTCAGAGCTCCACGCTGACATGTGGCCCAGGCAATCCCAGAATCAGAGGTGATACCATTTTTAATCACCCCCGTGTGTACTGAATCCGTGAATTTGCCTCATCACTTCTGAGACCAGGTGCACTTCCAGCATCCATAATGACCTGTGGCAATAAGCTCTGCTGTTTAATTCCACAGTAGGAGATACCTACCTGGTATGTTCTACCCTTGCTTCCTGACAACTTCACTGTATGTTTTCTAGCAGCTGTACGAGGAAGGACCGGGAGCTACCGCACCCAGTTAATCTGCTCACATCACGCATGACTTTACAGACACCCCCTCGCCAGACGTGCAGCCCCAGTCCATTTCATTTTCCTTCCTATGGAAGTCTCCCATTATCCTTGTCACCCTTCTCCATGACAAGTCTACTTTATCCTTCAACATTCAGACCTCAATTAATTTAGAAAAGATGTAATGATGTTATAATGATGTCTCTATTTTCCCTTAGTAATTCTTATCTTGTCTACTTCACTTTTTTTTTTTCCTGTTGCTGGGCATGGAACTGGATGTCACCTGTCATTCTGTAACCCCTTCCTCTGTATCTGGAAAACCTTCTGCAAATTCCTGTTTTTCATACCTTCATATTTGCTAAACATCTTCTTTAAAAAGAAAACCAGACACATTTGAAGGGGCCTTGATGGTGTGCAGGAATCAGAGAAGTTCAGGAACGGCCACGCTCTGCACTGAGTGCTTTGTGCAATATGTGAAGCACTAACAACGCCGTCCCCTGCGTAATGAGGCAGGCTGCAGTTCTCCAAGCACAGCAGAATGAGTCACATAAATTTTACGTTCTGCACATGTGTCCCTACTCAAAGAATTTCCTTAAGAATGCTAGTTGAGAACTTCCAGGAAATTACAATAGTTTGAATGAATTTGGAAATAGCTATATGCTTACAACATGATCATACTAGGTGCTTTAGAAAGGAAGCTGAGCAATATATTTTAAAATATTCAGCATATCATGTTCAATTTTAGCAAGGCCATAGCATTCAGCTCTCCAAGTGAGATCATTCAATCTCAAGTTTCCCGTGTAATTTTATGCAGCAAAAGTTACACAACTAATTCTACCAGTTATTTCAAGTAATAAACTGAGATTCAAAAAACTGAGATAAAATGAGATTTTGCCCAGAAATTTCTGCACAAAATAAACTTTTAAAATAGATACTTGATGGGCAGAGGAACTCGTTTTTGTAATATTAAGAGGTGACATAAGTGACTGGAAATTAAATTAATTTTTGATTCGGCTACTCTTTATGTGAACCGCAGACAGCTGGACTATAAATCACTGACATGTACCACCAAGTGCTTACATGCATGTAGATTCCTGATAAAGTGACCGCTGTTCAGTGTAAGAAAGAATTTCACAACTCAGGCTAAATAATATTACTGTGAAAAAGAGTAACAAAGATCCATCCTGCTGCCCCTCATAATCAGCTTTCATGATTTCAGAATCATTAAACAACCTCCAGGAAGAAGTGAGGGACACCCAAAACACAGCACCAGGCTTCTCATTCTGGTGCCTTCCAGGAGCTTTTTATCAGGCTGGAATATGCAGAACTGAGATCCTTGACCTGCACTGACTCTGGTGCAAGTTAATTCTGGTAAGTCAACGGATTGAATAGCAGTGTCACGTTAATGAAAAAGGAGACCCAGAGCTGGAGCCCCAGAGCTGGTGGGCCAACCCAGCAGGTGAAGCAGGAGGGTTGAGTATTAGCATGTGCTAGAAATCCCTCTCTCAGCTCTACCTGGCCAAGCCCAGACCATGGTATGCTGCACTCCAACTTTCCAAGCCCATTTAATGCAGACCTGGTGCTGGCTCATGACCAGAAGGAGAGAGGCAGAAAGGGCACATTCCCCCCTGGCACCTGACCTGTGGCTGGGCCCCACGGGTTCTGACAGCCCGAGCTAACAAGTCTGCCTCTTTAGCTCACTTTGAGGCAGGGCATGCTGTTTTCTGGAGGGTTCTGTTTAGGTTCCCTATATGACAGCCAAAAAACAATCTTTGCAGTCACAGTCAGGGCAATACAGAATATATGAGGCTGCACCATGTCTCTGAAGGAAAAGAGACTTGGGAGGTTTAAAAAAAGCTGCTACTCATAAATGACGTTGTATAAGAGCAACGTACCTCCCCATCACGAGCATTCATGTGCTAGAGGATCCTGGTTGTCCATTTTCTGAATTCTGTGATATGACTTTCACCATCGTGTTAAAGTTCTTAAAATCTAAAAATCCCAGACTGCTTACCTTCAATAACACACTGATCAGGGATAGGAATTCTCCTCCCCATCTCCATGACATATGCCTTCACTTTACCCAGGTTTTCCTTCAAGTGCAAGTAGAGCTTATCCTGGTATTCCACAGGATTCCTTATGGTCTCTGTACTTCCTTCATGGACCTTTTCTTTGGCAGACTCTAGCAGATTTTCTGATTCTGTGTAATCGATACTTTGGCGACGAACCAAAGAATTTCCCAGTTGCACTTCTTCAGTATCAACACTAAAAGGCAATTTATCATTTTCCTGGCTAATGTAGATCTCAGTAAAGGAGATACCAGCACTTATGTCTCCGTTCTCCTGGTCTTGTCCACTGTCCATGTTTGCCACTTTCATGCGGACTGCATGCAAAGCCAGACTTTTGGATCTGGAAAGTGTTAAGGAAAGGAGAACTGGTTTGCAATAGAGGTAAGACAGAACACAGCGTGCTGAGCAATCAGACAGAAACATCACCTGAACGTACCCTCTCCCAGGCTACATTTATGCAGCTGTTTCAGAGAGCAGAATGTGGAGCTAATTTAGCTAGAGGCAAATACCTCTTCATAAACATGCATTTCCTATAGCAAAACGCAAACCACAGATTTAACAAGCAAATGAAAGCAAATAATACCAATATATCCCAACATCTGCATGCCACGGGAGGAACTAGAACTAGCCAAGTTATCTATAGGGAACTTAACAAACACGGCACTGCATTATGTGCTTTATTGATCACATCATAAAAATACCATCCAGCAGCAATTTAACTGAACTGAACCTGAAATAAGATTCAGCCTCCAGTGGGCCCATACCTATATGCTGAGCATAAAATTAAAGTCTCTCTATAGTGAGCAGGAAGGCTAGAAGTGAAGCAATTAAGAAATGTGGATTTGCACTGGTTTGAACAGCTATGTGAAATGCTAAGCATTGATGAATATCCATGGAAAGGCATTTCTCCCCACCCACTCTTTTCTCCATATCCCTTCTTCCAAGGTGATCTCCTTGCTCCATGGCACTGGGGGCCAGGACCATGCCAGTATGGCCCATGCGCTTGCAGATACCGCTGGGGCCAGGAACATCTGCTTTGCACTGAAGAGGGCAACAGGACACAAGTGGCAATGCCCCGTCCAAGCGCCCCATATCGGGGCTGCAGGGAACACTGCAGATCCCGTGTGCCAAGTACCAGAGCGGGAAGAAGAAACCACCTCTGTGAACCAGGGCTGCCCCAGTGGCCTAACAAATGCAGCATATACAATAAAAAAAATGACTCAAATCCTTTAAATATTTTGCTAGCAAAATGCCCAAGAGAGGGGTAGCATTTCTAGCATTTTCTGTAGGTTTCCTTATTTCCTATTCCTCATGCTAATATAGGGCACAGAAAAGGTTAAGTAAATAATTTAGAAAGATTTTTATCCAGCCTTTAAATTCATGCATGTACGACTTGGTCAAAATTAGACTTAAGATGCCCACAAGAATTAGACAACAGGACTGATCTCTCAATGTCTGGATAAAGTTTAATTACAAAACTGATATTCAGGAAAAGCACCCATGCGTTTTGCAGAACCATACCTGTTAAATCTCATATCCTTCCTTTCTTCTTTAGAAACCTGCCCTAAACTATATCGGCGCACAGAGCCAGGAGTATTGTTGTCAACACTTATTTTTTCTTCAAAAGCCTGTATTTTAACTTGCAGCTTTTCATCATCTTCTTTTCCATTCATAACAGATTTTAAATCCTCCAATGGTACAGCAGATTTTGTTTCGGCATCACTTTCTATCCTAGGGAAATAAAAAGCAAAGATTTAGCTCCGGCACACTCTGCTCAGGGCGATGCTGACACTGTATTTCAGCCTTTGACCTGCAAAATACATCTGGTAAAATAATTATGTTTCACCAGAGACTTTCTCAGAGGTTGATTAATCATTTTCAGAAACATCCTTTAGCTCCATGTCTCTGACATCCGGATCAGAAACACGGAACTTCTCTGAAATCACTGTAAGTTACATGTGCTCTATCTGCCTACGTAAAAAAACAACTCTTTCTCCTGACAGCTTCATGGGATACTCTCTTGGAAAAAAGTTTTTTCACTGAACTCAAGCCCTTCTTCCAGACTTACTAAACAACAACTTGTGACATTATTTTCATAAACCAAAAGCAGAGCTAACTGCAGAGTTTATAAAAATCTGTGGTTTTAAAAGTCTGACAAAAGTATGAGCAGCTTCTACTGAATTACTGTACTCTGTGCAAGGCAGAGGGTTCACAGGAGAGTCCCGGGATAAAAGACCCGCGTCCAAACCCTGGGAAGGCAGGGAGATGCTCCCGGGCCCGCGGAGCAGCTGCGCTGGACGCCGCAGGCACATTTCCTAAAGCCGGGCGCCGCGCACGCACAGGCAACGCTGCCACCACCGCAGTCTGCTGGGTGCCCGTGCAAGCAGCCCCATGCAGGGGGCTCAGGACCTCTGAACACCAGGCCCGAAGCCCAACCCTGAGCTCTGTGCTCTCTCACTTGAAAACACAGTGGAAAGGAGAAAACCTGTAAAGTTTGGGGGTTTAGGCTAAAGGAAGGGGTGTCTGGTGGGAAACGTCAACAAAGCCAGGAGCAGCTTTGGCGGCTGCGGATGGGAACAGCCTGTGCTCTCGCTGCCAGTTCCCAGTTCCCAGCTCTGGTCGATCGCAGGATCCCAACTGCCCACGAGAACTACTGTGTCCTAAACATGGCCAGGGACTAAATTAGTCTCATCCGGACCACGCAGTAATCAGAGGCAGAAGCTTCCTACAGACTAAGGGGGTTCGCAGTATGTAGTTATTTCTTTTTAATTCTACCCACAGTTCCCAAACAAGCACATTTTGCTTCCGACTAATTTTGGGTAGAGATTTTTTGTTTTCATTTCTGCCTTTTTTTTCCCCTTAGAAGCAAACATCTGAATGGCCAGATCTGTAAAGTATGAATATGGAAAGCCACAAATGAGCAGCATCTCAGCAAGTCCTGCTCACAGCTGGGAAGCCTACTAAGAATTTCCAAATATTGCAAATCACCAATTGTGGAAACAAAGAATGCTGGAAAAACAACCACCAAGGCTAGTGCTTCACTAAATGCACGTTTTCATTTGTTTTGATAAAGGAAGTTCAGGATATTTCTCCAGAGAGTTAGCAAGTTTTGTCTTGTTTTGTTTTTAATTTAGGCAATATATTAACACAGCAGAACATTCTGAAAAAATATATTCTTCTGTAATAAAAAACCTCAGTATGACCTTTGCTGAGAAATCTTTGTGGAGATGTGGGACAAGATTTAATTTATTAGAATAATGTCACTCCCAAATCCCTCTCAACAGTGCTCTCTTTGTGGGAACTAAGTACTAACAAAAATAACTGCTCCATATCCATATATATGCACATAAACCCCCCAGCTACAGAGAGGGCATTGATGCACCGATTAGGTTTATGAATGGCAGATCCAAACCAGCAAGCTCTTGTGATATTTGGAGTAAGAAAGGGCTTTTATAACAGCACCTCTCTTTCCAGCTTTCTCCAGTCAAAGCCTTACCCAAAGGATCAGGGACACCGATGGACTTTGCAGGCAGTAGAGCACTCGTTCCCAGGAAGCAGAAAGGCTAATTCTACATGAAACATCCCGTGGCACCTCCACCCCACACACAACTGGGAGTCTGGCAGGCCCTGCTGCTGGCCGCCCCTTCCAACGACAATAAAACAAACTATTGTTTGAAATCTTGGCAAAACATGGTTAGTACATTGCTGAGGTTGCTGGAGCAGGATCAGCTTACACCAAAGCCTGGGCTGTTTCTGGGAGGAAAGGGATGCAGAAACCTATTGTGCAATCCCAAGCTTGTCTGCGAAGATCCCCACGGTGCTAGGGCTGCTCACTAGTTCTTCACTTTTAAATTCTCCGGCAACACTCTACCAGGTAAGCAAGTCAAGAGGGATACTTTAATTTGAAGACTTTTTCCTCAGTTCGCCAGCACTGTTACCAACATCACCAGCCAGGCACTCAAAATGGGAGAGAAGCACACACAAATACAAACTGCCAAAAACACGCCCCGCTGTGACTGCGTCCAGGGCTCTATCTCGGGATGGAGGTGGCATGAGGGGATCAAGTGCAGGTCCTTGTGGCTCAGCAAATGCAGACACAATCACCTCTTCCACTGTGCTGGACGTGCAGATTTCAGCAAAGCAAGAGGCAGGTACCTTGGGACAGACAGATTGCTTTTCAAGGACAGCGGAAATGTCAAAAACTCAGTTATGAAGCCTATTAAGAACTTCCAAATAGCCCCAAAAAACAACTATGGAAATGAAACTAACCCCCAACCCATAACCATATTCACTGCTGAGGTGCTACATGCGACTGGAGATGTGTCCTCAGACACTGAGCACAAGGCAGCTTGCAGGCTCTGCAGGGGCAGGTCACCTCTGACGAAGACCCATAGCCAATGACAAGGGACACAGATGACAGAGCATGAGAGGTGACCCAGCGCATCCCAAACAGGCTGCCAGATCCCTCCTGCTGCTGCTTCCAGCGTGCGGTGCCAAGGAGGAAGGTGAGGCCTGGCCATGCAGACATCCCTCGTGGGAGCTGCGCTGCTCCTGAAGGGCCCAGTTAAGTCACCCTGCAGTCCCTCGTGGACCTATGAAAGTCTTAGATGCTGTCACGGCTCTCTTCACCACTACAAATGCTGATTTAAGGAAGGACAAATACTAGGGAAAATGAAAGGCATATGAATGGCAAATGAACGCTAAATGAAGCCATATGCTGGACCTGCCCTCCTCTTTAAGGAGGAAGGATAATTTCATCCAGCCCCTATGTTAAAGTGAATAACAACGGGTAGAGTCTATTGTGCTTTGTTCTTACCCGGAACGCGGGCTTGAAAGTGTCATTGAATTTTCCTTCTTTCTTTCCTTCCCTTCTTTTAATTGACCATATAGACTTCCAGGTTAGATCAGTTCATTAAAATTCTGTGTTTTTTCTTAAAAAACACCTCTGAGATTGAATAACTTGCAATTTTGTGACAGTAAGGGGCAATACTAATAGGGTATCACATGGTTTTAATTATGCTCTCCACTACACGCATGCAAAATTCCCTGTGTCAAAGGAATCCAAGCCAGCAATCACTCTGAAGAAATCAGTTTCTTCTTATGTAAACATACAATTCTGAAAGGAATGGTTATAATCTAGCCACACATTTTCAAATTCTGTTTTCCCTTCACAGCACAAATACGCTGAATTGTTGCTCTTTAGAAAACACTGCAGCTCAGTCATCAGAGCAGCTATGGAGCTACTGACCCTTTCCAGGCCTGCATCTGGCCCGATCCCCCTTATGTTAGGGCAAGTCAAATGAAACTCCAATCAGTGGGAAACTCTTATTTGAGTCTAAACTTTTGTCTCCAGAGTTATTCTTGCTTGATATAATTGATACTGTGTTGATACTAGGTCTGAAATGTAAAATCAAGGGCAAGCCTAAAACTGTAATTGCAAAAATAAATAAATAAATAAATAAAATAAAATAAAATAAAATAAAATAAAATAAAATAAAATAAAATAAAAGAAGTGTTTCACTCTGTGATCCTTTTTAGCCACATTGTGAAAGTGCTGTCAACAGCAGCCGAAATGCCACGGGTTTGATCTGCAGGCCACGGAAATAGTGGGAAATCCTTCCGTTGACACCGATAGGAAACCTGCCGGGCTTCCTTGTGCACCAGGAGAAGCAGAGGCCCCGAGCGCGGCTGACGCCTTCCGTGCCCGCGCGCCCGCCAGGGCACTCGGTGCGGCTGCGTTCCCAGCGCTCCCACCCCCAGGGACGACAGGCGCCCTGCGGGCCCCGTGCCGGCCCGCGCTGCCCGCTCCTCCTCCCACGTCCCCTCCACCTGCCCCGCTCTCGCCGCTTGCCTCCGCGTGCCCTGCGACACCCCAAACACTTCATTCCCGCAGGAAAGCCCTCGGCTTTCCCTGCACACCCCTGCCGCGCGGAAGTCGTTCCGAGAGCAATGAGGGGTGGTAACTAGAGGCACATGGGGATCCAGAGCCACCGGATTAGGCAGATGACGCAGGAGAAATTAAGTGGCAGATGGAGAATAAGGAGGAATTCTAGAGCAGTTGGTTTGAAGGGATTTGGGCCCTGGCACCAGACTGAGGCAGACACCATTCCAGCCGGAGGGGCCCCACACAGCGATTCATTACCCCAGCCATCATCGAAGAGCAGCAGGTTCTCGTTCCTACCACCTCTGGCTATGCTCAGACCAGATGCACGGCACAAGCAGCTCTATCCCATGGACTATCCTGTCCGGTAAAAGCAGCAATTTATCCAAAGAAATGTTAAAAAGCACAATAACAACAACAAAACACTGTGGCCACCTTTCATTCTGATTTTTTTTTCACTGCTGACTTAAGGTGAAACTCCGTCCTTACTTAAAACACAATAAAGTCTGAGCGACTCCACTGAAGCCCCAGGGTAATCTGGGGGCATTTTCTGTGTGTCTTCCTTCTGCATCACTGTTTGGAGTTTGGCCCTCAACCCCATGGCAACTTTTATGTTTCAAATCCAACAGTTGCATTTTCATTCACCTACAGACATAGTTATGTTCAAACACATCACTCAGAAGCAAATATAATTAAAACAAGCAAACAATGAAAGTCTTTTCCCTTCATGCTTAGTATAATCAGTAGAGATTTTTTCTTCTGAAGGAAAATAATGACATTTTCCAAAAAAAAATCTCTGAAATGTTATCATTTCTTCCTTCTTCCTTCCCCCAGACTCTCCACTCAGAATAGCATTTTGTATATGTAAGCACACACATGTGCAGGTGGTGAAGCAGTTTCTAGTCCTTAGCAAAGTATAGTTTTAAACAGAAATAGGGAAATAGGTCAGTAGAATTTTGTAGAATTTTAATGAAATCCTTTTCCTTTTTTTTTTTTTTTTTTTTTTTTTTTAATTATTATTATATAAGGCCTGAAAGATAAACAAGGACTAGGACTATCAGAATATTTCAGCAGATAATGCCAGTCGGGATAATTGTTGTGCTTTATTACTAAAGAAGCCTCAGTTCCTACTCTGTTTCATCTTTTTTCCAATAGCACAGGACAATCTGCCTTTCTCCTGCCCCCCTTAAATAAGTGACAACAGGCACACTCTTCATTTAGCTGAACCTAACTTGCTTGGCAAACATGTATGTCGTTTCACTTAAAATTTTTTGCTATCTTCAATAAAACTTAATAAAAAGTGAGTTCTGGGGCTCTATTTCCGCTGAGATTTTTGCCACCAGGTGAAGTTTGTGCGTGGCTTACGGCCTTCCTTTAAAATGAGTCAGTATGTCAGGACTCCTCTCTTTTTTCATTTTTAACTCTCTCCAGGATACCAACTAATTGTTTCTCAAATGACCTCAGTGTTTTGGCTCCAGCTCTACGAGCCTGTCTCCAAGGCTATCCTTCATGGTTATGAGTTTTCTGACATCTGTGTTAAATTTCTTCACAGAATTACCCTACCATTGTGTCCTCCTGACCTATTTCAGGATACACACTGCTAATTATAAGGCTCTCCCTAACTGAAAGTGACTACTGTGCCACATATCTAAATAACACTTATATTCTTATTGTGACAAATGCAGCAATGCTCACAATGCCTTAATCTTAAAAAACAAATCATTATAAAGCAGCTGAGTGACCAGAACTCCTTTTTGTACAAGTTTGAAAATACTCTTCCATTTTTTAAGCAAGTCCCTATCATAGGGCGTTGCCAGTCTCTGTTTTGGCAGGCTTTGCTGGTTATTGTTTAGAACAAATGCCACGATAACTCTGTGGACGTACTTTTACCCGCAGCTTTTCAGGCTTTCTTGCTCAGCTAAGATACGACTTTCTTTCCATCCTGTTTTTGGCGCCACAACTTCAATAGCTTCCCTTTTCTTCAGTGCCAAATGGCACAGTTTCTGCTGCAGGATGCTCAGACCTCCTGTGTGATGCCAAACTGCAGCACAGCTACAACTTCTACTGACGTCCTTTAACTACAGCTCCCTGCCTTGGTGTTGCTCATCCTTAAGCCTGCACTCGAGCATGTAACTCCCCCAAGACGGTCTCTATTGCGTGTGTGCCAACTGCTCTGCACTTAACCTGGCTCCAGGAATAACCCCGTGTATGAGGGAGCATGTGCCACAACGATGCACCAGGGCTATCGTGAGGAATTCAGAGAGGGCAACCAACTGACTCCCGGGAACCACAGTATATCTTATTTTCACTTACAGAATCCCAGAATGGTTGAGGTTGGAAGGGACCTCTAGAGATCCTCTAGTCCAACTCCCCTGCTCCAGCAGGGACACCCAGAGCACCTGGCACAGGGCGGCATCCAGCGGGTTGGGAAGATCTCCAGAGGAGGAGCCTCCACAACGGCTCCGGACAGCCTGTGCCAGGGCTCTGCTACCCGCACAGGAAAGATACCCCTCCTATGTAGTTTAAACTTCCTAGGTTTTAATTTATACCCATTACCCCTTTTTCTATCACTGGTCACCACTGAAAAGAGATAGGCCTCATCCTCCCTACACTCACCCCTCAGCTACTTGTACATGTTGATCAGATCTCCTCTCAGTCTAAACAGGCCCAGTTCGCTTAATCTTTCCTCGTAAAATGGATATTCCAGTCCCTTAATCATCTCTGTTGCTCTATGCTGGACCCTCTCAAGAAGGAAGAAGTTCCACATACCTCTTGTATTGTGGAACCCAGTTGATTGCTCATCCATCACAGCCTGAATATACTTAATATAAACTCAGTCTGCCTCTCCCTCCTCACCCAGCCGCAGAAGAGCCCTTTATCGCACAGAAAGCAGTCGTTACCTGGCTCCCGGGGCACCGTCGTGCTCCAGCTGCCGGCTGAGGAGCTTGGCTATGGCACTGAAGCTGTTGCTCATGCGGTAGATATCTCTGCTCTGCGTGCCCAAGATGCCAGAGAAGGTGTCGGTGAGGTTCTTAATTTCCAGCAAAAGAATATGGTGAAACGAGTGCTCCATGTTGGCCAGTTGGTTCACCAAATATATCAGACACACTCTGGCTTGCTCCTAGGCAATGCAAGGAGATAAAAACAACTCTAAACAAATGCAAAAGCTCTCTGCCTCCCGGAGCCCTTCTCCTGTGTTTGTAACTGGCCTGCTGCACGTTAAGTTCTCCAAAGCATCAGCACCGACACAAACACCTCGTGACCAGCCATGGGGCTGCCCTCAGCCCTGAGGAAACGCTGGGGCCTGGGTCAGAAATCTGCATCTCACGCATGGCAGCACGTGAGCTTTTTGCTTTGCATTACCTCCTTACTGCATTAACAGGCTTACTCGCAGATGGCGGCGGTGTCCAAGTGACCCTCCGCACCATAGCTGCAGATAACCACGAGTTACTGGGCGGCTGCAGCGAATGCTGAACGTGCCCCTCCTGTTCGAGGCACCTAGGCGAGACAGCCAAGCAGCTGCCTTGCGGATTCCAGGCCGCAAAGCGCTTCCCAGTCACAATGGCCTTTTTGGTCTGCTTGCTGTTACTGGTTCTCTATATTTAGTGGTATTGCCTCAAAGTTTGTCTTTGCTGCTGCTACCCAGAGTCACAGGACTCCTTTGGCCTAGTGCCCTGCAGGTGGAGAAGCCTCCTGTGCTGTGCCCATCGGACCAGCCTCAGGCCTTCCTCCACACACAGGTCCCAATGGCTTGTGTTGAAGTACCTCCCAAATCACCCGGAGTCCCTGTTCTCACAGCAACTGTTTTAAAAGCAGCACTCAGATGAGAACCACAACTAACGCTGCAACAAAGAGACACTCAGGATGAGGTTTCATTTCAAGATCACACTTGATGAGCTGCTGTGTGACAGCCACATCCATCATCGCCCACACAGCGCCCGTCGGATCTGCCCACCAGAGCCAGGGCTTCACCCACCTCTTTATTAGTGAGGCCAGGTCCTCCGTGAGCTAGGGTTAAAGGGACTGTTTCACATCATAACATAAAAAAATTCAAATCAAAAACACTTTATCATCTCTCCCTGGCAAGCGTGAATGATCTCGATTCCAACTATTCAAGTATGTGTGTGAATTAATTCAGATACTAAAATATAAACCTGGAGGTGAGAATAGTCCTAGGGCTCCCTTGCTTTCTTATAACTGCCCCAAGTGTATTATAGTCCCCAAACGTAAAAGCATCCAAGTAGGAAAGGAGCAGAGAGAAGCAGTTAGCTCGGTAGCCGGGATCAGGCCCTCAGCAGGTGCCGCCGGGCAGTTTCATCCACCGGCCTCGCTGCAGAACGTTGCAAGAGCAAGAACAGCTTTTGCTTTTCGCACCCGCACTGCAATGCGAGCAAAGGCACTCCAGGAAAGCAAAGAAAATCTCTTGTTCCCAGAAGCGAGCAGGGAAGAAGGGGAAGCCACGTGCCACACACACTCTCAGAGCACTGCAGGGCAGCGGCGATATTACCTGTATCCTTCTGGGACCGCGAAACAGCAGAAAAAATTGCCGAAAGTTTAATACTAAGTACAGCTGGGCCATAAAAAACACTGGAGATTTTGGCAGGACACTGCCTAAATATTACAAGCGAGACATTTTTTAAAGAAAAAAGTCAACTCATTTCAAACAAAAGAAGATCTGCTGCTCTGTGCCATGACAAAGATAAATGGGAAAAGCATAGCAGACAAATTGCTTCCCTTCAGCCATACAGGGGAAAACTACAGATACGTCTAAGTTTGGGATGGCGCGGGGTGATGGAAAGCTCTATTTCCTCAATGGTTTGAAAGAGCTGGACTTTCTGGTACATATTCAACAGTTTATTTGGGAGACATTCCTCCCTGCGAGAGATAAACACAGGCTCAATTAACATTTAAAACATATTTTTGTTTCCTAAACAAACCGTGTGGCAGACGTAACTGGAAGAGAGGTTTTGACCATTTTCATGTCACTTTGATCCAGCTGGACCCTCTCCAGCCAGGCTCAAATGCTGCTACTCGCCTGCAGTGGGGTAAAAGAACAATAAACTCTAGAGAGTAATATAATATGTGGCTGTTCCGCAAAACAAAATTATAGCAGAATAGCTCAACATGAAAGCCATCATTATCTCTGCCACGATTTTTACCCCCAAAAATTCGGAAAGCCTATCTGGACATACATAACCCATTGCTATTTTAGGAGTGCTTATTCTGTGTATTCGCGTGCCTTATCATAAGCATCTCTTGTGTTTTACAGCATTACTTTATCTGCCAGTGGGTAAAGATTAAAATATGGGCAACGAGGTGTGGCAAGATACTTCGCTTTGCCTTAAAATCAGGCTCAGGAGACTATAAAAGAGATCAGAAAGATTTCAGAAGAAACTCCAATTTCCAATTGTTTCAAAATGTGTAGCTATTGCAAAAAATATTAAAATGCCCATTTGACCTATGCCCCATGATGGTGTTTTGCTTTGCACAAATTTATGATTAAGGGACAACATCTTATTTCAGCTTCACCCATGAGACTCGCAGTGACATCAGGAGAAGTGGGGTGCATAAACAAGACAGCGGCCTTGAAAATAGAGGGATGGTTTTTCAGCCAAAGCTCTCATCTCTCCAGGGGTTCTGCTTGAACTGCCAAGGTGGAGAAGGCAGTTTAGTATGAGCACAAGAGGCTGCTTCTACAAGCCAGCAGAGGCTGTTTTCTGCTCATAGCTGCAATCCGTATTAGAAGGGGGCAGCCCTCAGTCCTTACCACCTCTCTTCCCCAGGTAAACCTCCCAGTAAAATAAAATATGAACACATAAAATTCCAACATTACCATTATCGTTTCATTTTGCAGTTATTTTGCTTGGCTCAGGAGGGGCTTCCCGATGTTGATTCATGCCTACAGGTACCAGCTAAGAGTGCACGGATAACACAGCTCTACTACAGTAAAAGAAAGGAAAGAAAAAGTAGCGTTTCAGGAAGGCATTTCCAGGAAGACACCACAGTGGTGGGCTGGGAATAAGGACAATCCTGAGGGCACGTGTGGGCAGGTACAGAAAGGCTGCTCTGCTTCGCCGAGCCGTTCGCCACTACTTGGACATCCTCATTAGTTAGGTATCACTTTAGATACTACCGAGGAGGGAATGGAGCTCTTTGTCTCCCGTTGGAAGGTTCACCTCTGCCACCCTTCTCATGCTGCTTTCATAAATGTTTTTTGGCATCCAGGGAAGGGTCTCCGGGCTGTCAGCGGAGCGGAGCCCGCCGCATACACCCAACGCGCGCCGCCTCGCCAAACCAGCGCCGCTGCCGCGCGGCCACACAGCCTCCGCCTCGCTAGAAAAGCGGCGCAGAGGAGACAGGACCCAGGGCCAGCTCCCGAACACGAGAGGCATCGGCAGGAATCGCTGCCGGCAGCCCAGCGGGCCGCGGGCCTGCCCGAGCCGCGGGCTGGCTCCGGAGCTCCCGGCGGCGCTGCCCCCTCCGTGGCAACCAGAGAAACAAGCCCGGCTGCTGCAGCTGCTGCGAAAGGTAAATTCTGCTGGGTGGCCCAGCCACTGCAGCACTGCGTACCCAAAATGAAACGCCAAAGGAGGAACGACTGGTCTGACTGCAGCAGGTGAAACCAAACAGGAGTGATGCCTACTTGCATATTTATCTCTATGCTTTATTTGTTCAGAAAGGCACTCTTAGCCTGACCCGTACTAAATAACCTGTTTTCATACCTATGCTCTATCCTGCTCCCTCAAAAGTGCAATTTAACCATCAATTCACTTTCAGAAGCAGTTACCATGTCCACAGAGCTTTGCACACAGGCAGGACTAACACCGGGTACAAGCAATGTTTAATTCCTGTGGTTTTGCAGGGATTTGGTTACCCCTCGATGACATTTACTGGGCCAAAGAACCACAGCGAGGAGGAACTCGCCTCCCAGCCCCACCTCCCGCTTCCGAATCCCAGAGGCCACAGCTGGGATCCTGCCCACTCTCATCTGGCTCCCCCACCCCACAGTCTCCCAGGTTAAATCAGTGCAGTTGTCAAACTTAAGAGCATTACTGAGGCAACCCGATTCATTCCGAGAGTTGTGCAAAGGAACGTTTCCCTTCAGCTTCCCTGAAGGACGCGTTTTGCATCCTCAGCAGCCCCGAGCTGGGCACAGCACAGCCTGAGGCCACGCGAGGAGCCTGGCTGGGGCGGACGCAGGCTGCACCTGAGTGCCAGCGTCAAGCTGCGTGGCACCTCTGGGTAGTGGCACGTCACTTGTCCCTCTCCGAAGTCTCCGGTGGCTCCTTCCTCATGGAACAGGTATGCGGCTTGATAGCGCTGGCAGCGAGCTGCCCTGCGATGTGCAGAACAACCCGAATCTTGCACAACCCCAGGGATGTTTAGGGGACTAGCTCTGGTTCGGGGCCAAGAGAAACTGTTTTCTCTGGAAAGAAAAATCTCTCTGGAGATTCTGATGCCACTCATTGCTGAGCACATTATTATCTGTATCTCAACAACTGTAAACAAAAGCAACGGTCGCCGTAAAGACAGATGTGTGGAGGATTCTCTCCTGCACAGAAAAACTATGCCATTTTTCTCCCCTCCTTCCTTTAAATTGGCTTCTATGGGACTCAGAGGAGTAGGGCAGGACAACTAAAAGGTCCAATTTGGAAAGGCAAAATCTTCAGTAAAATATTTACCCAATAATTACTCAGTAACCCTCATCTGGTAAGTTAGAGTATTCCAGATCTAAAATTTATACAGAATTGTTTAATATGGAGTTATTGTGCATTGCTTGCTGAGCTAGGAATTCAACCACTCACTAATGGAGAATGATCTCCCATATATTTATAAACAGGGTAAATGATTTCCCTTCTAGCAGAGAAATTACTCAAAGTTGTTTTGAACCCTGCAGCCTGTCTATATGTGGGACCCATGAGAAAGCAGCAGGATGTGATGGCAAAATAGATGATGATCATTAAGCAAAGAAAACCATCTGCGGAGGGAGGTGGGAAGAGAGAAGAAGAGAAAAGATGATGATGAGAGGACAGAAAGGAGAAGAAAGAGAAGCTAAGACTGACTGGTGTTTCGTCAGGGCCAAAACATTACTCTTGTATTAAAACTTCAATAGGCATTTATGAAAATAAGATTTAATAAAGTCTTTTAAAACATTTAAGATAGTCAATGAGCCAAGTTTTGATTTATACACAGGACCAATTTCTGGAGCCTTTATACAGACAAACTCCAGTTGACTCCGTGTACATTTTGCCTAAGGAATTGCTGAAAGGACAAGGAAACTGTAGGATTCGCTTTTTGCTAAAATAAATTATCCAAGTTTCTGTGCTATAGGCATCACCGTCACACTTCAGTAAGTGTTTATGTTTATTACATAGCATTCATTTTCTAGATAAATAATCAAGTTCTGCCACAGACTTAAAAATGTGAATAATGTACCAGAAACTCTTTGAATTCAGGAGAAGATTATTCTGACTTTACAGGCCAGGGATCTGAGGCTGCAGTCTATGAATAGTGGTGAGCATACACCCAAGAACAACCACAGAAACTCATTAAAAATCACAACGTGCCATAAATGCATCTGATCAGTTTGGTGTCCTCAGGAGTCCCAGAGTCTTAATAAGACCCTTTGATTACACATGGGTGGGGGTAGTTGGGGCTTGGTAGCCCATTGACTATGAGTCACTGTACTGTCAATCTAAAGAGAGACGGTGACACGGATGCCCCAAAGTGCCTGAACGGCAGTGTTGGCCTCTGCAGAGCTGCATGGTGCTGGGATTGGAGCATTCCCAGCCGCTCCCGGAGGCCAGACGGAGCAGCGGTTCCCTGCCCTCGGCTGGCTGAGCTGCGGGAGGCCACGGGCAGCTTGTCGGAGCCTGGTGGCTTCAGGAGCAGGGAGAGGGGCTCTGGCCACAGGGAGGAAGGGCAAGAGAGCAGTTTCTCCATACAGAGGAGTCCAAGACTATCTGTAGCACCCGGGTTAGCTAAACATCACTTCCACGTCCTCATTGCATGTTTCTGACTAAAGGAAAAAGTTCAGTGCAGATTCGTTACTCTGTTGCAAAACTCCTGCAAACTTTAGGATACTGTCATTGCATATCCCAAAAGAAAGGAATACTTAGACACATTACTTTGTGCAAGATTTAGTCAAAATAAACCCAACAAACCCAAACCAACAAACCAACCAACACACTTTTTTTTGGTTTTAAACTTACCTCATCAATATGTCCAACAGCGCCAAAGATCTTGGCTGTTTGCCCAATCAAGCTTGGAAAACTCTCACCAATTTCTTTTAGCATTGGAAGGAAAGTGGCTAAGGCTATTGGCTTGTAGCTAGATATTTCTGTAAGTATGTTTAAAATAATGTCACTGTAATTAGGGTTTCCTAAGTGTCTCATTAGAAATGGAATACACTCTTTCAGCACCTATTAAAAAAAGAAGAGAGAGAGAGAGAAACGGATTGTCAATATAGATAACCAAAGGAGGTACAGTACAATGCAGTGACAAAAATAAAACACTAGATTTTGATTTAGTAAGATATTTTTCCAGCCTCACTGACCTCTGCACAAAGCTATCCCTGAGGTCAATAGGAGTTCAGCTCAACATATGGAATAAGGGTAACTTGTAGTCCTGAAACATTGCAGTTATGCATATATTAGTGAGTTAATGCCCAACTGCTAAAAAAAAAGACAAAAAGCCTCACCAAGTATTTCCCTTGCTCTGGGCCAGTCCTACACTTCACTGATTCAAACAACACATGAATTAGTCTTCCTCAACAATGCAGTAAATTAAAGTATGAGTAGAAATATCTGGTTTCCCCCAGGAGACTGAACAACACGACAAGGTTAATAGCTAGAACAACCAAAAATAAAATAAAATAAAAAGGGGGGTGGGGGGGGCAAGATCCTCAACGCACAGCAAATAGTGCAGACAAGTTGTCATTTCTTGTAGCAACAGAGGCTGAGGATCCTTAAAACCCTGTAGTAAAGAGAAGGTAGCATGCCAACTACCGAACCCTGTTGTGAATGATTATTTTGCACGTACACACACATATACACACACATATTTATATACACACACCAATATATCTCTGAACTGTGCAACTGTTGCTGCCTGCGTAAGACATATTTCATTACAGTTACTTTTTTTTGAGACTTACCGGTCTCAGTAAATTGATACATATCACTGGCAAAATACTGAATTTGGGTGGCCTGAATAAACTGTTAGTAGTAATAAATGATAATACTTAGGATTTATGCATGACACAA
The DNA here is from genome assembly GCA_013398735.1 of Nothocercus julius. Lineage (NCBI taxonomy): Eukaryota > Metazoa > Chordata > Aves > Tinamiformes > Tinamidae > Nothocercus > Nothocercus julius. The sequence goes on from VZSV01000051.1 coordinate 1,574,951, forward strand.
ACACAAAGCACAGCACAAAAATGAAATAATTTAAAACTGATGAGGACCAAGGATAAATATTTCTATTTTAATATTACAGATAGATCCTACACCCACCAAGGCCAAAGGGAGGCTTTCTACCAGCATCAAGGGGCTTTGGGGGATGTTCTGAATGCATAACTGTGTATTTCTTGATTTATAAATGCGTGTTTCGCAAAACCTGAATCCTCTCCTACAGCAAGCACTTGGAGGAACTTAACACATATCTGCTCTAATCAGTTCTTAACTCATTTTAATTCTCCTTGATGAATTATTTAATACAATTACATGTACAGATTTTTATATGTTTACATATATATATCCTAATGGAATTTTAGTTATTGGAACTAATACTCAGCTGGCAAGAACAACCCAAAAGGCAGAGAACAGCTCTGGTTTAACCAAAATTTTTGGTCCAGCAGAGTGATTGTAAAGTTCTCCATGTGATTTAAGATCTGGAATGGAATTGAAGAATTTACATGGAAATAAAGTGGAAAAGCCCTGTCATGTGCACTATGGGACCCTGTCCTGTCCTGAGGGCAGCTAGCAGGCAGGCACTACCTAGTTATCCAAAACAAATAAAACTCCCCCAAGAGGAGGTGTAACATGGAGCTGTGTTTTTTTCCAAATATAGTTTTACCCCAAGTTCTTTCTTCCTAGCCAATGTCTGGAAGAGCCTGAGAAGGTGGTGGTGTTCGGCTTGGTCCAGCTGAGCCACGAGCGCCATGAGCTCCCTCAGGTGCCGAGTTATTGGCTGTGGCTGCTTCTCATACAAGGACGGCAGGACGCGCAGCAACATGGAGTTCCCTGTTAACAACACAAACGAGAAGCCATCCAAAAAGTCACTGCCCCGTAACTGCCTGTGGTGATACCCCAAAGCCAGGGAGACCCTCAGGACGTCAGGTCACATCTGGAGACACCAATTTCTAAGAAATATCAGCACGAAGCCAGGGAGGCATAAAACTCACTGCAGAAAAACGCATGCTGGGCCAAGAAGCCTAATAAATAAATAACCTAGAAAGAATTATTCGAGGTATAATAACATGGGAGGAGGAAATATTTACCATTAATTATAATTTTCAGTCTTAAGTACAAAATCATGTACTTGTGGCTGCTTAATGAGTTTTCAGATTTGCATGATACTCCACAGAGTCTGAAACCAGACTAAGTGTGACTTAAATTAATCAAAAAAAAAAAAAAAAAAAAAAAAAGCCAGAAAGCACATAAAAGCTGTATTTCTCCTTTGTTGAGACTCAGACATTTAAATTAAATAACCATCATATGGAAAGAATAGTTAGTTATTAAGAGAACTAAATATGCATGACAGTAAATTTGAACATAAATAGTTAAGGATGTCACTTCCAGGAATAGAAAGGAGCCAGAGAGAGAGTCAACTGCAGACAGACAGAGATATGCAAAGTCCTCTCTCACACATTTTCTTAAGATGTCTGCACATAATTCAATTTGAAACCCTGGCCCATACCAAAATATATAACTTCACATCGCTGTACATGCTTGCCTCAATATATTTAAGTTTCACTTGAACAACATATGGAAAACATCTGCCTGGTGCTGTGTAGTATGGATCATTTTTGTAAACCCTTGAAAGTCCTTACAGTCTCTTTGGATTTGGTTTCCAAGAGGAACAAGCACTCTGGCCTGCTGCTTTTTCTCCCATTTAAATGTGAGCCCTGCAATTTTGGAAGATAAACAGGTCACTTCATGCCTGGCAGAAGGGGGTCAGACTTGACCACATCAAGCTCAAGCCAGACATAGAAAAAACACCCCAGGACACTGTTAGGTCTTGTAACATTTTCTCTAGTAACTCAGGTAACTAAAATATAATTCTAACCAGGCTCAGAAAACTTTCAGTCAAACCAGCTTGTAATGACCCTTGAGGGGTCCTTATACTTAGAAGGAATGCAGGAATTCAGCCAGACCTTTGCATCCTATTCCAAAGCACTTATTTTGCTTGAATAATCTGGGGCTTCTCCTTGAAGACAGCTCTGAGCCCTCCTTGCCACCAGGGCAGCACTAAAGGCCATGGCAGGGGTCACATCCTGACATCATTCACATGGACATGGAGAATTTCCATGTTGTTCTAGTCCATAAATGCCTACATGTTGTATATCCCTTGTTTTCCATAAGTGAAATCCCTGCTTGAAATCTCCTCTTCCCCTCCTCCTAAATCCCAGAGGTTCTTTGGAAACTCCCACTGCTTAGGGATGCAGCTTAGGGTTCCCTTCTCACTGAACAGAGTAACAGCAAGAGCTGGAGTCCCACAGAGCAGCACCAGGCAGGGCAACATCCACAGCATCCCAGCACGGCACCACCTGACTCAGGGTTTGATGGTGACAAGAGAGACAGACTGACTCGACACCTTGTCTCGTATCTTAGTCTGAAATGGAGAAGTTTTATAACTGCTTATACACTGAATTATTTCCTTCTCCAGATAATTCAGTACTTGCAGAACAAGCCATTCATGCCCTGTGCTTGCACATCTACACGGGATAGAGCCCTGAAAGTCTGGTCGCATTTGAACAAGGGTAACAATTGCAAGAGATGAGATTCCCACGTACCTGGACAGGCAAAGTTCATCCCAAAATTAAAAAAAGCTAAAAAGGAGAAAAAGCAAAGCCTGGCAGCCCTAAAGGAGGAATGAGACATCAACCTGAGACATGCTATTGCCTAAATTAGGATATCATGCAAAGTACGCTGTCAGCTCTGGGAATTAGGAGCAATTATTCCATCTGAGAAAACAACCATTTTAAATATCCACTGCATTAAAGGATCAATGTAATTTGATGTGACATGATGAACTGCAGCAATGAAACTTCTCTGAACACGAATACATTGTACAGATGTAAATGGGGCCAGTTTCATCCAGTTACTACCCAGTAAACATTACTGGGTTTATATTTACTGGCCACAGTAAAGGAAAAAAAAAAAACGGTAAATGAGAAGCAACCCCACTGCTTCTGAATAATACTTAAATGATCTCACTGATCTGGAATTGCTTTTAACTGAATAACCTGTATACACAAACCCACAAACAGACAACACAGTTTGTCTCAGTTCTTCCTGCAACTTAGGGAAGCGTAATCCAATTCTTTATTTTCTCAGATCTTCTCACACGCTGAAAACACACTGAACAGTGCCATTTCTTTGTCATATCCATCTTTTCAGCTTACAGGAGACTGAAGCCTGTGCAGCTCTCCAACCTCCTGGCCCTCAACGCTCAGCTCTCCAAGTAACTCCCTTGTGCTCCATCCTGCTTTGCCTGTCCCAGCCTAAACTGTGAGCCCGACAGAGTGCTTGCCATCTGAGAATGGAAAAACCTTAACTACCTCCTCTCCCTCTTCCTCCCCCTGCCACCCTTATCCCCAATCCTTTCCAGATCAGATTTTCCAGGCAGACCACACACTGAGAACGCCGCGCTTCCGTCGGGAGCGTAGACGGGCACAGCCAATGGCTTTCAAGGCACACGGGGAGAGGTGCCCGCGTTTAGGGTGACTCCATTCAGCCCCATCCTTCCCCCTGCCATCCCCAGGCTCCCTGCAGCCCGGACATTGTGGTTGTGCCCTGCGGCGAGGGCTCCCTGCACGGTTTGTGCAGCTGCATCTCCCGCCCATGGCTGGGGCGTCAGCGGCTCCCACGGACAGAGGCAGAACAGGCAGAAAATCCATGGAAGCGCAGGAGCCTCTTTCGGCAGCACCAGCTAGTCCTGTAAGGCATGGGTATATGAGGGTGAGGCACTAAACCAGAGATTCTCACCAAAAAAGGGGATGTGGAACACCCAGCAGATACAGCTGCATGCTTTCTCCATCCTCCAAAGACGTTGTAGCCAATACACCACTTATACCATCCTTCTGTTACCCTCGGTCTCGCCCAAGCAACGCATCCTGAAATAATCCTTAACTCACTGAGCTTTCCAAAACCTAAGACAGAAACTGTGTAGTTTTAGATAGAATTTGACAATAACAATAATACTTAGCACTAGATTAATGCTTAATCTAAGGATGCCTCATTTTGTTTTCAAGTTAACTGAAACAAGTCTAATCATCCAGCTGCTAATTTACTGGCTCCTGAAACAAGATATTGGTAGTAATGCATTATCCAGAGTTACAATGTTATTGTAAGGAATTAGAGCTAGGAATGTAAAAATAAAATCCTAACAAGCCATCGTATTTTCTGGGTTCTCAATTGCTTAAAATAGTGAATTGCTAGTAAAGCAGGAGTTTTAAATATAACTATTAAAAAACCTACAACGTTTAGGTTAAACCATACGGATGTGTCTAAACCAATTGCAGGTAGAGTTATTTTCCTACCAACCCTTTCCAGACCCCGGCTACATGAACTGCAAAACGAGTCTGCGGAGCAAACAGCGCGGCCGCCGCGGGGCGGCTTCCTCCCCGCGTCTCACCCTCGCATCACGCTACGGCAAACGTGCGGCGGGAGGCGAGGCGGCCGCGCGCCCAGGCACCGGCCCCGCTCCGTCCCTCCTCTCCCCAGCGCAGACGTGAAGGGTGCGATTGAGCAAGCTGCACGCCCCCCGCGCCTCCGGGCCAAGGACAACAAGCACAGGGGCTCCTATTACACCCTGGCACTCGCTGCGCTCATTCATTCAAGCCGAGGCACTCGGAGCATTTATTAGGGGCTCTCCGCCGCTCGCTCCGAGTCTTGTCTCCGCTTGGGACCTTTAGCTCCAGGCGGCTCCGATATTTTTAGGAAACAGCTGGAGAATGCTGCCTCAAGACATGCTTTCCTTGCTTATGCTGTTTTGTGTTTTCAGGGCTTCTGTTTCTGCTCTGCACGGAGATGACGACTATGATCTAATGTATGTGAACCTGGATAATGAAATTGAAGGTCCGGTTCTTGGTCCTGAGGAAAGTAAGTAGATTTAAACTGGCTCTCCCCCAGTGCGGAATTGCATTCTTTGTTGCCTAGCTCTTGTAACAGTTATTACAAGCATTGCATGTTCCTTTTGAAAGGAAGCATTGCATGCGCTTGTACAAGTAGATTATTATGGACAGCAAATGTTGGAGTACTTGAACAATGTCCCTCGTACTTTTATATATATAATACTTATATTCCTTTATACTCTTTATTTTTCAGTTTTCCCAGGAAATACTAGGGATGGCACTATGTTTTAAATTCATTATAATGCACATTGCTTCACCTTTCTGTTTCAATACAGACACGCTGGCAGTTGGAGCACATAAGTGCTAGGGAGAGGCAGACTTAGCTCAATAACTCTTCTGTCTGTAAACGTAAGTACAAAGAAATAGCAACATCTGTATCTTGCATTTCAGCGGCTTCATGTGACTGTCAGCGAGAACACACGGAATGGGACAAGCTCTTCATCATGCTTGAGAACTCGCAGATGAAGGAGAACATGATGCTCCAGGCCATCGACGAGGTCCTGAAGGTGGAAGTGCAGACGCTGCAGGCGGAGCTGCGCCAGCTCACGGGCAGCTTGGCCAGCACGCTCGCCGCGGCCGTGGAGGAGGCCACCTCCCACGCCATGTCCCAGGTCGAGCAGGCGCTTGCGAGGAGCGACGAGCAAGCTCAGCAAGGCAGGAAGCTGCATGAAGCCGAGCAGGGCAAGGTCCTTGAGCACATCCTGCTGCTGAGCCACAACGTGTCCAGCAGGCTGGGCCAGCTGGAGAGCGCCTGGCGACGCGGCCCCGAGCAGGAGCGCCAGGAGACGGCTCTCCAGCAGCAGGAGAAGCTCAGTCACGTCAGGGGAGACGACTTCATGCTGAACTCTCTGTGGAAAGAGCTACAGCAGACCAGAGCTGACCTGAAGGCATCCCAAAAGTGGGCAGCTCAGCACCTCCTGCCAGCAGGTAAGTGCAGCGCCTTAACGTTTTCCTGAGAGCTCTTCTGGGCCTGTCCCAACAGACACACTAGAAACACTCTGGCTGAATATGCCTTCCTTCGCGCATCACTCCAGGGGGACCCCATGAGCAACACGGCAGCTTTGAGCAGTCTGTGTATTCACAAGGAAGAGACCCACTGAATTTTCTCTGAAGAGAACCACTGAGCTGTGCAAATGTGGAGTCCCAGAAGGGTCTAATCAAAGTCCTTAGGCAGGGTACACCAGTCACGTGCCTCCTGGACCATCTCCCACATCCACATTGTTGCCAAAGAGCAGCAAAAATATTTTACGCAGACTAACTTACAAAACACTTTTTTTTTTCCACATTTTACCTTTGCGGCTGGTATTTCCACACATACTCACTAGGCAGTGAAGTCTCTTCCTCTCTCCACGTGCTTCCTTCTACACTAACTCCTGCCTCCTCCTCACCAACTTGGACTGCCTAAGACCAGATCTAGATCTGAGGACCTGATGCTGCTGCCAGCCAGCAACAGCTCATCGTGTTTCTGTGTCCAGGAGGACACTTCCATTGCATGCAAGGATCAGGACGGAATAGCGTTCCCCAAACAGGGAAAACTGTTACACTGCACGCCTATTTTTTTTTCCCTTCTGTAGTGTTTCTATTGGTCAGCAAGTGAGGTGACTGCAGAAGGATGAGCTCATACCTCTAATTTCAATTCATTTTTTCTATGCCCTGTAATATGATACCCAACATAAGCAATTACAGAAACTTGGGGATGACAAAGCAGACCCCTCTCTATATAAAAGCATAGGTGCAAAATTGCTACATGAACAATATAACTATGCTGTATATAATTCTACCTACTGGATAACTCTGCATGTTTTCTGAATAGTAGAAAATGAAAAACCCCTACACTCAGAACATGCAGCTGTGTGTGCAAAGAGGCAGTTAGGCGAGCAGTTATGCCAGCCTTGTCAGCCACCCCAGCAGCTCTGACTCCTTAATGCTCTTCTTACTGTGGAAGAGAGTAAAAGCAGTAACTTGCAAATGCCTTTTAAAACACAAACGCAACAACAGTTAACATCAAAACATTTTACAAGCTAAGACAAAAATCTATCCTTCTGTGGTAGAGCAAGAACTCAGCATTATAAGCAAGAAAAAAAAAATGCTTTTACTGACTATGCTATTTTTTATAATAAAATTTTTAGTAATTTTTGTGTACTGGGAGTAGACCATGCAGCATATTCTTTTTTGACAGAGACAAGATCTTGCCTTCCAAAAGGCATTCTCTCCTCCTTCACCTCCCAGTCAGTATGCACAAGGTGAGAGCAAACTTGACCAGCTCTGATCTCAGTCTCATCCGTGGAAATCCAGATTAATTCCTCTGCTTTTACTGAATTTAATCCTGATTTACACTACAGAAGAAAGATCAGCATCTGTCACTCTATAGTTCTAAAAGGAATATATCTCTCTATATTTTTTTTTCTTCTTAAAGATTCATTCTTAAGTACTTCCAGGATCTCCCTGGACATTTTTTTTTCCAAGGGAGTTGTTAGGAACTGCCTTTAATTTCTCACATCTTGAACTATTGCCAGACGTACTCCAGAGGGATTTTCTAATCACACTATTTGTTCTTCAGTGAGGCTGTTTTTAATTTTATTTAGTCCTTGATAATAAGGCCAGGAAGCTTGCTAATTAAAAAGCTGTTTCACAACAGTGTTTCTAAGTAGCATTTTAAGGAGTACCCCCTACAGTAACTTACTGTCCTCCACTCTCTCCCTCTCAAAAGTGAGAATGAAAGAGTGTAAAATTTGCTCAAAGTTCAAAGGAAGCAGTCTATGAAAAAAATGCATCAACATAATCCCGAAGGACACAAACAGCCCTTCATTCATTAAAGCAAAATTTTCTAGACATTTTAGATCCTCCAGCTTGTTTAAACAGGAAATCAATGTGCTTAATTGTAGCGGGGGGCTGCCTTTTCCCGACGTCACTTACAATATTCAGTTCTATACAGCAATGAGGGAGCAGTATGTGGCATGTCAAAAGTGTCTTGGGTTTAGTGATGCCCAGGGACTTTTCTAAGCCTCATGAATTTTTGCTAGTGGTTTACTAACCTAATTTCTACTATCAGCATATTAACTAACTAAAGATGGGAGATAAACTGCTTTAAAAATATCAGTCATCTTATTTCCACATTTAACCAGTGCACGTGAAAGTTAATGACCATTAGTTGCTAAAGCAAGCGACTGTCCTGACTTCTCAGTCACGCTTTCCAACAGGCACCGTCCCACCCTCCTCTGCTGGGGAAGCCTCTTGTGACCAGTTGCATGAAAACATCAGGGCTGATGTTCACAGAGGACGGGGGAACTGGCCAGGGTTTGAAACTGCTCTCAAGCAGTTTGCTTTGTGCTAGGTCCTAGTTAACCCAGGATAAACCTGCACAAGGGTTACAGATCCCCAGTGATGCGACCAGAACAGGTCCTGACACAGCGTGCGCGCTTCCAGCGCACAAGTACCAAGAGCGGCCTGGGCCGTTTCAGCAACTTGAAGGTAACAGCATTTGTCATGTCGCATCCTGCATTCAAGATAGCGGATGAACCAACAGCAAGACACAAAAGATTAGGGCTTGACTTTCAAAAGTGAGTCTAAACACAGCACTTAAACACCTCTAGGCAACCCATCCGCATATCCACACTTGCCCGCTGGCCTCAGCACCGTTTCGGCACCAGAGGCTCCCAGGCTCTGCTGCCCTGCTCTCAAGCCGAAGGCTATGGGGATGCGGCTTCACTGTTTCTCCTTTTAGCTCCTAGTTAATCCTGCTAGTTCAGGCACTTTGTCACTCCACGCAGCTCCACTGCACAGCACGGATGTGCCCCAGGTCCCTCTGGTGCTCTTAGAAAGATTGACAGATATCTAGTACAGCAAAATGTTATGAAGCTATCACGTAACTGCCCAGTGTCTCTCTCTCACAAACCTCAACTGCAATCTCATGCTATCACAGGTACATTGGACTGCTTAAAATCTCCAGTTTTATAGATCGCTGAATCCATCCCTTTGCCATAATATTGCTGGTCTCATAACACCATACTGCAGAAACACAGAGGCTAGCGACATACATGGAACAGCGAGGTATTACTCCACTTACCTTTGACTTCCCAACAAAATGACCTAGAGCGGAGCGCTAATTTCCCTAGGTGACCCAGAAATGAGGGAACCTCTTCAACAAGGTACTCCAGAGCACAGGGCCCTGCCTTCCGCACACACTCTTCAGGAGGTGCAACCAAGGCAGACAGGCAGCATTAAGCCTCGCTGTAGCTTTTCATGGTACCAGCCAGCAACACACTTCAGCAGCAGCAGCAGGAAAGGCCTGTCCTGGTGAAGCAGCCTTGTCAGCCTAGGCCCATTCCCATCCAGAGCTGTGAGCAAACGCAGCCATGAGCTGCGAGAGCTTCACAATACAAAACACCCAGCAGAGGAGCTGAGTTCACAGCTCCCTTTGAAAAGAAGTGAGCCTAAGTCAAGGTCCTAATCATGCATACAAAAATATGCAGTTTTTCATTTATATAAGATTTATATATTTTTTATATTTAAGATTTTTTTATTTATACAAGATAATCTTTCTCTTCTCTAACTTTTTCAGGGTGCGAAACAGCAATTTTATTCCCAATGCGTTCAAAAAAGATATTTGGGAGTGTTCACCCAACGGCTGCCATGACACTCCGCTCCTTCACCACCTGTATCTGGATCAAAGTGACTGAGGTTTTGGACAAAACTATTGTATTCTCCTATGGAACAAAGATGAATCCATACGAAATTCAGCTTTATCTCAGCCGGGGATCTGCAGTGCTTGCCATAGGTAGTAACCAGCACAAGCTGACTGTCCAAAACGTGATTGTTCCTGGAAAGTGGATCCATCTTTGTGGCACCTGGAGCTCAGGAAATGGAACTGCAACACTGTGGGTAAATGGGGAGCTCGTAGCCAGCAGCTCCGAAATCGCCGATGCTCACACAATCCCCGACGGAGGAATTCTGCAGCTTGGCCAAGAGAAGAACGGTTGCTGTGTTGGAGGTGGATTTGATGAAGCTTTGGCCTTCTCAGGAAAATTAACTGGCTTTAATATGTGGGACAGAGTCCTGAGTGATGAAGAGGTAGCCATGCAGAGTGGAGAAGATGCTTGCAGCACCAGGGGCAATATCATTGGGTGGGGAGTCACTGAAGTTTTGCCATATGGAGGAGCTCAGTATGTTTCTTAAAAACAGACAAAGTAGATTCTGAACCAAAGAACATAATTAACTACGAGCAGAATACCAATATTTACAAGTACGCAGAGCCTTAGGAGCCTGAGTCTCCATTTCCCAAGAAAGATTAGCATTGCAAGTATACAGAAGGAGGTAGTGTGGAGATGGGATTTGATCTCTGCCTGCTGTTTTGGCAAAACACTGAAAAAATACATCAAGGAATGACATTGGAAAAGCTGTTCCTGAGGTCAGACGACTGCTGTCTCCCTAGCTTAGTGCTTTCAGATTCATAGAAACGAGTGCCACTGTGGACAGTTCAGATCAGAGTTTTGGCTCCTCGAACCTGCGCTGAGGCGAATAGAGCAGGTGAAGGGCTGAGCTCCTCCCCTGCCCCGTGCGGCCACCGGCATCCGCGCCGCTTCTCCGCTCCCCCAGCTTTATAGCGCTACAGTGGGTAGAGAGGAACCATGTAAGCCAAGGAGGGTGGTGTTTATTATCATTAGCAATTTGTAGATTATAATAAAAACTAGTTCCTTGTTTGAAACTTTATTTATGCCATGGGTGATCTAACATATAAAAGTAGTATCTTCCATAATAATCTAATGTTACATTTTGAGAAAAAGAAGGCAGCTGTATTATATTGTAAATGCACTTGGTAATAATTTTATTGAAATTATTTTTGTAAAGTTGTTCTGTAAATAAAGATACTTTACTAAACTAACACTTTCTGCCCTTTTCATGAAGTAGAACTCTGAAAATAAGTACAAGTTTGGAGCTCTTCCCCCCCTTTTTTTTAAAAAAAAAAAAAAAAAAAAAAAAACAGTTGTTTCTAGTTACTAATAGAAAAAGAATATAAAGAATATAAATATCAATATCTCATACAAATGGAGAGACCCCCAGAGGACTGAAATCCAAGCACTGTTTCCTCTTGGGAACACTGCCCTGTGGAAGAATCTACCGCTCCCAGGCTTTTCCCATATGGACAGAACTGCTCCTAAAGAGGATCACGTGTGTCAGCCTAAGGCTGCATGAGCACAGTGCCTGGGGACTAAAGGAAGGGCTGGTTCTGAGGTATCCCCAAGTAAAATCAATCAGTACCGAGTACGTAATGTTGGCCTTCTATGTATTGAAAATTCAGTTTGCCTATCCTAGAAGAGCATATTCAGCTTCAACAGATGTTTGGATGTCAGAAGTAACCAGCTTTTGATACTCCCAGGAGGTTTGCACAAGACAGAAGCGATGAACATGGGGTGGCAAAGCCATTCACAGATCAAGCAGGAGCAGAAGTTCTCAGCCTGGTGTACACAAGCTTATCTAACATCCAGGCAAAAAAAGAAGGGCTGGACATGGTACGTAAGAAACAGACTCAGAGAGCAGGCACTGGTTGCAAACTGCCTGTAGAGAACGGAGCAAAGGTAGAGAACGATGAATAACTAGCTGAATTTGTAGCCATTTACATGAGAACGATTCTTCACCACACCTTGAAGTTGCTGAACAAACAATCACGGTGAATGTCTTACTCAAAGCCATTCTTATTTCCTGTGGAATCAGCATACTCTGTTGCCCCATTCACCTGTTCGTATTCCTCCTTCTTTACAGACGTCCTATGACCTCACTCCGAAAAGTTTCTTGCCCCGTTGCTGTTACTCTCATCCCCAAGCACCAAGCAGCTATCACATCCTTCCTCCCTTGACACAAAGCAGTAAGAAAAAGCCATGACAAGGGACTTTCCACTTCTCTGCCATGCTGGAGGCTTATGCTGCACAGTTACAGTGCTATGGTCTGTTCTGACATGGTGGCAATACTGCTTATTTCAGGTAAAAATAATAGCTCTATTTGCTGCTACCTTGCAAAAAGAGCACACGTAAATTATAAATGCTTAGCTATTAACATCATAAAAAGTCACTTACTAAGTAATAAATGCAAATAATCTGCAGCTATGAAAGACAACCTCTGATCATCTGCTGTCAGCCATAAGATGCATCTTCAGCGTTAAAAAAAATACTGACAAACATTGTGCAAGGGCAACAACACTCTCAAATCCTCTTACTCCATACGCTGTCTTCCATTAAATGAAAACAAATCTATGTGAAATACAGTAGAACAAGCAAAATCCTCAAGAAGATTCCTGCGAGCCCTTCCCGCCTGCTTTTCTTGTGGTACCTCATAGTTGAAGCACTTAATCTTTGAGGCAGCCTCTGGTATCTCCGTCCTGGTTTGGCAGGTCACCAAGCACAATTCCTGCTCTTCCATTCTCATTGATTTAACTGCCAAACAGTCTCCTTCCAGGCACTTTGTTTTTCCTTTATTCCTAGCAAACCTTTCCCGCAGTTTGGCCTCCTCCTGTCCAGCACCACAAGTGAAGCACATGAGCAGGTTTTACGGCACCTCTACAGACCGTGTCATGACTCGTCACCCAAGCACAAGAGTGACATCTGCTTGCATAAATGTCACTTCTTTGCTGAGGATCTCCTCCTTTCCCAATTTAGGTGCTCTCTGGCTGTCACGGTTTGGGATGTTTGGGAGGCATCAAGTAAACAGCAGTGCTAGTGTTTCGGGGGAGTTTGGGCTCTGAACGCAGAAGAGGCGGCCCAACCCGACTAGAACGCGCAGAAGGTCCTTGTCCCCAAGGAACAAGCGCAAAGGACAAGGACCTCGTGCTGGACAAGTTCCCTGAGGAAATGGGGGAGCCAGGGAACTCTTGGATTATAGGGATGACCGCAGGGCAGTTTTGCAGCTCTCCCCTGGAAGCAGGGATGGATTTGCCCGATCCCGTCTCCGGATGCGCAGTGTATTTGTCAGCGCTGCACACGGGACCCAGAGCAGCGTGCTCAGAGCTGAGTTCACACTAAATGGAACAGAGTAGTTAAGCAGCCTTCCTAAAGAGCTCTTTTTTTGCTAATAAGATAAGAAATTGATTATGCCGCCAAGCAGTTGCCCCAAGTAGTCAAAAATCCAGTTAGCTCTCAGGCAAGGGGCCAAATTCCGCTATCAGCTTCACTAGTGCCATTAGATGGAGTCCAGTGTGCACAACAGCAGAATAAGGCCCTTTGTCTGCACACTGCTCTGAAAATCCATATTTAGCAGATTATCCTCTTGCTTCCCTTCTCCCTTCAGCAAACAGTTTTAGGCTTTAGCCATGGTTCTTAGCTTGCTGAAAACCAACCTTTTCATGACCAAAATACAAATTACGCACAGTGCAATTAACCCAGTATGCAAAACTGAGCATTTTGCCTTTTCAGGAGTGCCCTTTCCTAATCTGCAATTTCCATCTCTGATGTCCATAGCAACATCTGCTGGTAGAATAATATAAATACATAAAAAGAGCAAGTAAAGGCCTAATGAAACCTTCAAACAGTTGTGGGGTTTTGTTGCTTTTTTTCCTAGACCTGTGACTATATCAAACTTGCTTTGCTTCACTTCTCCATTGAAAGCACCGTATTCCCATAGGTAATGCAAAATGTTAAAATTAAATAGCAATGTCATGAGTCCTAAAAGAATTATCTGTGTGGTAACTTGTTAGCAAAATTCTTTCCTTGGCTTCTACTCCCTCAGTATTGTCACACAGCTCATACATATTTATCACACGTTTGTCCTTAAACAAAGCAGACAGAAATAAACTCTTACCACAATTTCTTAAGGAACAAGTTACTTCTGAATTCAGCAATCCCTCCATAAAATGCCATAAAAAACTACTTTCCAAAAAGAAAAATTAAGGAAGCACAGAATGCACACATTAGATTTGAAGGCTTAATATCTTCAGAACGACATTCTTGAAATAACTAGACAGTTATTATTACACTTATAGCCATCACACCTACTCCAAAAAAATAACAAGCTGTAACATTGCTACCGTAATAGGACCTTAACAAGTCCTGTGAACTTACTCCTTCAAATACATTTGACTTCTTTTTGTAGAATTATGCATAATTGCTTTTATTTTAAAAACTGTAAGAGCAAGTCTACAGAATCTAGTAACAAATTCGAGTTAAAGCTAATCACATGGACAGGAATAAAGTACAAACTACAAAGCTTTTAAATTTTACCTCTGACTGCTTTGCTACAGAACTGGCTTTATTGCATCCCCATTTAAATTCTGGAGTATTGCCAGTGATAAAAATAGAAAGGATAAGAGCCCAGTAACTAGTGTCTCATATAATAGCTTCTAATTTGAAGTCCATTAGTACCACGCATTAACACATACAGATAGATTTCCTGCTCTTCAGATCATCTAGTCTGGAATGAAACTTCACAGTCATCAGAGTTTATTGAATTCACATATTCCTGAAGATTCTTCCTTGGTATGCTCTATTTTTAGACTGTGCCTGATATGTTTTATAGATAAGTCTTTATGGGCATTTTATGAGACTGTATAAAACATACATGCCATATTTTATGAGCAATATGTATGTCTGTATATATCCTACTACAGCCTACTTAACTAATCTAGTAGGTTACTGCAGGACAAAATGCAAAAATCTCACTTACTCATACCTTGAAGGACACTTTTGACAATGGCATCTGTGTGATCAGCCAGCAGATCCACTTCAGTAATTGCAGCCAATGACAGATAACTTGACATGTTTCTGCACAGTTCCTTATTTCCCCTCTGAAGAAATTTCACAGCCACTGGCACAGCTAAGGCCATTACTGGAGGTCGATTGTAATTCTGCAAGAACAAGAAAGCACATGGAAAAGTAAGTGCCTGAAAAAAAAATCATTAAAATAAAGTCTCATGCTGATGAGAATTGAAAAAATATATATATATTGAAGAAGAAAAAGGCAAAAAAAAGATTGAGAGAGGTTATATGTTGGTAACACCACTGAAGTCAGGCTGCAAAGAAAGAGCAAAGAGTTAGGACTACTACGTTGGGATATGCTAATGACATAGCTAGCCCTGCCTTTGGCAGGAGGAGCAGAAAACATTATGATGTAACGTTTCTAACAATACGTTTTGTGTTCATCATTATCAGATAAGATGGATGTGAGGGTGACAGAGCCCTGGAACAGGCTGCTCGGAGAGGCTGTGGACTCTCCTTCTGGAGATCTTCCAACCCAGCCTGGATGTGACGCTGGGCAAAGTGTCCTAGGTGACCTGCTCATACAGGGGGTTGGACTAGACAATCTCCACAGGTCCTTTCCAACCTCAGTCCTTCTGTGATCCTGTAGATACTTTTTATGGGGACGCTTTTTGTACAGAATCTCCCTTCTATGTAGCCTAGCAATGAGGTTTCTTCATCTTGTTTCATTTGTCAGTTTTTAGAAACTCAGGGCAAGGCAGGAGAACGGCTGCAAAGTATGATGAGTGTCCAAGGCCATAGATCAAAACAAAACCCTACAGCATTGCTCACTGAATGCAAAGAACTCTTTCCAGATTGCAGTTTCATTAAGTTTTTGTGAAGTAAATCAAAACAAAACAATTTTTTTTTTGAAGGACAGAAGAGAAGAAAAAAAGATGTCATTAACTTTGAAATCAAACTTATCCAGAGAGATCTCTTCACTAGTTATACTAGCAGACTTGATCATAAGGTAATCACTTCACTATATGATCATCAATTTTCCTCTGTTAATTAAGATTTCCTTTCTTAAATTCCAGCCCATTTCACTGAACTCCAGGGTCAGCTGAAATCTTTCTATGTGTGGCACTGAACGCAGATAAATTCAGTCTCTAAAATGGCACTAAACTTCAGTGACCTGGGGAGTATCTTTACGTTCACTTTGCGTTTGCCATTAGGGTGAGAAGCTGCTTTCTGACGTTCCGTGTGCGCGAAGCTGTGGGCGCACTGAGCACGGCTACCGCCCTGGCATCGCTGCCCTTGCCATGGGGCACGTGCAGATGGTTTGTGTGGAACTGAGGACTTAACCTCCTTAACCGCTGCTTTCCTCTCATCTTCAGTCGCTTTTGACCACCTCTTTGAAACCAGATTACATCATTGTTTTTGAAAATAATCCTGCTATATGATCGTATTTAATTATCATCTGAAATCACAGTCAACTGCTGGGACCCAGATGTTACAGAAAGCAACAAAACAGCGAAAAAAAGGCAATGCTCACTTAACACGTGCTCATTCTGCAGCAGCCCTGAAAAAATAAATTTAGATCTGGGGGAGAGTGAGCTCAAATCCCCCAAATCCTTTTGTTCCACATCCCCCATTGCACTGCTCACTAGGCCCTTCTGCCTCCGTCAGCAGTAGCTGCCTCTCCCATTAGCCTCACAGAGAGCAGGATTGACCCTCATTAAAGCTGCATTTCGTGGAGGCTGAGCAGCACAAGAGCCAAGCTGAGGTGGCTATGAGGATTTTCCAAGGCAGAGACCTGCCAAGCGTCAGAGGCCGCAGCAGCACTAGCACCGTCCCCCTCCCCTGGCCCCGAGCAGCAACGCACTCCACCAAGTCCTGCATGTCAAGAGAGCTCGCTGCACCAAATGTTAGATAACCAAGGACTGTCTCTTTAATGAGAAAAAGCCTAAAAATGAACAGTTTTATGTAGCAGCATGCTTACATCAACATACTGCCTCATTACTTTTGACTAAGAAGCACTACTGAGTAGGAGCCAGTTTCTGCCTCCAAGTTATACTCTAGAAATCCACATAGGAAGGATGGGAAAATAAGGCCTGGCCCTCTGAGTGGGATTTAAAGGCTCTAAGAAAATTGCAAAGAATGGGATTTTTCCCCCCATAATAAAGATGACAGAATACTTAGGTAAGAGAAGATATTAATTCAGATGGAAGGATGAGTAAGGTTTCAGTTGTTCCACTATAAATATCAGGGCATGACAGCACACTTAGGAAAATGTGAAGGTGACAATGAAAAACAGATTTCAAAAATACAATATTGTGAAGTTCGCAAACCTAGGGGACTTCCCTGCTGCTAGTATCAACAGCAACATGCTGCGAGATTCAACCCAGCTGTAAGATGTTCATTACTTCAACCATTCCACACGTATTATATAAAAACTCAGTTTATGTTTTCTTCCTTTTTTTTTTAAATACAAAGGAGCTTGCTGATAAAGCTGCATTTGAGAGAAGTAAATGCACGTTTATAACATTCTCGCTTCTTTTAAGGAAGCACCTTTCTTGACAAAATCCATAGTGCAACGCAATCCTTAAAAAGAACTGACTGAAAGGTACCCCTCATTCAATGAAATAAAGGAGACAACCGAGTTTTTGAACGAGGAAACTGAAAACTGACTATCAGGCCCTCAAAATGAAAACCATTTCCCCTCCCTCCATTACTGCAATGAACAAACTAACATTTCTTTGGCAAAGGAACTTCTCTCCAGATGACATCCAAAGAACTTTATAATCACAGGGGGAATTGCATTTAGAAACCTGCTTTAGCTAAATATGCATGACAATTTAAAAGCAGTATTTTAAGAATTAAATCTTTAACGGGCTAAGGCCAAAGGATTGAGTTTTATGGTCAAGATCAGATTTTAGTTTGGAAGTTAGTTTTGTGTGTTGTATCTGGACTCAGCATTTGCAATCAAAATTTTAAGGGAGACTTTCCTTACATGATTTCTGACAACCTAAATTTCATGTCATTAAAGATGCCAAAGAATACCCTACAACTTCATATTAAGTGCTTTCAAATAAAACCTTCTGTAACTACAGGAAATGACAGTTCTTTTCCTCCCACTAATTCTTACATGAAGTGCATATTGTTTAGAATTAATGGGACATTTGTATAACGAGATCTGGCACTAAACAGTCAAGACATTTCCAAAGATAAGAAAGTTGCCAAAACTTTTGATTCACCACAATGGATCCTGCATACATGGAATAATATATATTAACATTTGGGGTCAGCTTCTTGTTTTAAACAAATGCAACCATTCTAATGTGTCCTCAGGAAACAAAGTACAGCTGCTAAGGCTGAATGCTAAAAAGCTAATGCTGAATGGCTGAGGTATGTGTTATACTGCATTACTTTCAACTCTGTCCCACCTGCAAGATGCAGCTCATGATATCAGATGCTATTTTTGCATGTGGTGTGTCCTCATCTCTTCCTGAGGGCTGCAGGTTGTGCTCCAGACAAGACTCCCAGAGAGCCACCAGCGCCTTCCCGTGCTTCTCGATGGACTCCGTCTCCCTGATGGCGGTGGTGATGCGGGTGATGCAGATCTCCACCACCGCCTGGTCGTTGTCATTGGTCTGGTAGTCCTGGGGCAAACAGAGGACATTTGCCACTGAATCTACAGTCTTTAAAGAGACCCAGGAAATTAAGCACAGTGATTCAGTTCCTGCAACTGTCCCTTTTCTTCACATACACCTTTTTGAAAAAAGTTTGGAGTGATTAAAAACAAAGGCTGATCGTGTTGTAGACAATTCACCATTTCAAGCTTTAAATCCCAATATAAATATTAAAAAATAATTCTGAAACAAAAGAAACAATCTGTTTTTCCATAATCATACTACGTTATCACACGGTTTTTAGTGGTCTTGGCTGGCAAGCATGGCCTTTTGCTTCCAGACATTCAAGACCTCAGAACCACTTGCCCAGGCCTCTTCTCCCACCACTCTCTCCAAATTCTAATGGAAGCTGTTATATCCACATAGCCAAATGCAGGGCCCCAAATGTTTCACATCACGCAGAGTCCCTGACGCGAATGCAATTAGGTTCAATTAGTATTAATGCAACAATGAATAAGAACTGATTAAATAGGCATTATCACAAAATCCTGTAATCCCTCATAACTATTTACATGTACACCATGTGGCTATGAAATGGTATCACTGTGACAGAAATGGTATCAGGGTGAGAGGTTCTAGCTCTCTCTCCTGAGAGCTAGGCCCAGAACAGACAACAGACCCCTATAGATTAACCTACACTATTCTACTCTAGAAAGCAATGACCATGAGGGGCAGGTGGAAAGCGTCATTATTTATTTTTGCTAGTTAAAGCACAGACAATTTTAAGTGGCTGTGCCAAACTCTGCATTAGCTCACAGAAGTGGAGCTAGAGCAGCTCCTGGTGAGGTGTGAGTTGTAATTTTACAGGACGTTATATGAGACACCAATGATGAGACATTTTGGCCTGTCTCCTGAGCAATTCTCTGGCTTTATACTTGACTGACACTCGAGGAGCTTTGCTTGGTACACCAGAAAATCCCTACACTTGTTAAAAAGCATTTGCATACTTTCTTTTTTGATTATGTATTGATAAACAGGCAAATGGGTTAATGCTCCCAGTCAGTTGCTGGTTGGGACAAGTTGGGAACAGCCAACCAGGAGCAAGTGAGGGAGGTTCACGGTCCTGCTCACATTCAGGCACTGCTCCTGAAAGAGGAATGGTCCTCTCTATACTTCTCTGAAATTCCCCACATTTCGGGGAAAAACGTGTGCACTCCCTATCAAATTGTAATATTAGAATATTAACATTGCAACAAACAGCCCTACATTTAAAAAAAAAAAAAAAAAAAAAAAAAAAAAAAAAAAAGAGAGAGGCAGGGGTGGAAAAAAGTATAAGGTATTTCATTGATCACTGATGCCCTCTAGCGGGAACTTAAAAGTGCAGAAAAATAATTGTCTTTGGACTGCTGTACTGCAGTACAGTTTAGCTGTTTTATCCAAACTGGTATGTCTGTAAAAAATTTAGTAGCAAATTTAGTAGTTTTCTCTCAAAGAAATACATTAGAAGGAATTTCTGCATCATCTGAGAGTCTGCAGCTAGATTAGTAGAAGTACATTTGAAACAGCAGCAACCACAACCAAAATAACTTGATTAATGTTCTGAAAGATTGTGCAAATTGAATTGCTGTCAAAGAAATTACCAAAGAAAAGAATAGCCTCTGCACAGTGACCTTCCTAATGGATGATTTAGAGCTCCTGCGGCAACCAGCAACACAGTGATCAAAGCTCTGGAAGTCAGAGGTTTGTATGTTGCCAAAACTGATTTTAAAAATCACATGCTATAATGTGCCAGAAAAGTGCTGTTCTCAGAACATAGCCACACTGTAGTTGACTATCTCAAGGCTCGTAAAAGCTTCCAGTTCCCTCCTGCAAAGGGCTGAATTCTGCAATCAAAGGTGGATTTGAGGGCTTTCGAAGCGGCTCAGCAGGCTCGAGTCTCTGCAACGTAATGCAGGCTGATTGAAGGACTATGCCCAAGTTATGCTGCAGTTAATCTTAAGTCAAAGGCAAAACACAGGGGCGCAGAGGTGACGAGGGAAGGTCACATGAGAGCAGCTGCTGGACTGCTCTGGCCTGGGACTGTTCAGTGATGATATAACCTATTAATGATATAACCTATTATCTCCATGTCCTCCTGCACAAACCTGCACAATATTTTTAACAGCCAAGAAAAAACACACTCCTAATGCTCACCACAAAGGACCCACTTCAGAGGTTGTAAGACCAGCCCACTTCCAGGAACACCATAGACTGAGCAAAGATAGGAGTATGAGCAGAAAGGGCTTCCCCCCGCCCCCAGCATGGTACGTAAAGAACATAATAAAAAATGGTAAGCTTATCATTCAGAACACTTTTTGCTGAAGTACTTACAGCAAATGCATACCTCACACAAAGTGCACCTGTTATCTTTAAGAAATTTTATTAAAGGGTGTTTTAAAGCTTATGACAAAGATCAACTTAAAATGTTTTTACGTTGAATCAGCTAGAGGAAACTGAATCTGGTAGTGAAGTTTTTAATCTTGCATTAAATCTTACCTTTTGATTGGCATTCTTCAGGATTTTAAAGATTTAACTTGTATTTGTCCCTGTACATAACATCACGCAAAATGATTAAGGAAAGCATTCTGCTTACCACAGAGGAACTAATTATTCTTATTTGTTCGAGAGCTTCTGAGATGCTTCCTTCGATTTCAGCATCATCTAAGGAGAAGAGATCCCCCGCACGCGAGAGGTCCTTCTGGGCCAGAACCAGCCCAAACAGGTGGTGCATGGCTCACGTCGCCGGCTGGGCGGCCGGGCCTCCGCATCCACCGTGCAGGAAGGGATCCAGCGAGCACAGCATCAGAATGGTCCTGGGGGCTACTGATCAGCTGAGCTGGAAGGATAGGTCTTTGGCATTTTTCAAGACTTCCTTCGTCACGATCGAAAGGGAAAAAAACAAACAAACAAACAAACAAAAAAACCCATGCCATTATTAGGGAAGTACTGTAAGAACTGCTGCCCTGCAGTTCAGCAAAAATTGTTAAATGGTACATTTCAGAGGTATGCAGAAATACTAAAGGTGGAACTACACACTATGCCTTTTCCCTGGGGAGTTTCACAACAGCAGAGCAACAGCAAGGACCAAGGTTGCTTTAGTACCAGTGACACTCGTGAAAGAGGACAGCAGACAGCACTGGTGACTGAAGCAGCCCAGAGGAGGCATTGGCCTTAAGGGGGGTTTATTTTTCCCCACTTTCAGGGAAATGCAGTTTGGTGCTCGGGGATGGCCAAGGGTTTCCTGCTGCTGCTGCAGTTCCTCTGCTCCCTCCACTCCTCCCACTACCACTATCCTGTTCAGTGTGAGCACTGAACTCGACTACTGGCTACATCAACAAGTATATTCCATTTTATCATTGCTTTCCCTTGGTGAGGAGATAAATCGTATCATTCAAAGATCTCTGAAGAAGGTTATCTGCTGTTTTGTTAGTCAAAAATTCCTTCCAAGTTAAGGTAAACGTACATTACCTTATCTGTTATGTGGATATGCATATAAAAACACATATTATATATATGATATGCAAATATTTAATATTCTAAACAAAGACATTTCCACTTAGCTACTAGTATTTGTCTGTGTAGGAACATTATAAAAGACACATATAAAACAATTAGTTGACATAAAATTGACATTAAGGGAGACATATGCTAAATATATGATATTCATGTTTTTTCAAGAGTAAGAGATGGTTTCAAATGTTATGCATAAGAAAACCAGTTGCTAAAATTGCATCAGTTTGCCTTTGTTTGCACACATTGCCTAACTGACACTCCATATTTCCAGTGAGTAGAATTTCCCTGTAGCTTTACATAAGGAGAAAAAAAAAAAAAAAGAGATGTTTGAAATTTGACAGATATTAGCCAATAAAAAAACTGTAGCATAAGTGTAAATTAAAATTGAATTAAGGCATTAAACATCAGGTTTTCCACATAGGTCTACATCAGATGACACTGCCATACGTGGGCACAGCCACATTAAACCAAATTCAGGCAGGTTCAAGCAGCTCAGGCCTGTGTCTGTCTGCCCAGCTGGAAAGCAGCACGCACGGTTAGGAAGTTCTCTCTACATATACCTATCTCACATGCATCTAAATATTGTCTTTTTGACAGAGTGTGTTCTAGATAATCTCACTCTTTTCTATCTTTACTCATTCACACGTATCATACAGAATATTTACTGATTTTCATGGGACAGCCAGAGATCTAGCAAGCAGGTCCTTCAGATGGCCCACATGGCTTCACGGACATGCTCGGCTCATCTGTGTTCATTTTTGTAGGTTCTGAACAAAGCTCTGTGTTGTACCATACCAGAGCAGTTATACTTGTTATTTGAGAGATAGTGTATTTTCAATGTCTGTTACTCTAATTTTATGCTATTTTTCAGAAACAAAATATAAAAGTCAAATAAAGGGCAAAAACGATGTAAAACACTGAGGGCTTTCTGGAAATCTTTCACTGAAACAATCTCTATTTTAACAGCATAGTTGGCACTCCATGTTTGATCTGTCATAAGCCAACTTTTAATTTTTTTTTTAATTTCTCTAAATCTATTAGTATCATTATAGCGGATTTTTGCTCAATTTTCAAAAAGACAAAAGCAGATACGAGCTAATAAAATCCCCAAACCCAAAGCATAACAGGCTAGTTTCTCCTGACAATCATTAGGATATAAAACACCCGTCACTAAACTGAAGGTAATGGGGCAAATTCAGAGGAGATTGGGCCCACTGCACTCATTCAGCAATTCCCGAATTTGAAAGCAAAACTTCGAAAAAGCCAGACACAAGCTGATTTTTGTTACCTGCTCACGACTCCGTAGTGACATTCCTAATGACGTTTACAGATGAAAAGTCTGTGCTCTTTGAGACAGGCAGAATATTTGTTTTGCTCTTGTGCTACCACAGGCAATATCCAAGGGCATTACAAGTGGAAAGTTATGGAATCCACTCCACGCAGTGAACCTGAAGCTGTTAATTACAGTGCCAGGAGTGAGGAATGCCAGGAACGCAGACTAAAGCAGCCTAAAAGTTACTGGTAACTCAGTCAGGTGACTAGAATGAACTTAAATGCAGAGGCCTTATCTTTCAATGAAACGCTCTGTTTCCTAGGACAAAATACAAAGCCTACTCCACTTGAGTGCAGTTGTTTTTAATAGAGAAAACAGAACTCTCTGTGTTAGTGGAAAGCTATCCTTCCTCGGGAAGAATGCAAGAAAAAAAAAAAAAAAAAAAGAAAAAGAAAAACCCTCAGTAAGCTCTGCTTGAAAGGGGAAGAACAGGTGAGCAAACCTAGCATAGGACACATTTTCTATCCAAAATAAAAAATGTGATCACTCTGCAATGATCACATCAATACAAAATGAATGAATACATGAATACAAAAGCAGGTCTGAAATTTATTTTGGCTTTTAACAAGCCCTTGGATAGCCCTTGGATAACCAGCACTACAAAAGCCACACGTGAAATCTGCAGAACTGCTTCAGGAGCGGAGTTCCGTGGGAGCCGTCCCTTTGCGGAGCTGCCCTGCGCCGCTTCCTGAGCCCAGGGGAGGTTCTGCTCAGCACCCTCCTGCACAGCAAGGGCTCTTCAGAAAGGCCCCTCTCTATCTTATGAGCAGATTCTTTCGATGTAATTTTTATAGACAACATTAGGGACAATACTGAAAAACATTTACTTACCATAAGCTCTTTGCAATGGAATTATAGCAAATCTTCTTAATACTTACATTACGTAACGGTGCTGAAAAGATTTATCTTTTATAGCTCTTCTGAGGAAGAAACTGTCCTTTAAGCTTCTCCTCCTTGCTCACTACAGGCTCATTCTATTTCCAACTAACAGGCAACTGGTACTAAGGAAAAACATAATATATATGTATTGTAAAAAGTTTCTTTTAACTCTTCTCTCCCCCATCACTCCACAGTAGGGTCACGCTGGACAATACAATTGCTTCAGAGTATTTTTCCTGAAACACCTCATCAGATTTCAAATCATCTACCAGTGTCTTCGTCTTGGGATAGGATGGAGATTACTGAATCTGCCAGATCAGCAGCAATCAGACTTGCACGTGGGTCCCGCACAGGCAATCAACAGAAAGGAGGCGAAAGTTCTCGGCAGAAGTTCTAGCTCCCGCCTGGCTCCACACGGCTGCACCGCTTGTGGGACTGAGCAGCAGGGATCCGTACGGTCAAAACGTGAAAGCAAAGCGGTGCCTCCGACTCTTTGCACAAATTCCAAGCCATGGTCAGGCAGACCCAGCATATAACACAGACCATTCCCACCGGTTCCCGGTGTGTTGCCACATCTAATTCAAAGCTCAGGTTCTGATTTTCAGCAGCTGGTTTCCCATTTCTTGGAAAACTGCAGAAGTCCTTCCTTCCCTGGGACCTTGGAGCTGTTGCCCTCCAAGGCGAGTCTCTCACAGCACTCTTACCAAAGCTGCTTATCAGGAGCAATCAGAATAAAAGCTAGGCTGACAGGTTTCAGAGCTTGGAGCAGTTGAACTGGCCTGTTTGCAAAATAATTCCTCCAGTAATAGGAGAGAAACAATAAAAATTCCATGTAAAAGGGCACGTGGACCTAAAGCCATCCACGAGCCAGCTGAACTCTGAGCTAACGAGCCCAGTCCTA
This sequence comes from Nothocercus julius, assembly GCA_013398735.1. NCBI lineage: Eukaryota > Metazoa > Chordata > Aves > Tinamiformes > Tinamidae > Nothocercus > Nothocercus julius. The sequence continues at coordinate 1,599,847 of VZSV01000051.1, forward strand.
CAGTTTTAGCAAGAACTCTAATTCTGCTGAAATTTCAATCCTTTGAAATTAAGACGATGGGAGATAAAAAAAAAAAAAAGTTAAAATTATAGTGAAGCAAATTGTGCAAGAACTTAGAATCACCTCCTTATTCTCCTTAATTTTCAAAGGATTCATACTGGATGTACACTTAAGAGGTTTTACCCAAATGGTGCTATCCCACTGAAACTTTGGGGAAGCACTGAAGATCTGTGCCACAAGGTTAAATCAGCTCTAACATAAGTATGAGAACATGCTCACAACACCGAAGTAACATGAGAACATCCTCACAACAAATGTAAGAAACTTAAAGAAACGCAGACCATCTGCATTAAGTGTTAAATGAATGTTAGAGTATGTCCCATATCACTTACTGCAAAGTAAGAGTCATGTAAATGTTATTATACCATTGAACTAAGCTTGTAGGGGAATTAAGATAATACCGCACACCAATTTATAGCCTTATTCTGGAGGAGCTTAAATGCACAGAACCAAATTCTGAGCTAACACACCCCCTTACTAAAACCCAAATACCAAGAAGGGCCATGAGCAACATTCACTGCAGCTTGCAGTCCGCATGCAGAGACAACAGGTGCAAACCACCGCCTTGCTCGGGCCTCTCTGGTGATTCCAAAATCAGTGGAATTTCAGTGCTCCCTGGAGGTGCCTGGCTGTGCTGCTCCATTCAGGCTCCTCACGGGCCCCTTCTCTTCAGCATGCACCATGCACAGTGCTCTGCCCTGCTGCGGTGCAGCTGCACCTTCCAGTCGCTCTTCCTTGTTCTTTACTCAGGGACTAAGTTGCCTCATGAGCCAGTAATTCTTTGATAAGCAAAAGGAAACTTCTATTTTGTGAGAACAGAGCAAAAAAGCACCCCAACCACTTCAGAAAACTATACAGGATTCAGTTGTAAAACTTGAAGTAAATGACACAGAACAGGAAGATGCCACACAGAATTCCATTTAAACTAAGAGACTTGCATTAAAGAAGGGGCAGGCTGGTGGCCTTGCTTTGCCATGGTGATCTTGGTCAAATCACAGCCTCAACATTTTCATTATTCTATCTATAAAAAAGAAAAAAAAAAAAATCAATTTCCTTACCTCACAGACATGCTGCCATGCTTAACGTGCCGGACTATATGAAGTGCTTTGGATGCCCTGGATGAAAGAAAAAGGGAAAGCAAAACAGTATCAGTAATTCTTTGCCTTTTCAGCACTCTGTATACAGACTATAAAATACACACTGCATGATAGAGCCAGGAATCAGACTGTGCATTTCACCATACAGACTTTAATATTTAGGACATGGTCCTACAAAAAAAAGCAAACAGGAGAGCAGTTCAATTAAACCCTGCAGGAGTTTGTGAAGTTATTCACACGCACACAGATTGAACAAAGAGAGGTTTAGATTTACATTCTGTCTGGGGCAAGGGTGAATGTTTTCAACAATTCTGAAATATTTAGTTTTATTTTACTTCCCTACAAACAGAAGGAAGACTAGGACTATCTTCAAAGTAAACTTACTTTGTGTATGAGACAGGATTCTCTTCTCTTGAAATGTCTCTTTCCTATCTTAGGAAAAAGAAATGTGTTTTGTGGGAAAAGGATACACCTCGACCAGTTACATACGTTTGTATCATCTCCAAGACCGCTGGATCCTCCTTCTGTACCTGTAGCCATCCAGGGAAAAGCAAGCCAGGATACACTGCTTGTTTAGTTTTGCTCTGAACATTTTCCAGGAATGTTCACAGACATGATTTATGAAGATCTCCACAGAATCTCACAAGATAATTTGGACAATTTTTCCCTCATGTTACGCTACTAACTTTATTTTTAGGTTTGCAGTGCATTTACTTATGAAAATAGAGCACTCTTCTGAAACTTCCAAATAAAGTTCTCACATTTTTCAGTGAAAGAAAAGGATTAAAGATTATTTTGAAAGAGCATCATTTTCAGACAGGGTGAATAGACCACAGCAGTTCCCATGGGATCAGCTGCATATATTTAAGCTCTTCCCACAAGACAACCATTGTTTCCTACGTGGCTCTCCGTTTTTTCTGTCATGACAGGTTTCCACACTTCATGTCGTCTAAAAATCCCAGGGATGCTGAGCTAGATCAGATGGTGAAACAATGAATTATGAACTCCACTAATTAGGGTATAGTTAATTTTTTTTCTCTCTAATGAAACACCTTGCTACAGTCATGGGAGCTGTGAACTGACTTGCTCTCAACATCCAGTTCTCATATGAAAGGAAACAGTACTCGTGCTGCAAGCAACTGCAAAACATCCAGAGCAGAAATTAAGCAGCCTCTTTTAAGATGCAGGTCTTTATTAGAAACACAAGGCTCTATTGCTTTCCTCATTCTGAAAAAAAGTTCAGTATTCTTCCTAGAAATGTAAACTGGCCTGCAGGCCAATACTCTGTTCTATGATAAACTGGTTTAACTCTTAGGTTTTAGAAGTCAGATGTTGCTGTAACTAAACCAGATTCTATGCATCTCCGAGATGATTTTGGAGGCACAATTTATGCCAAAGAAGTGGTACTGAAGTGAAGAATGCACCTATAAACTTCCCAAGTGTTGCTTTTGAAAACAGTTTATATCTTAACGCAAAAAGGCTGTTTTTTAAAGTGAATATCTGCTTTACAACACATACGCTGTGGAGACAATTTTCTGCAATTCTCAGTATATTAAAGAATTTGTAAAGGTTTAAATTTGACCACTGTGCTTTAGAACACACTGATACCACACAAAACACCTCATAAAACTCTCCATTTTTAAAATATCAGCAAGACAGATCTCCATTTCTAAACAGCTTGATGTTGAAATATTATTCCAAAACAACATACTGCTAATATACTATAAATTTTATCACGGAACAAATACCAACACATTCACTGTCATAGCGATGCTCTCAAAAGTCTGTGTTTGAGTGTTTTTTTTTCCCATGATATTTCATCTTTGTGATGCATTTTGAACACTACAATGCTGTTACAGGAAAAGGACTTGCAATAAAAACTTATAAAAACATTTCTGTTTTAAAAAAAAAAAAAAGGAGCATTCAGAGGGAGACTACAGCAAGAGGTCCCCTGGAATTTAACTCAAGGTAAAAATTGAGCTACAACAATAAATACAAAGTCACTGCCCCTCCAGGTCTCTGATATCAAGTGCTGAGCAGTTGCTGAACATGCTGAGGTCCCTCCCAGGTGCCTGGCCACCCACTCCAGCTTGTTTTCAGTAAATGCTTTAACAGAGCCAGTGCTTCTCTACTCCGCGTTTTCTTCAAACATAAGGCAATAATCCCGCCAGCACAAAGTGCTTTTTGAGCATGGGGAGGAAAAGGAAATGCTGCTGAGCCCAAAGCAGAACAGAGAGCACTGCAGGATTAGCACACATGCTGCAGTACAGCAAGATGCACAGGCACTGCTTTTTCAAGCTAATTTACCATGTGCTTTTCAGGAAAACATTATTGTAATACATTTATACATGTAATAACAGTACTACCTGCAAATACATAAAAAACAGCAAAAAGTTACACTGCTTAAAGGCTACATTTCCCACACTCATAAAACTCGCTTCCATTATTTAATGTTTGAATGTGTTACTTAACTGCTTTCGATGTAGTAATGTATTCATTATTGAAAATGCTACACGAACGCATATTTAAGTTAGCTATTCATACCTCTCAGAAGGGAAACCTCTGAAAAACATTAATAATTGAAGGCAAACTGTCAGTCTCCAGAGAAATTCGGATAAAATCCATTGCAAGTGGCAGTCCCCCTTCCAGCCCCTGCCGCTGCTCTGAGGCAGCTGCCTCAGTGCGCAGCCCTCAAGCCAACCGTGCAGCCTATTCAGCTACCCTGGCCTTGTCATGTGGAATCAAGCAAACAAATATCTTCTCTCCAGTTTTTCCCCAACTCCAGCACTCAAAAACAGATCAGAACTAATTCTTCACAAAGCTCAACTTCACCGGCAGCTTAAGTGAAAATACTTGGAAAGCTTGATATGGAATTTGAATGAGTTAAAAGGATTTATCAACAATCAGTGGTTACATTCAGTTAATTAATAACTTGTTTAAGAGTAACGAGGAAATTGCAGAAGTTAATATAACTGAAGAAGGGGCCTCTTCTCAGAAATCAGGCAGAAGGTTGGAGCCCTTCAGTGTCTTTGGGGGCAGATTAGCCGAAACAATAATTAGGAAAGAATAGGACACTTCGGGAGAAATCAGTCCTTCCCACAGGCTGTAGCTCACGAATTGCAGAGAATTGCAGACAGGCTTCGAGAAGTGCAAGTGCCCCAGGGAACCCCATGCCCAGGAGCTGGTACTGCCAGCAGAACATCCAGCGCTTGGCAGCTGCAATGGAAAAGCCATTTCCGAGGCATTCTGCACACAAGCTGGGCACCCTTTCCTCCCCCCACTAAGCACATCTGTAAATTCTTCTTACCTTCCTTTTAAAAAGTAAATTCCAGACTCCCCGTGAATAGATCCTAACTGAAGCCCATCCTAAACATGGGCCTGCATGATCTGGCCTTTAGATGTTGGTCTCCATTTGCTGCAGGTACAAACACACCTGAGCAGTCCCGTGCTGGGAAGCGTCCAGCGTTGACATTTTTCTAATAACAGGCAAAGTCAAATCAAATGAACCAGCTCTCAGAAAAGCACATTGGAAGGTCAAGCTCTCCTAGGCAGCTGCTGGAAAACCAGAAAGACTGCTTGCCCAGGGATAGCTTGTACCATTCCCATTAGAGCTTTTGTCCTTTCACAACATAGGGAGGATTTACAGATTATATTTTTTAAACATCTGCTCAATGGAACCCACATTCAGGCATATGCATCCTCCATTTTAATAGCGAAACTTGGAATAGCTGTTTGGCTCCTGTTTATTCCAGCACAGCCTCTATAACCAAACCCCAAATTAACGGTGGATGAACAAAGACTTACAGTATTGCTAAAGAAAATATTTTAAATAAAATGTAATTACGGCTTCTCTGTATCTTCCTTTCAAGACAGTATGTATACGAAACACACAGCTTGCTTCTCTCCCACCTCCATGACACTACTGAAAACTTCAAAACCATTATAAGAATACAAAAATTCTAAATCTATAGATGGAGATTTTAAAAAATGATTAAAAAAAAAAAAGATGTTTCAAGAGGAAGCATGGCCTAATCATTGGCCTAGGAGAGTGTAACCAAAGATCTTGCATTTTATTTCTGCAACTACAGTAGTAGTGAACAGATCGATTCCTTCACTCCCCGCAAGCCAGCCTTTCACTTGCAATAGCACCCAACTAACATCCCCCGCCAGGGTTTGACAATCTTAATTTTTAATAAGGAAGAAAATGTAACAGAGCATTTCTTGTACTGATTGAAGCATGCCTCCATATTCAAGTCTAACTACAGCCATAGCTAAGCAGGGTCCTCAGAAGACTTGCACAGAAGCCTCTTCTGATGACGATAACTACGCTGAAAAAGGTGGGTCTTGACTGTCTTCTCAGATAATCCTTTCTCTTAGAGCCACGAGGTGGACAGCAGCCCCAGCACTTACTATTCTTCCCTGTTCTTACCCTGAATCCTCTGAGCATCCCAAAAGAAAAGCAGCAAAGACAGCAGGCTGGAGAACATATAGCAGCAAAGTAAGGATCATGCGGGAGAGACCTCGACACTTTTTGAGGAGAGTGATGGTTTACCTTGAAGCAAGAGCGTGTGACACGGTGCTATTCTGGCCAGACATCAGCCTCTCGTCATCATTAGACTTGCCCTGCTGATGTTATGCAAGCCTTGACACAGCCAATGCCTCCTGCCTTCTGCTTCCACGTTCCCACTGATGGCTTCATTGATATGCACCATTAATGACACTAAAACAAGGAAATAGGTGATGCAAGTTTGCATGCAAACAAATATACAGCCACAGGCTGGCTCAAGCCACCCTGCATAGTCTTCTCTGACATCCCACTTGCTCATTATAAAAAAGAATCACCATCAACTACACAAAGACCACAAGAAACTACCACTATACCTGGACATGTTTGGAAAGACAAATCAAATCAGAGACAGCAATGAGTACTCCTGACTCTAAAGCACATAATGCTTGTGCTCAACAATATCATGAGTCCAAAACGTTTCCACATATATTTCATTACCTGAAAATTTACTCAGAACAAATATTTTTTCCATCCCTGTCCTCATGCTAGAGGAAAAAACAAAAATTTGGCTTTAAAATTTATTTCAATATCTACAATGAATTTGTGTCCATTTTAAACACAGCCCTGAAAATATTTATTTTGTTAGATAGTTGTTAGACTTTGAATACACCTCGTGGTAGGAAAGAGAGATGCTATTGTTCTCTCTGACTAATTGGTAAGGAGAAACAGAATATTCAGTATTCACTGCATTTAGCCTGAGTCATGTTATCTTCTACTCAAAGCATTTTAATTTTAATAATGACAATGCTGACAGCTACAATACTGCTCTTGCAGAAGTTTGCTTGTAAATAATTAACACTGCTGTATAATTACAGTTTTTTTTTTTTTTCTTTTTGATAACTCTATTAATTTCAGTCAGGCTGGAGTCACTTTAATTTAGGCTATTTATAAAAAAACCCAACCCCCACACCACTAACAATAAATAAACAAATAAATAAATAAAATAATGACAGGCTCATATTTCTGTTCCTGCAGTCTGTCTAGATCACAAAGGTCTCTTGTATTCCCAGAGTGGGCCAAGGAAAGCCAGGATGAATGCTGAACCTTCCAAAACAGTTTGATGTAAAAAATACAGATAATACCTACAGATGGATAGTACCTACAAAAAAATTGCAAATATTTACCTGATTTTGAAAAGCAAAATTCTGCTCTACGCTACAGTGCTCCCATAGTCAGTTACTGATGGTGGCACCGAGGCCAGATTCTGCCCAGTGCTGAGTGCAGCCTCTTACTGTCCTATAAACACTTGGGACCTGCACCTTTCAAAACCCTGCCAAACCAGACAGCACTGAATGCTTCCCTAACCCACTCAGATTTTAAAAGACTGGTCAAATTCCTCGGCTTTCGATCAAATCCGTGGTCATACAAATACTTGGTGGGCCATAAAAACATCTCCTTTGCAAGCAAGTTCTTCATGGATCACACACTGCTCAGTTCACTAAATCACCGCTACGTCTCACAGACAGATACCACCGTCTGTTGTCTAAGAAATGAAGAACCAGACTCAGTGCTTCCTCTACCATAACTGGAGGTATCTAAAGGGCTGCTCAGAAGCCCACTGAGGTTAATGCAGGGACTCTTATTGTCATTAATGGATCTGTAGTCTTGTTCTCGCAGCAGATACTTCCTCAAGTTATTCCATGCCACACATCTTTATGCTGTCACATAAAGAGAAGAGGATGACAATACAGATGTTTATAAAGCAAAAATTCTGGTTTCTGCATTGAACCAGCTGACAAGAAGCATTTCTGGGCCAAGCATTTGATTGTCCCAATATTTAGTGTACTTGCATCATTTCATACACTAAATGGATTATTCAGTATTGTAAACTGTCCTGCCAAATAAAAAATGTTAGATGTCAACCTAGCATTTCATCAAATTCCATATTAACTAGTAGAGCTATTTTTCTAACTATTCTAATTATTTTATTTTTTGCATAGTAAGTATTGCTTATACTTCACTTCAATTACTGGCAAAGCAGAGCAATCATGTTTGACACTTTTAGAATAGCTGTTTATTTCTAGAGGCCAAATCCCGTGTTACAAAGTCAAAGCTCCTACTGAAATTAAAAGGTTTTCCCTGAATGAAGACTAAAAACTATGGGATTTGACCATTGTCTCAGAGGAGATAGACCCCGTCTCAGCATTGTGCCTGTTTGTTAGCAGGGTTCCTACGTGGTTATTGCCTGGCAGCCCTATCTTGTAACAATTCACAGAGCTCATTATCAGTTGCACTGCTCCAAAAGGCTCATCTGCATCACAAAAGGCAACAGCTGCTGTGCATTGAGGTGCCATCTCGCTGATAAAGTGTATCAGGAATAGAAAAGTTTGCATACTCATTTCTTTAGAGCTGCCGCTGTTCTGGAGAAAGTTCCAAAATACTCGTAGGCGAGGAGCAAATGTCAATGCTGGCACCTCAGGCGCAGTGATTCGCATGCCCAGCACCCTGCCTCACTGGGATGCATCAACTGCAACACACCCAACCTGCTTTTACATAAAAAAAAAAAAACACATACACACTCTCCCATTCCCATTTTGTGTATCAGGTTGCATTTTCATTATCTACTTGCATTACCTGCTGATTGAACTGCGTATTTCATTACTTCAGCCATCTACTTCCACTCACATTGTTCCCCACATGCAGGGCTTTCTTAACCGAGCCGCATAGTTTATGATCACGATAACTGAGCTGCACAACAACTCCACTGCCATGTTTCTATATGCAGCATCCACCACACTGCATTGAGAGGTAGAGTTGGGCCACAAGTTGAAGCTCTGTGAGGTGAGGAGTACCTTAGCAGGTCAGTTTATTCTTGGTTTCTTAGATTTCTATATAATCTTCCTACTTTTGTAATACCCGAATGGTTTGAAGTCTGCACTGGGCTTAAGCAAAAAGCGTGCCTAAGGGTAGCCAGAACAAATGCAATAAACTACTGATGAAAGCCCAGGTGACCCATGTTTTTTGTTCTTCAGGACACAAGTTACCCTAGAAGGGTAAGGGCAACTACTCCCACGCAGAAGAAAATTTGCCTGACCTCAAGGCACTACTTTAATGGGCGCAAAGGCTCTTCGGTTATCCTGAAGAGCCAGAAGCCTTTAAAAAAGTCCTAGGAGCAGCAGAGAAAAAGCAGCATTGATAAATAAGCACGAGAACATGCTGTCCTGAGGTGCACTGAGTTAAGAGCTCAGCTATCAGGCCATGCCTGCTGCAGAGAGAATCAGGGCTTCTAGAGCCAGGACTGTTTATGCATGTGTATAGTTGTTTCTCTCTCTAATTAAGCCCACAGGCCAACAGAGTGATTGCTGTTAATTGCTAATTTTAAACAGCTATTCTCTAAAGTTACTGAAGATACCATGTAATCTGTACTATGTATCCACATTTGAAGTTAAAACAAGTACTTACGCTGACTTGCTTGGAAAAAAAAGCAGTCCATAGTGTTATTATGTGCTCCTGCCTATCTTGACTACACATTTTCCTGCTGCTTACGTATAGAGGCTACAGTAAGAGCCAGTGTTTAAAAACCGCTAAAACATCTGTTCAGGATGCAATACCTAAGCAGCTTATCATCATTAACTATGTACTTCACAGAAGAGCATAACGCTTTAAAAGATGGACCACAGGAAAAGTACATCCATGAGGAATTCTAATCTAAATTGCAGTATCAGAGCTAACTAATGGCACTTACTTGGTGGCTTGAGGAAGCCAGTCAGCAGAAAGAAAGAAAGAAAGAGCACCTCATGGGAGAAGGTAAATGAATTAGTACCAGCACTAACGTGGCTATGTAAATTCCTTTCCAAGACATAATTCTGTTTGCTAGATTCATAGAAGAAAGCCTCTGTATAAATAAATGAGCATGAAACCATAGAAATGTAGAGCTGTAAACATCTCAGGAGATTATCTAGCCTACTGCCTTATGCTGAAACAAGATCAGGTGTTCCCAGACCTGACAGATGTTGGTCTAATCTGTTCTTAAAAACCTTCACGATCCCACAGCTTCCCTAAGCAAAATGCTTCAACACTTCATAATGAGGAATTTACTGCAGTAGCCAAACACTTCTTCCCACTCCATTAGAAACACAGGACAACAGATCACTGTTTTATTACAATGCTTGACATTTTTAAGGCTTCCTTACTCTCTCAAATGTCTCTTTCTAAAGAAAGCGTTCCTTTCAGCTACTCACCCTCCTCACATTTTCTAAGCTTTTTTGTTGTTGTTGTTCTTGCAGGTCTCCTCTGGACTCTGCATTTTTCTTGAAGCAGGGCACTGGAAGCCAAATTCAATAGTCCGTCCAAGGCTTCTTCAATCCTAACCACAGCAAAATAACTGTTCCCCACGTCTCCCAGCTCCCACCCCGTGAAGACTCCGCACAGCTACAGCTGGCTGCGCTGTTACGCGACAGTGCCCGCAAGTTTAGTACAAGCTCCTCAATTCCATCATCTTGGACCCAAAACGTTGCCCACTATCTGCCCTATGACAGACCCTTACAAACCCGAGGCACATCACACCTAAAGCTCCTCACACTGCACAAGAGAGCAGTTATTCTGTTAAGGAAACATGTTTGATTGTTTTGATCCACAATATTTTGAGTTTAACTTGGCTTTTTATGAATCCAGTAACTCCCCAGCTGGGGTTCCAATGATAATTACTGGAAACCTTATTTTGATTCTACTACCACTAGTGCTTCATTTGAAGCGGCTGTAAGGCCAAAGTGTGTAAATACACTCGTGTCACAGAAAATGTCACATCTTCAGTGAGCTATCACTCATTAATTCATCATTAATCAACTCTTTAAAAGATACTGCTATACTTTTTGTATACTTCTTCTTGAGCAATCTTACTAGCCTGAGGATCTCCTAGTCCACAGGAATAGCACACAGCTAACAGAAAGGGCTCTAGTATGAAACCAACTCCCTGAATTTTCAAAATATATTGCAGAGAATCCATTTTTCGTTTCATAAAGCAAAAAAAAAATAAAATAAACCAATGGTCTCTGCAATATGAGTCAACAACTGAGCCTTTGTGTTCAGAACGTTTTTCCCCAGAAGGTCTGAATTTATGAAATGCTGCAGTGTATACATTGCATGAAAATCAAGTAATAGAAAATTCAGTGTTCACCTTTCAGTGCCCAACTCAGTAGTAAACTGATTCAGTTTTGCTATCAACTACATTAGGAAGAAAAAGAGAAAATGGAAAAAAAACAGATTAACATGTTCTGAGATAAATGGTATTTCAGATAAATTTAATCTTCCTTTTGAAAGTTGCAAAATCATCAGGCACATCTAACTGGAGAACCCTGTAGAACACCTGGGAAGCTCATTCCATGGGTTGCATCACCATGTGAGTATATTAGGGTTTTCCTTTAAGTCAGCTAGGCTTGTGAGGCAAGCCAGGAATTCTGGTTGGGGCCTGACAATCCACAAATTCTTAAACATGCTAAAATTTTTAACTGGGTCTTCCCAAATTCCATGTTCTTATTAATACTTGCCAAGAAACTCTTTCCTAAATTATTGTAACAATACTCTGACAACAGACAAGGTAAGTAGGAATAACATTTTCTATCTAAATAATATCCAGCATCAGTTTCTTTTTATGACCCCTCAATAAGAGAAAAAAAAAAAAAATATATATATATATAAAATCATCCTTATTATTTTCATTTCTCTTTAATGAATTTCATCAGCATTATTTCACTTAAAACTAAAAACTTGGAAGTTTACTTCAAGTTTATGGTCTCATAGTAAGCTCACCTACACTACTGTACGTGCCCAGAAAAGGATTAAAGCTCTGCATAGAGCAAAGACTTTAAAAAAAAAAAAAAGTGACAAATTCACTTAATGACAGGTCCTTGAACTAATGTATTATTCATTCTGTTACCTGACAGCAGAACAAAATTGTACTCATAAATATATAATGTTTTACACCATTTTTAATGTAGTTTACATTTGTGAAATAATTGGCTGTCTTTCACCGCTTTTTTTTTTTTTTTTTGGGTAAGTGAATGTCAAAAGATGCAGTTCACAACATAGGGGATGCAGACACTGAAGGAACATTCACAGCTGTCCTAGATAAACCTATTGTTTCCAACCTCCAGTTCTGAAAAATGCTTAAAATGCTTTCTAGCCTCTGGAAGGATTTTAAAGGTGTCTTTCAGCATCTAAACTGCTAGTTCACTCCTTTTTCCTTGTTACTAATACTATACATTTCTAAGTGCATTAAATTGTATTAAATTATTCCATTTCAACAAATCGAGTTTCACTATCAGCATGCTTACCTTGCTGTAGTTACAGTCACGCAGAATCTGAACTGCAATAATAAAAATACATTAAATTCCATACTTGGTTTCAAGGTGTAGTGAGAGCTCCCTAGGGCAAGATGCGCTGCACGTGCAGAGGGACCCCAGCACCATCCTCTCCTGCAGGACATGGTCCCACAAAGCCCAAGGGGGGAATATTGGCCATCCTGGAGGAGACAACCATGAACCAGCTCTGCGGTAACCTAGGAAGAGCAAAAAGAAGACAAGGCTGGAGACGGGCATGGCGACAAGGTGACTGCGCAGGCCCAAAGCCACCTGAGAGGGCACAGGCCAGACCAGCCACCATCTCCGCTAAGTCCTACGGCCACAAACAGGGGATTTCACACTTCCCAGCCAATTTTGCTCAGCTGCCAAAATCCACGCAGAACAGCCACCTGAGTAACAATTAAACGAGCCTTGCCCACCCCCCCCCAGAGGATGATGCTGTATGAGAGC
>VZSV01000051.1:1622108-1638802 GCA_013398735.1 Nothocercus julius
TTTTTTTGTTGTTGTTTTGATTTGTTTTTTGTACCCTCTTTACTGTCAATACATCTAAAATATACCACAAAGGTTATACATTGTCAGATGTAGACAGGCATCCTGGTTTATTATAGAAAGGCTTCACATAGTTCATTTCCAAGCCATTTCATATTCTCCCCTTACCTTTTGCATCCGAGCTGGAATATTACTATATTTTCAAAGGGCTCAACTGAACGGGCTGAAATGGCAACAGATTTCTTAAGAAGTAAATATCATTATTTAGAAGCAGATTATCCTTTCGGTTTTGCAGCTGTACAGCTGTATAGCCTGAGCCGCTACCAAGAGCTGTAACAAGTTCTATAGTTTTAGGTGGTATGTGCTCAAATATTAAGCCCAGAGAATTCAGAGCCCACCGAGAGATGGAGAAGGATGAGTGAGCATCTCTGGATGTATTATAATACAAAACTCCAAGATTATCTGTAATTGGCTCTACGGTGATACATGTTGGAACATTTCTTCTATAAATTTTTCCTTTTTTTTTTTTTTAGTTCCAAAGAAGATCCAGAGAAGGCACCTCTTACATGCTGTTTGCATTAGCTATCATGGGAAACGGTACCTATGGACTGAGCCTTGTTTTGAAGATGCCTGCTGCTGAATCTTTCCAGGCCCTCTACTTCTTACACCATCTTCCATGGCTCATTGGGAGCTTTGGAGTTTTGTTCATAGACATTTTTGTATCCTTTTCATATTGCTAACAAGAGTTTTTCAGGGTTGCTGTGTTAAGATGATCAGAAATTAAACAGATATTTTTTCTTAAATTAGAGGTTCTGCATGATTCTAACCTGATTGTAAAGCTTAACCTCTTTCTAAAGAGATAATTTATATACTTTTTTATAACAATGTTTCTTGGTACAAATAAAAAGTTAATAGAAAGTATCTACAAGATAATTTACATTTTGTAGCCCTACAGGGTGTACTGGAAGTTGAGACAGAAGAGGTTTAACATGATTTTCATGTTTACTGTAAGATAAACAGAAAAAAAGAATGATAGTTGTTTTCAAATGCAAGTTTAGAACAATAACTTTGAGAATTTGGCTAAACTGTAGATGTTACTGGAAGACAGCATTAAGGTCAGAGACAAACAACTGTGTTTTAACAAACATATTTTCAAACCCCAGCCTTTAGCAAACAAGCGTGGCAGCTACCCTTAGCTGTGCAATTGGAGGCAAAATCAGACGGATCAGATGCTGAGTATCTCTGAAAACCAGCAGCTGGGCTCACTGAATCGTGTGTGAATTATATTGGTTAGTACGCAAGTTTCTTATGTGCGCTAGTCCTGACGTCAGACACTGTCATTTTTAATTCTTATATCTAACATATATTTATATGTTATATGTGCACATTTAATTTTTATATTCAACATATACAATATGCCTGCAGTATACTAGTTATTGTTATTCATGCTCTTTCTAAAATGAGCATTAACATTCGGTGATAAACAAAAAGCCAAATGTTTAGAACGGTGCTGTACTTTCACTTTATACATTTTGTGAACGGTAACATGCCATTAGCTGGTCTTACCATTCAATGCTGCTCTTGCTGTTCTTTCCATATCACTTTCTATGTTGTATGTGGAAAGCAAGAGACCTAACAATATTGAGACTTGTAAAGAACACAGACCTTGGGCACATAGTTCTATACTCACTTCATTATTCTGTCTATCTGTAAAACAGGAAGTCCAGGCAGGAGGTCTCAAAAACTGTTACAGTTTTTATGTGGCACAACCAGACACTGAATTTTCTTGAATTGCCACAAAAGAGAGCCTTGTGTGTTTTGGCAAACTGATGGTGCTCTACTGAAAGACCCTAAGGATTATTGGATTATACTCCAACAGCTTTATAGTAGTTTCATAGAGAATTCCCAGCCATATTCCCCTCTGACTAGTCTTTAGCAGAACCCAGTACTTGAGTCTTCTAATTTGTATTTTCACTTAAAATAGTATTAACAGGACAATTCCTCACCTTCTCTGGAGGAAGAGTTTCAGTTCTGTGTCTCAAAACTTCTTTCTATTTAGTTCCATTAATTCAAAGAAGAAAGCTGGATAGAATGAAGAGTGATTTCAGGACAGAGGCATATTGTGTCAATCCATATTAAAGGGAAGTTAATCTCCAGATTTACCTGGAACAATTCGGGAAGTCGTGATCCCCAGGTATCAGTCTTGTCTTTCCGATTAAAGTAATTTCATAAGTCATTCCAGCTAGACCAACACTGGGATAGCTTACCCTGGCCTTTGGACGGCCTGCTAAATTACCCTGTCATTCCGAATAGCCATCTGTGCTTTTTGCATCTCCAGCCATGGCAATTTAAGTTGGCACGCACTTCAGTAAAACATTCCGAATTGTGGGAACACGGTTCTTCACTGCAGTGGTGAGACTGAGCTGCGGTTAGTGGCCCTTTTTTGAAATAAATTGCAGTTTTATCTTCATGAAGCAGTGCAGTTGCTTTTGCATGAACAGGCTGTAGGGATTCCTGGTTGCTGGCCTGTGTGGCTGGTTTGGGCTCTCGGGTCTTTTGCTCCATAAACAAAGTGATGATTCGTTTCTTCCTTCCCTCCATTCCATCCCACCGCCCCCAACTGGAAACCTAAAACTGCCAGTATTTATTTACCAAAAAAACACCCTAGAACTTGATCCTGATGACCTTTACAGTATATTATGTGCATGTTTGCAGATGCTTTTCTATGATGTACTCCGAAAGGGAACTTTTACATTGGCCACAAACCTCTTCTCTGCGAGCCCTACCCCGCAGTCACGGTGCCAAGGGTGCACATGACATTCATTTCTCAGGTCTGGCTTGATTGGAGTCTGAATCCAATCTTGCTAATAGTCATCCAGTTCAAATTATATTGCAAACAGATGCTTCCAAATCAGGTTGAGGAGATTATGGAAATCTGGTCAAGTATATAGTGCTAGCTGAAAATGTATGAATATTTGTAATCAACAGAAAACTAAAGCAGACCTCCTGCTTTGAGAAGCCCTCAAGATATGGAAGTCAGTGTTTTCCAAGGAGAGCTTTGTTTCTGTCTCTTGCCAAGCCAGAAAATCAAAATTCTAACAAACTGGTACGTCATGTTAGACCAGAAAACAGGGAGCAGGATTGCCTGCATTTTGAAACAGCAGAGAAATTAAACCCAAAGCTCCTCTTTTCTAAAGAGAAATGTTTTATAGTTGATCATCTGTGTAACAATCAGTTTCTTCCTTGGAAAGGACTTCAAGAAATCCAATCTAATCTGGACTAGAGTAGACTTTATTCCTGGTAATCTCCAGAGTTGCATGAAGGGGAAATTAAATTCTCGTTTCTCAAGGTCCAAGCCAGGATTAGGAGCGCCCTGACTTGGTGTCGTTCCTTTCCTTCATCCGTCATGACTGGCAGTAATTGTTTTTTAGAAATAAATTAGTCTTAATCCTAGCTAGAACAGAGTTCCAGTGTTTCTTGGTGCACAGTTGCACTGGGGCCGTTTCAGTTTGATTTATCAGGGTAACATGGTTAGTTATCCTGTTGCCTTGGTGTCTAAAGTTAAAGTTACTGCCTGCACACAAAGGCAGTTTCCATAAATAACAGAAGTGTCCAGTTGTTTGTAAAGTATGAATGATGCCTTCTTCCCTTTTTCATATTAAGAGGAGTTACATAATAATACATCTAAATTATAAATTAGGCATGATTTTAGCTTTAGTAATCACTTCTTGCCAATGGCTGTTGTGCGGTTGAAGGTAGTTGGTTTGTCAGGAGATGCCTAAGCTTGAGCCTTAACTGGGTCTGATAGTGGCCTTATTGTTGATAAACTAAGTACAAGGTTGTTTATTTTAGGATTCCAGATTGGACATTACTAGAGTTTTATTTAATGTGTATGATTAGTTAATGCTAATTTGTACCCAAAGGTGTGGTACTACATATTTTAAAATATTAAATCAGTTGATAACCAGTTCTACCCTTAAACTTGTAGTAGCCGCCAACATTAAGTTTCCCAGAGACTGAATTTTGTGGAAGTTTTTTCCAGGAAACTTTGTCTGTAAGTCCAATACTTTTTTTCACCCTGCTACCTTACCTCCCTGTCCCCACCAAACCCAAACAACTCTATATATTTAATTCAGACAAAACCTTTTACCAAAATCTTTCTCTTTCTTTTTTTCCTTCTTTTTCTTTTTTTTTTTTTTTTTTTTTTTTTTTTTTTTTTTTTTTTAACTTAACATCACCCTGTTGTCAGGGAACTCTGTTCAAATCCTCTACGTGTACTTCTTTTCATTAAGTGTAGCCAGGCAGTTACTAGATACACAATGTAAAGCAAGTACCAGGCTACTGTACACAGGCTCTTATCTTGCACCTTTTGTGGTTTGCAGGGCAACCACTTGGAATCCATTATATATTTTTACAAAACATCATTCTTTTTAATTTAATTACACTGCAAGGAATCTAAGTCTGACCTGACAATTCAGCAAGGAGCTTTTCCAACCAAAGATACAACAACAACTGCTCTGTCCTCCCATAAATAGCTGCTTTTGCCTCAAAACCATTCCATTTTTTGAATTGCCATTAGATCGCTTATAGATTTAGCCAAGCAAATCCAACACACTAGATCAGTGACTGTCAAACTTCGCTCGCACTGTGTTGCCCATCTGGTGTCAGACTGTGAGCTGGGGCACCGGGTGACACCTCAGACTGTCCCAGGGCACTGTATGATTCCAGCAGGCTGATCCGTCACCATGTCCTTTTCTACCAAAGCACCTGCTAAGGCTTGTGGAGCTGCAGCTACAAGGAAGACTGTAACTGTCCTGCCTGTTGTCTCTTTCTTTCCTCAAGCAGTGGTAGCTGTGTATGCTCTAAACTCACTTGCTAAGCCTGAAGAAGAAGAGTTCCCCACATTATGCTACAGAAAGACTTAAAAAACTGCTGATCTGCTGTCTCTGAAGGAAATCCTGTCTAGTCTCCAGTTGGAAGGGGCCTCAGAGGTGGGTTGCTGGAAAGCCTTGGGAAGGTGAGATAATTCCTGGGGCTCTGCCTAGGATGTAGAGAATTTCCTTTCTATTCATCTAGGCCTCCCAGAAAGCTTCCTCCACTTTGTTTTTATAAATAATGATGTGCGTTAGCCCCAGGTTCCTCACCACCATTGCGTATAGCCGAGTTATTTTAGCTGGCCTGAAGTGTTCCCAGTAGAATCCTGCATGCCAGACTTTCTTCCAGAGCACCTCTATTCTATTTTAAACATAGGATCTTTGATGTTATAGCAGTGGTGATCTAGGGGCAATCCCTTCTACTGTGTTTCCCATCTAATTTCTGCATCAAAGTTTTAAAGTCTATTGAAATACCAAGTGTTTTGGGTCAAGTTCAGTGCTAAACTTCAATATAAAACTCCTCATGTGCCCAGCAGGAATTCTGTGGAGTGAGACATGTTCTTATCCATGCTCCCCCTTTTTTTGAAGAAGGCTCGCTTTCTCCAAGTCAATAGTTTTGTCAGAGTGCTGGAACCATCAGGAAAAAGGACAAGACTTGTTAGTTCTTTATTCTGATATTAGCAGCATTTCCAGCAATCTGCTCTATAGCAGAAATAAGTTACGATGTCTAACTCCACAATTCTCTACTGAGTCACAGTCTGCACGTCGATATTTGTAAGTAGCGAATTACACAGAATTTGGGAGGACTGGGGCTGGGCTGGCACAGGGCAACAGCTTGGGGTCCCACAGGGTTCCTAGGTACCTCATTCCCACTGTGCCCCTAACAAATTAGGACCCTCGCAAGCTCTGCAGTGCAATAGCTAAGGGCCAGGATATTTCCATATATATTTAAATATATATTTAAATCACTTAACCAAGAGAATCTGAAGTTTCATTTAGAATTTTACTCTATTTGGTGTTACAAGTTAAACATTAAACATTTTTGCCAAAAAAAAAGTGGGGAAAATGAGTGTTGAGTAGAATTTGGAAAAGGTTACATACTAAAAGTTACATACCTAACTCTCACAGTTAGGATTAAAGCAATAGTCAATACTTACACCCCAGAACATGAATTAGATGAGACAGTTTTTAAGCTTTCCTCCTCAGAACATAGCATCCGTAGTGTGTGCCGGAATGATAGACTGAACGGATGGTCACTTTTATTATGTGCAGTTTATTTAGTTTTCAGTTGTAAGCAAATAGTGCAAATGCTGTCTGTGCTTCCTATTTAATTACTTCCTTACCCAAAATAACAGGTGATTCTGCAATTCCTTGCGTATCGTCAGCAGAGCAAAGGACAAGGCAATACCAGCGCCCTGGAAGCAGAACCATTACTCATGGGTGAAGAGAGCACCTAGGGTCGCATTGCATTTGTCCCCTGTTTTCACTAAACTTCATCTTTGGATTACTTAAACAGCTAAGTTTGCTCTTGCTTACAGGTCAAATTTATTCCTTGTGTTACTTATTTTGTCATTACTTGTTTGTAGTTGATACGAAGATGATAGATTTCATATTTATTGTGCTCTATCAGAATGATGATCATCATTTTTTCCCCCTCCCCCCCCCCCGTTTTCCCTATTTTAACTCTTTCTCTCTGTTTTGTGTTATGAAACCACAGCAAATGAATGGTCTAGCAGTATTTGATGTCTTGATACAGTGTCTATCGTGAAATGATTATTTTTAAATGAATGCATTAGCAGTAATGTGGAATTTTAAAAACAGCGGATGCAATTAGCCATGTGCCGTGAGCCCAAACTGTAGTTAACTACTGCTCAATCCATTAGCAGTGAATGTAAGTTTGGGGGACTTTCATTCTCATTGTTTTGTATAAATCAGAAGAAAAAACAAACTTTAAATCACTTAAGTTCAAAGGATCGGTCATCAACATGAAAGCATAATCCCAACCTAAGTTAGCAGGAGCATCGTGTATAGCTCACTGCAGACTATAACCCCATGCATTTTATTTTTAAGAGTTAATTAAAGCATTTATACATCAATGCTGATATAATACTGTACATCATCATATACTATATATAAACTTCGTGTGTGACATTCGTTTCCTTACAAGCTTCTGGTTTATATAAGTTCCACAGGGAAAACATGAGAAGCTAGAGACTGTACCTTGCAATTGCCTATTGACTCTCAGGTTTTTTCCAATACTCTGTTTTACCTGAGGAAAATTTCAATAAATTTTTTCTTAGAGTGTAATGATTAACTTGTTCTTCAATAAATCAGTTTGTGAACAAAATTGTTGCTTTTTCAAAAGGCTAAGTATGAGTGTTTTATCCATTTTTGGGACTGATCATGAAGCTCATTCTCTTTGTGATTTCAGACAACTTTAAGTGACCTGATTAAAAAAAAATGAAATTGCTGAGTTCTTGGGTGGAGCTCTTAACAAAAAACTAATGAGTGTAGCTGATAAGACCTAAATTACTTCCAGAAGTGCACGTGAAACAAAAGGAAAAATTTACTCTGGCTTTCTATGGAAGTTTAAATACTACTGATACAAAACTGTATGAAATCAGGGTTTCTTGGTGGGATAATGTCACCCTGACAGTAGATACGAAAACCTAAGCTAATTCCAACTCCCACTGCAGCGGTAAATTAGATAAATAATCAAATCCTGTGATCTTACTGGAAGTGATTTCAGTCACATGCAGCAGTGATCGGGATATTTGACAGTGATTCATTAGTGCGAAGCATGGCACAGGGTGTCGAGCACTGCGGCTCATCCCAGGACGTCCCCTTTTGGAACACATGCAGTCCTGCAGGAATGCTGTGCTTGTCTGCAGCCAGCCAGGTGAAAGTGCTGCTCGGAAATACACAGTCTGTGCTCCTGCTTCAGACTGTGCTACAGTAAGTTAAGGAAAAAGGATTTTCTCAATTGTATTGCGAAAAGCCAAGCACTTCTGAAGCATTTTGCAGTTCTGCAAGATGTGCCCTCACTAAGGTTTATGTAGTATCTTCCTAAATGAAGTCAGTTACTTCCTTAGTCCCAGTGTTTACTTAGAATGAACATGTATTTTCTGATTTCTTACAGAGGGTTTTAGAAGTTAACCTTTTAGTATATAAATTAAAATGCTATTTGTCTCACTTGCAGATTTATACACTGTACACATGCGATTATCAAACTTGCCTGGCTACCAACTGAAAGCCTGACTTGTTACTTTTTAATGCAGTTACAATTTGTTATTATGCCATTTCTTCAAAGATTATTTCCCCTTTTATTGCTATATGTAATCCTATTCTGCATTGTCTTTTAATCCCAGTTTTATATTACTATAGCTTATTAAAACAGCTAAATACAGAGTATGTAAAGTTACTGTGATTTAATTTAAGAATTTTAAGGGAAAACAATGTGTTCTGCATTTAGTATATAGGTTAAATGAATACTTAAAATTTACTTTCAAGTAACCATTTCATTAAAAGAACTGCCTAAATACATACAATTATCAATGCCATTTCTATTGTGTATTAAGAAGTAAGCATTCTTTGTCATCACTTTTCTCAACACACAATTATTTTCCCACAGCCAGCCTGTGCCATGCCAAAAGAAATAGTTAGAACTTTGCTAGAATATACCAAGTTAGAGTCTAAAGGACAGATCCTGATTACCTCTTTGTTAGCTTAAGACAGGAAAATAACGCATGTAGCTATTTTGTTGAAAAGCAAAGTGTCTTAATCTTCTTGCTTTATGTTACTAATTCTTCCCCCCATGCTGCATGTAATCCAAGATTAACAGCATTGTTTTCTAATTTTTTTAACTGTCATGAAAATCTCATTAACTAAAGGAAATATTTAAAATGTCTTCAGGGCTCTCCTCATATTTAAACAAATTGACCAAAAGACTTAACCTAAGTCCAGAGAAACTTCCAGAGTTCAAAGGAAATTATTACAAGAGTGAAGTTATTCGTTGTCATTACATTTTGGTTTTGATCACTTGTTTCTGAATGAAAAAATAAGTAATTAACCATTTCTGACTAACTCTTGAAATTTCAAGTTTGGCTGTTTTTTTTTTCTAAATTCAAATTTTTATTCTGTCTCTGACAAACAATGTATAACTAGCCTGAAGGAAACAAGTTTAGTTTAGCAGCAAAAATGGCAATTGCTTGGCTGCTACATGATCTCATTACCTCCTTTTCCTAATAACCAGCTTTTAAGTTCTGTTGCATCTTCCAGAAGCAGCAGGGTTGTCCCACAGGATTTCTCATTCTGTGCCATACAGAGGGGTTTTGCCTGTGTCTGCACCCACTGTACAGGAAAGTACAACATAAAACCCAGCATCATCTCCATGTGTAAGAAGCAGAAGCACCTATGACTAAAACTGTGTAAGGTCCCTACTTTATCTGTAGGAAGAATCACAAATGAGACTATCTGATGTTGGGCAACAGCTTTGGGGTATTAATTACTCCATCAAGGTTGGCTTGCTTTTCTGTTTTGTTTTTAAAGCACATTTCTCACTGACAGCTCAGAATGTAGATCCAGGTCCTGATAGACAAATAAGCACCAGCTCTTGGTGGTTTTGGAGGGTAACCATTCTGTTGTTTCACCAGATGGCCTTTCTGCCCTGCTTACAGCCAGTTTTGGCCAGAGCTTAGGGCATTGATATTTTATATGTGATGTTGCAATGTTAACAGCAGCGTTTGTAATAGCAAATGGAGAAATCATTTTCCAAAAGAACATCTCGTTTGAATATATTTTTATCTTGATAACTAAATCCAAGTATTTGTTGAATGGAAATTACTCCTTCAGAAGGAGGAAAAGTGTTCTGTGGGTTTTGCTTCCTGTAATGCTTTTGTGTTGCTTCAGTATATATTTTGTTCTTTGTTATAGGACTTTAAAAAAAAAAAAAAAGCTTTAATTTTCTACTTTCTGTTATTGTAATTCTGTATATACTTCAACACGAGATTTAATGAAGTCTCCGTCAACTGAGATGCTATCAAAGAAATTATTACCACATTAACATGCCATCACCAGTTAGTTATTAGTAAATTCTGGAGCAGAGCAAGAACAGTCTTCCTCACCACAGACTGTTTTAACTGCCTTCTGTCTCCTTCCCTTCTTAGCGAGTCGCCTCCTCACAGGAGAGCCGACAGAGTCTCCCAGCGTGTTTTTGGTGACCAGGACCCTCAGAGGTGCCCCAGCAGAGCTGTGCAACCTCGTGCAGATGTGTATCCAGCTGTGGCCACCTTGTCAGTGATGGCCATCAGAGAGCTGCTGCTTTGCCCTGTTCAGAGACCCGAGGAGTTGGTGAATGTTTCGACATGTCTGTCCTGTGGCTAAAAGAAGAAAAAGTTTGAGAAATCTTTACGGTAAAATCTGTTTTTTTTTTTCTTTATGCCCAGGATTTTGATATTTTCAAATGACTGCTTATTAGTAGTCAGGTGAAAGAGGACAAACATGACTTAACAGACAATGAGGAAGGGCCATGCAAAATGCTGAGGCCCAAAGGTGCACTGGGTTGTCACAGCCTCTTGCCGGGACATGATGTGGCTGGTCTGGCAGCCCCTGTGTGCTCAGCACCTGCTTCCCTTCATCACTGCGCCTCCAGCCCACGCAGCACTCCAAAGCTAATGAAATAACCGTCCTCCGAGCAGTGTAAATATTTTCCCTGGTTTCCTAGTGGCAGGGAGCTGGGAAATTACTGTTCCCCACATGAAGGAGGGCCCTTACGTGGTTAAGGAGCATGGTTATGGCCTGCGAGCTCCCTGCAGAGAGCTCTGCTGCCGCAGTCCTACCTATGGAAATGCCTGCGGGATGTGGTGAAGAGCTACCTGCGTGGGCAGGATTCACCTGCCTGGGAAGGAGCAGTGATGAAACCCTGTCCTACTCCTGCCCTGCCCATGCTACATGCCCCAAATCAAGAATCCAGAGGTTTCCTTCCAACAACAGCTTGTGCTGACTGACCATGTCCTTCCTGCAGCACAGTGTGCCTAAGAAGTGGAGGGTTCCTGAGCTGATGAACTTCCGAGCTGGATCTGTGGTTTCTGGCCGAGTCAGTAATCAATATATTTAGATGAGCCAAGACTTGCATTACCCCTGGCGCTGCAGCTCATCTGTCCTTCCCTCCGCTTGGAAAAGGCGAGCAGCTTTGTGGGAGCCTTCCCGTGGCGTGGGCAGCCAGGGAGGCTGCACGCTGCCCCTTCAGAAAGCACGCATCCCTCGGGATCGGCAGCCGGAATTAGAGGGCTCGCTCGGGAAGCGGCGCCCTCCCAACAATAGCCCAGCGAGCCGGGCCATGCCGTAATTGGGAAGTGGGGGGCGGGGTGCTCCGTAATGATTTCGTGGATCAAGTTGTCAGGTCGTCCGTTAATTTTCCTGGACCACAAAATATTGACAAATGTTACAGTAAACTTGTGCTCCCTGCTGCTTTTATTGTCTGTGTTTCTGTATAAACACAAAAATAGCTGTCGCCGAGCGTGACAGCTTGCCTCTAGAAGCAGGGCTGTTTGCGGACGCAATTCCTGGGACTGAGCTGAATCCATTACCCAAAGGTGCCTCCAAGCGGAGGCGCCTCATTACTGGGAAAATGACTGTTGCACTTTCTCCTTTGAATTCTGGCTCATGAGCATTTCCAACCAATTCTTCTGACATTCAAAGGATTAATGGGCCCCTGTACTACTAGGAAAGGTAAATCGAACCAGGTCTGTTTTGCTGTTTAAAGAAATTTTAATAGTGGTAGGGACTATTCATGAATATTAATAGCTTGTAGTACTATAGTATCCATCCATGTGGTTTCTTTCTAGATGCTGCTGGAAATACATAGTATGCAGGCCTGGCATTGATTGATACAGTGCTGAGGTGGTCGCTGTAATGTGCTCCACGCTGCTTTTAAATGATGGCTGCAGAGGAAGTAAGATCACTTTAGTCCAGCTAAATAATATTCCTAATGATAAAGCATTAAAATCAGGTTGATTTTTAGATTCTTCCAGTGGTATCAGACAAGGAGATTGCATTAAACATAGCACTGATGTTTAGTGATATATTGCTGATAATCATTAAAATAGATTAAAGAAAAAATAAGGAGCCCTGGTTGACTTTAGCACAAGTGCTAATTTGACTTTATAACACTTCACCTTAGACTCTCTGAAGTTCTGCACTGCTCCTCAGAGATTTAGGTATGTATTATATACTGTTAATGAGGATTATGCCCCTAAAAAAATAGCTCCTGTTGAAGACAGCACTTTTTGTCTTTCAAATGCATGTTTAGGGGAAGGACCATAGATCTTAGGGCAAGAAGGGTGCTTTGTATTTGTCTGACGTGTTAATGGGCCGCAGTGTTTCACCTGGCTGTTCCTGCCTAGAGTGTGTGGCAGAGTTACTCTTCCCGGAGTTACTGAAGGACATCAGCAGCCAGGGGAGAGTTGGTCTTTGTAGACAGGCTGGCAGGGAATGACCATCTCTGTGGAATGGCCCTTTATTTCTCAGAGTACCTTCAGCTGCTCTTTTTGCACTTTTTCAGGAGTAGCCTGGGCATCCCCCTGCTTACCAAGGAGGTGCTGTAGATCCTTCTTGATGAGGTAAGTGCTTTGTAAATGGAAAGACTCGCTCTTTCTCATGAAGTTAAATGTACAGAGCTGCCTAAACCGTGACTGCAACATGAGCAACCCCCCAACATCGGAGATGGGGCACGGCTGGACCCAAGGTAGTCCTAAACCTGCGAGCACAGTGAGAGGAGGTGACCTCTCCTCTCCCTGAGATGGGTGCCATGCCATGCTGCACTTCGCCTAGCAGCAGCTGTGAAACCTCGCTGAAATCCGTGCAGACGCAGGCAGGGTCGGATGCTCTTCCAGGAGCTATTGTCCCCGACCAGGGGACCAGAGCTGCAGGCACGCCTGGGTAACGGGGATCAGAGCAGCATTAAAGTCAGAGGGATAGGTTGGGAATCACAGTCGTCTTTAACCGTCTCCTCCAGAATGGTCTCCCAAGCACAGTAAGAGTTTTCCCGAAAGCCACCATCATCACTGCTGCGGCAGAACGGGGGCTTTTGCAGGACAGATAGTAGTTGTGGGTAGCGGTAGGGACCAGCAAAGGCAAAGGAAAAAGACTAACACGGAGGGAGACAAGGCAGGAAGGTGCACGTGAAGGAGAGGAGAAACAATCCAGGCAGAATTGATTTTTTTTTCTGTCTTTCTTTCTTTTCCCCCATAGGCAGAACTTCCTGCCCGACCTATTGGCTATAATGCAGGAGCTTGATGCTAAAAGTATTCTTTTATCAGTGAGAGAATATTCCTGCCATTTTTCTAAGCAGGGAAAATGGGTGATGCAGAAGAGTACTCAGGCATATTTGAGGAGAAATTGCTCAGTGTTCAAAATAGCTTCTTGGAAATACGCTGTCATAATCCACTTTATGGTACTCTTCCGGAGCAGCCTTTCAGTCTGCACCCTCAGGTTTTTGCTGTATTGCTGTCTGCTCATATTCAGGATGCTCCGGTGAAGTTTGATTGTTGGTTTTCTGTTAGGATATTGAATAATCACTTGTTTGTGCCTTCAACTGCAAAGGCCTTTTAAAATTGATTACTAGTCTGGCTCTAAGTTACTGTGTGATCTTGTAAATGTAGACAGAAGATGGGCATTTTATGATGTCTGACTTTCCTACAGTATTTTTTACTAAGCAAACCTTAATGCAAAGAGTGGATTTTCATGTCTTTCTTGCTTCTTTTCCAACAATTGTCAGTAAATCAAAGGTACAAGAAGCTGTTTCTTCATCTGCAGTGTTAAAGCTAACTGCAGTCTGTGATCATGTACTTTTGCAAAGGGTGTGGTCCTGTTTCTAGACACTCAGCACACTTGAATGCTGATGATATTGAAAAATACATACATTGACACTTGTGGCTTTCAGGATCTTGCTTCATGTTAGAGGATAGCTTTTCCAGCAGGAAAATACTTTAAAATAAAGCCTGGGAACTGTAGTTGAGGCAATTTGCTGGAATACTGGTATGACAAGTTTAGGAAGAAAGCAAGTATTTATCCCCATGTTCTTCCAGCATCTCTGTGGTTTCTCCAAAAGGCATCAGGTGGTGTTGCCTGAGTCCAGAAATGTGCTCGAAAGCCAAAACCCACCTCCATCACAGTGCTGCTGTTCCAGGTGCTGCTGCAGCCGCTCGTTCCCAGCTGTTTTCCCAGGGCTCCAGCTTGTCCCGGCCCTGGCAGCATCTGCCAGCCATGGGCCACTCACTCGCCTCTCCAGCCAGGCACGTCAGTGATTGCTGAGCTGGAGGGCAGCTCTGGAGGTGCAGCCCTTTCCTCAGCCATGAGCAAGGAAAAGCTCATGCAGAAGGAAAGTTTAAATGCTAAGCATAGAAGAATTCCCCCTTTTTCTGTGTCCATTTTTTAGCATATGAACCTTTAGCTAGAGATTTTCTACAAATGTTAGGGTAGTACAGTCCTCTCTTGTTTATATATTTACAGAGAAGAAGCAAGAAGTGTGAGATATAGTGTGAAACAATAAAAAGTTGTTGGATTACTGATGGATTCATGAGCAGAATTGCTGTCAAACTCAATGAGAGACCTCACTTTTGTCAGCTAAATTACTCCGCTAGTACCGAAGTGCTCTGTTTGTTTGAGCCAGAGCTGTAGTAAAAGCAGTTATTTCCTCTTTTTGCTTTGCTGATTGTTTTTCTAAATATTAAGATTGTTTAACTAATCAGCAAAACATTTCTGGCCTGGAAATAGAGGCCAGACCCTGACACAAACAGTCTGCAGTTTCAAGTTACTGCTGTGTGTTTCAAGGCCAGGCTGAGCAAAAGTCCCGGGCAACCAGAACGAAGCATTGCCAACCGTTCTAAAAGACCTAAAAGCACCAAAGAAACAGGCAACGCGGCAAGCAACCCGCACATGATAAGACTACTGCCCAGCCCAAGGACACGCCCCGACAGCAAACGCGGACCCACACCACCTTCGAAGCCTGCCTCAGACCACTCAAGGAACCCACACAAGCGAGCCCATCACACCTAATGCATCCCCAGAAACAGGACGACCAACCCAGACCCATAAACCCGGCCCAAAGAAGCAAGAAACAAGCGAACTGCAGCTAGCGCTTCAGAAAGCCCCATCAGCAACTCCGCCTCGGTGCCCAGAGAATTAAACAGACCCACCAACTCATCAGCAAGAAAACCCCAAAGCGCAGCGCAAGCACCTCGAGAAGCCCCCAAAGACACAAAAACCACACCCTGCCAATCCGCCCCAAAAACCAACAAACGACGGGCCGCAAGCACAAGACACGATACCCCCAAAAACCAGCTCCGAGCAACACGTAAGTGCCGAATAAGCAAGCGAACACCTCGTGTACCCGCGCACCAGCAGGTCAAAAGCGACGGACCATCAGGCAAAACAGCACAAAGAATAACAAAGAAAATGGAGAAAAAGCAGCACCCATGCCAGCAGCAAGACCAGCCCGATCAGACAAAGGCCTAAAAACAACCGGAAAAGCCGGACCCCCCCAACTAAACCATAACTGAGCTAAATTCTGCAAACAAGATACACTGTAAGACAAAACCCACACCAACACGCAAAGCAAACAACCCGCCAGACAGCATGACACAAGAGAGAGCTAATTGGGCATGGAACGCAACCAAAAAACAGGAAAGACAAGAAAAACCGCCAAATCCCACCAAAAACAGGGGGCACACCCGGCCACAGGCGATGCTAAAAAAAGACAGCACAAAACCACAATCAAACCCAGAACTACGACAAGGAAAAAACCCAGGACACGCGGCAGGAGAGCCACACACTCCCCCGGCGGAAAAGGGCCCATAGACCACGCAAGCCAACCCGCCGCCGCCCCACCAGACGCAACACGTGCCAACAACAAACGAAGCACCAAACACCAAAACCGGCACAACGCGCGACCCCAGCCACCGACACCCATCCTCGCCTCCCACAGCCCGTCAACCAAATCACCACACGCCCATACAGCACAAACAAGACCCCAAACACAAAAACAACACCCTGCAAACCCCCATGCCAAAAAACCCGGTAATACAGCAGTCAAGCAAAAAAACTACACAGCACACGGCACAAAGGTACAGGTAAACAAGGCAGAGCCAACCTGCCCAAACAACTCGACAGCAACACCCCCGTGACACCAACCAGGCTCCGGGCAAACGCATGGCCCAAAAGCACCTACAAGACATAAAACACCGCCCCACGAAAGGTTTCCGCAAAGTCCCCCGCGCCCAGGGACCCAACTCCGACGCAGCACAAACATGCCCACCCAGCAAACGGCCTCTTTCCAGATAAGGAGGCCAAAATCCAGAGAACAAACTGTTGCAGAAAAGGGAGACTGCGGACACCAGTTGGTCGTCAGCAAGACTCGTTTTATTAGTCACTTAGCTCTTCATTTATACACTTCTTAATTAGGCTCATGCATATTACAAAACCTAAGCTCATGATTGGTTATTTACTATCTGCAAAATCAGTACTTGCGACCTCCTGTTTTCAAGCACTTCCACATTCCTGCGGTTTACGATCCAACTCTAACTTGCTTATGTTGGTGCAGCTGCAGCAGCTTCCTTATCTCAAGGACACTCTGTCCTGCTATGTCCTTTCTCTATCAACCAAGTTTGAACAATACTCTCCACATCAAACACTTAAAAACGAAAGCAGAGTTGAAGGTAAAAATTGATCTAGCCATAACTTCTATCCAGGTATTTCTTACGTGGCCTTTTCCAGACTGAGAACCCCATTTATTTTGCACAGGGCTAAAGGAATTATCCTTTGTCA
>VZSV01000051.1:1642032-1658508 GCA_013398735.1 Nothocercus julius
TGTTGGTGCAGCTGCAGCAGCTTCCTTATCTCAAGGACACTCTGTCCTGCTATGTCCTTTCTCTATCAACCAAGTTTGAACAATACTCTCCACATCAAACACTTAAAAACGAAAGCAGAGTTGAAGGTAAAAATTGATCTAGCCATAACTTCTATCCAGGTATTTCTTACGTGGCCTTTTCCAGACTGAGAACCCCATTTATTTTGCACAGGGCTAAAGGAATTATCCTTTGTCAATTATATTGCAACAGGCGGGGGGCTCTGTGATTGACAGATTAGTTGACATTGATAATCGTGTCTGTGAACCCTAAAATGCATCGTGCTTTAATTCTGTGCATGCAGTTGATAGTGCGACCTTGCCAGCCTGCGTGCCTTGGGGATCATGTCCGATACGCTGAGGTGGGTGCATTTTACTGACCTGCGGCAAACAGTGGTGGAGCAGCATCTCAGCAATATAACAAATAATTGTCCTTCGCCTTATGTGGGAAAGGTCTGTAGCAACTATGCATTTATACACAGATTATTGTGGATTTTTTTAAGTTTAAAGTTTAAGTAGAGATGCATGAGCATGGGACTCAAATGTGGGCCATCTTTTCATAATTGTTTTTAAAAGACTTGTTCATAATCCATCTGGCTTTTTTTACAGTGATTACTTATTGCCATGGACTGAACTCTCATTTAGGGTGTCAGGCTAAATCAGGCTCAAGTTTTTCGTGTGGTCTGTTGAGGTTGAAGCCTGGATCAAGGTATCTCCAAAAGCTGGAAGGCTCAACTTGAGATCCAGATGTTGCAGCTCAGAAGAGCTCTGCACTGCTGAACTGTAGCATTATGATTTATTACGGCATGCAGTATAACTCATTTTTACATTGAAAGTAATATTATGTTATATAATCAAATCTCCTTTGTTATTTATTGCATCCTCCCTGCGCAGATGTGAGTGCTTCCCTCTTTCTCCTGGTGAGCATTTTCGATAGTGCTCCTTGTGGTGCAGCTAGGAGCAGTCCTGGAGTGCCTGCCGTGGGCGCGTGCTGGGAAGGAGCCAGGAGCAGGGCTGCCAAAGGGCAGGATGGGGTAAAACCACAGGGAGCAGGCTGCTTTGCCCACTTGCGCCTACAAAATTGCAGTAACTTCTGCAAAGGGTGACCTGGGCTGAGCAGGCAGAACATGGGGCAGGAGCAGCGGCTCACCTGGGGAGGCCTGTCTGAGCAAAACGTTGGCAATAACTCGCTCGGATGTCGAGCTCGGATGTGGTTGTTGCAGCTCTTCTGCGCCTTTGACAGCATGCAGTTCCCATGCGAGCTGTGGCATCCCGCTCACCGTCCCCTCTGGAGCCTCCTCTCCTCCGGACAACCAGCCCCATGCCAAGGATCTGCTGTGTGTCCCAGTGATGGGCTGCACCTGCCACTGGTAGCAGGAAGTTCCTCGTGAGGAGGCGCTCTTTGAAACTCTCATTTTTGTGCAGGTAACTCTCCTAAGTGCTGCTCCTGCAGGTACCTCTCAGAAAATAAAGCATGAGAACATCGTCCGCTTGGCGACTTCTGCCTGGGTGCCCAAGTGTAGGACTGGAAGGGACTATTTAAACAAATTTGGTGCTTGGTATTATAACAGACTGTAGCTAATTGCTTTCATCTGTCACCCTTCCTGCCCGACAGCTCCACTTTGCAGGTTTCCATATGCCACAACAGCTCAGGGTGAGCTGGAATAGGGGTCTGACGGTGCCTGTCGCCGAGGGATAGAAGGTAAATCAGGTGATTAAGAGGAAAAAGGTAGAGCCTCAGGTGGACAGGACCGGTCTGCAGCGCTGGGTGGAAGGGCATTTGTGCCTTTTTTAAATCCCCCCTCTTGCACCAGAGACTCTGCATCTCGTTCAGGAAATTGTGCCTGTAGCCCACCCAGCTGACGTACCCTCTGCTCCATGTTGTACATCATGTCTGGGCCAATTTAGGAGCCACGCAAGTTAAAGGGATTTGCAGGGGGGTCTGCATTGCACCAAAGTCTTACAGGCCTTCAGTGCCAACTCCAATTGCTGTATGTGTACAGCTTTGCGTTTAGAATAGATTATAATATATATTCCAGATGTATTATGCTTTGGAGCTTGTCTTTGCTCCTAATCTTCCTTGTGCCACCATGTATCAGTTCAGTCTTCCTGTCTGTAACAGACAGATGATTTTACTTGGGCTTTTGAGCCCAATGTAGCTGACAAAAAACATAAGACAATCCTCCAACTAACGCCACGCGTGCAGATGCTCCCAGCGCAGGTCTGAAGATGTTCTATTTTCAGCCCTGTTTACCCACTATTTCATTGTATAGTGAAAAACAAATATGTAATATGGGCATATTAAATGCTGATCTTCTTGCTCAACTAGCTCCTAATGTGATTTTTGGTACCACATTGCAGGAAAGGTCTGAATCCTTTTATCTTTATGCAAAAGTGCTGTCATGAATCCAAACAAGTTTTCAGTGTGATGAAATCCGTTTTTTTTTTTTTTATTACTTTTTCTTCTTTTTGTGTGTGTGTATTTTGGTGTTGCTGGCATTTTCTGAAAAGGATATCCTTAAGATAGAGAAGCAGATCCAGCTGCCCACACTCTGGCTCATGGCTCCCTGGCCGGACTCGCTCCGTGAGTCCCGCATTGCCGTGCGGCTTCCGGCTTCCAGCCCCGCAGTGGCATCTTCCACCAGCCCAAAAATGCCACAGACCCCAGGGAGGCCCCAGGGGATGTTTGTGCTTGAAGGTGATGTTGGGTTGAAGAAGAACATGAAAATAAGTGAATGGTTGTCCCAGAATAGCACCACCTGGGTATCAGCACAGGCTTTTGGAGAATAATGTTCCAAAAAGGCAGAGCCTTTCAGGAGTGTGTTGCTTACATGTAAGTAGACACAGACCTTGCCAAGGCTTTTGCTGTGCCTCTTGTTTTTGTGGTTACTCTGTGTGATACTGCAGGGTTTTTTTTCTGCTCTTCTATGTTTTTTTAAAAAAAAACTTTTGAAGTTTTTTGTTTGTTGAATTTTTTTTTTTTTTAATAAAAATACTGCTGCAATAGAGAAAGACTTTGCTTGACAGCCTGGCGATTCTTGTATAAACTCACTGATTTCTGTTTCGGCAGTTTTCGCTAAGATGGTCCGGTGATCGCTGGGGAACGAGTATGAGCGCGTGCTAGGGAGCGAGGATTTCAGGGTTGTGCTTTGCTGCGTTGGAAACCTTGGAGAGGAGACAAGTGAGTACTTTGTCCTCATTGCCCAAGTAATAAAACATTTATAGAATTGGGAAATGGCCCGTGAGACTTTGTAAAATCTTTACTTGAAAAGAATTGGCTGGGCAGTAATTCTAGAAAGGAACAGGAAAGCGGGGAGAGGATAGCAGCTCCTGTTTGCGGTTGGCCGCGGTGCCGTTCTTGGGGACGCTGGCCGCAGCGGGACGGTGCCTTGCGCCCGGACGCGGGCTCTGCAGGGCCCTGGGCGCTCGGCCAAGGCCCGTTTGGCATCTCCTAAGCTAGAGGAGAGCAAGCGTGGCAGTGCTGAGAGCTGGAGACAGAGCAGCTTAGGCAGTGGATTAAGTGCTGTGAGGCTGGCTCCGCGCTGCAGCGGCCCAGAGCTGCAGCGGAGCCACGCGGCGTGGGAGAACCGGAAGAGTGGAGCAAGAGGAGGTGTCTGGGGCTCAGATGAGACAGGTAGGGGTATGCTCTGACCCACCTGGGGTAATTGATACCTTGGGGGTGTTACAAGGACCTCTGGGCACTGCTGCAGCAGTCTGAGCTGCGCTGGCATCTGGGGGAGCCGCTTCCCATGGGACACAAATCAGACGCTGGCCGTCGTGCAAGGGGGCTGAGCACTGAAGGAAAAGTGCCTCCAGAAAACCTCTTCCTGCTTATTGCTCGGGATGGCCTGAGTCATTATCTGTCTGCAAACACTGGCCAGACTAAGCAGTATAGGGAGCTGCCCTATCGCTGCTGCCTTGGATGCGGCGTGTGCTGCACGTGCAGGGTTCCAGCCCGCCTCTGCTGGGGCGGCTGCAGGGCGTCCCATGCCGGGTGGGAAGAGGACCCTCCTGTGGGAGCTCCACATAACGAGTACCGCAGCAGGGGCTCTTGCTGCCCTGCGTGGGCTCTCAACCTGCTCCCATGGGGCAGCTCGGCTTCAGCAACTGTATCTTAACCGCACGTCACCGACAAAAGGGCTGCGCTTCTCATGACTTTCCATCACTTCATAATGAAATATTAGCAAATATTAAAAAAAAAGAAAATTATGGGGGAATTATGCTGTGCAATTCTCTGCATCAGGGTTAAAATGTAAGCAGCTCTTGCATCTCTCAGGTGCGTTGGCCGCAGCGCAGCCCCTCTGGGTCCTGCTTTTCGCCCCTTTGGACGTGTCCTCACCCTTGGCTATTTTGATACCAGCCCCCTTGTTGCTACCCCACAGGAACCATTTCAGCTGTGAAAGCGCTCGGTATTTCAGCAGCAGTGAGAAGTGTTGCTCGCACCGTGCAGGAGCGGTCCCACAGCTTGCAGCTGTTTGGATGGGTTTGGTGGATCCCATGTTTTAGCTACCCGGGGTTAGGCTGCTGGTTACATTTTTCCTACCTTGCTATTCAAACAACGGAGAAATAAGACTAGCCACGCTGCTGTCTCCTTGTTCACCTGCTGCCTTCCCTCCAGCTCACGCTTCTCCCTGCTGTTCTAGTGATGGGAATGGCTTTCCAGTGAAGGCCACAGGAAATTATGTTTTCCATAGGTGAAAACTAAACACATCTCATCTGCTGCCAGCTGGACCAAGCAGCGCAGAGTTAAGAGAGAACTTCGCTGCATTCCTCCACTTACCTCGCAGCTTCCAGGATTTACTTCAAATTAGACGGAATTATTAAGAGCAGAAGCAAGACAGACAATCATCTTGTCACCAACCTCTGTAATTGAGGGAAACCTGGATTTGAGCATGGCAAATGCCACTAATTTAATTCTTCGGGGGTATCTGAAGTGACCCGCACAGGCCAGGTATTTCAGTGCAACCCTGTCTCTAATTAATAGCAGTGCTTGCTTAAAGGGATCAATATCTGTCCTTGACCTCAATGCACAATTTAAGCTATTACTGTATCACTAAATATGAAATGAACTATAATACATTTGAGAGGCAAACCACTTACATCGAACCCAGTAATACAGACAAGAATCTTTTATTATAGCAAATGAAAGCTGTGTGGTTATGTTTAAATATGCCAAATGCTAAAGACTGCAATGAAAGACTTTTCTCTAGCTGATTTACTGAGAAGCGTGGACCGGCTAACCTATGTCTCCGCGCGCGCTACCTTTTCCAAGACGAAAAACTCTTCTGGAGCAAGCAGTTCTGCTGCCCCTCATTAAAATACTTCACTTAGTGTAGACTGAAAATAGTCCTTACAGTAGGTGCACAAAAGCTTGAATTTGTGGGCTGGATTTGCCCATATCCTGCCAGCCCAGAAGCTGCTGCCTTTTCAACATGCCCCATTTCAACCTGCTTTTTATTAGATTCAACGAAACTGGGCTGGTTTGTTTGTTTTTTCACAAAACTGAAGACATGCTGCTAGCTCCTAATGAGTAAAACCTGATGAAATCATGATTAAGAGATTGTCTGAAGTGTAACTGGTGAACAACACTGTGATGGCTGTAATGGAAGCCCAATCATCAATAACACTCTTCTAATTAACAGATGATTTAAAAGTCTCCACCGTCACATGGGTAAACAATCTGTTGGAGTAATACAGAGGTTGTCAATGGTGCTTTTATGTTCAAAAATAATCCTGTATTGTACGCTAGGTCAATGAGAAGCTGCGAGAGGTGAGAGCTGTTCAATACTCATGGCCTAAGGTCTGCAGAAATTTCCATAATATAAAAATGGATTCTGCAGGGACAAGAATGCTAAAGTGCTGCCTTCCTACTTCAGGCAGTCACTCTTGTGTTGCCTCATGCGCCGTAAACATCTCTAATGGCGGTATTTTCCTGAAATTCTTTGTTTAAAACAAAAAAAAACCCTGAAAAGTGGAAGTGTTTGAAATCGTGCTGGTCGCATTTCAGCCTTTTTTAATGTTTCAGCTGCTGTGAGCCCGTCCTGTCCCACCTCAGCTCGCTGGGCCCCGTGTGCTGCAGGATGCATAGCCGCTGGAGGCAGCGCCTCAGTTCTGTGAATTCTGTGTGTATCGGGGGGGAAGAAATGGGCAGTGAGGGCAGGTTTCCCTTTTGTGCAAACCGTATCTCCAGAAGAGCTTTCCTTGCTCTGGCTGCTGTGCAGAATGAGGGTTTTTCATTTGCAGTCCCAAAGGAAAAGTTGTTAGTGAATGCTGAGCGGTCCTCTTTAGTCTAAATTAATTAAATGACACAGTATCTATTGTATGGAATAAATGGGGATCGTTTTACATGGCATACTGTATACAGTGATTATAACGTGTGATCTTTCTAGAGAAATATGGAAAAACAATGTAGTTTGCTGGAACGCACATTCCTCCGTGCTGTAATACATCTCCTTGTTAAGCAGTAATGCAATGTAATCCGCGGTGACTTAATAACAAACATGACAGATGTATAATCTCGAGTAATGTAAAACGTTGTAAGCACAAGATGCATGTGACTATCCTTCATCTAAAACATGTGTAAATCACCAGCGTTCCCGAGCTCAAGCAGCAAACAAAAGCTGCACTGATGCCAGTGGAAACGCATATGATTATCACATGAGCACTGTAATTCTGCTAATGCTTTCAGTGTGCAATAAATAATTTTGCAGGCAGAACCCCATTGAAGTCCATGCCCCAAATTAGTTTACTGGAAACCAAGTTCGGTTTACTAAGACTTTCTTCTTGTCTCGTAGGTCTTACTGGCTCCTTCCTGGGATTCCCCAGGAATTTCAGAGGGAAAGTGTTTGTGGGTCACGTCTCAGTCTGTGGTGTTACTTGAGCAACAGGCTTCTTCCCAAGACCCCTGCGCAAATGCCAAGAAGGGTACAGGAACAAAACAACCTGATACGGTGTGATGGGGACGCACCAGGCAGGTATTTTGATAAAGGTTGCTAATGAAAACTGTAATTTTTCACTGAAAATGGCAAAATGTATTGAAACATCCCAATATTCTACAGATTTCACTCAGAGGAGTGTCCTGGTATTCCCTGTCTATCAATCGTAATTTCCAGTAGAAATAACGACCTCCGTTGTGACAGAGGCTTCCTTTAGGATCATTATCAGATCTTTAGGAAGCATTGCTGGGAGAGGAACATCAGGCAAATTTCTTCATAAATCACTTTAAACGATGAGACGCCTGTTAAGAGAACACATGGAGGAGGAGGAGCTCGGAGGCCGCTTTGGCGAGGGGCCAGTCCCTTCCCGAGCTCCTTTCCTCTGCACGGATCCCAGCTCCTGCCAGCGCTCCGGAGCCTCCTGCCTTTAGCCACCGAGACTGGCACAAAGGGACCCGGCAGCTCGTGGGATGTATTTGAGGCTGTGCGGGCGCTGACACCTCTAGCAAAATCCTGCAATCCCCTCGCAATATCTTCCCCTAACAAACTTGCCCTGGTATTCTCTTGGAGAGGAAGGGATGATTGATGCTTTTGAAAAGCAGTCTAGAGTTTCTGGTTCTTCATTATGTTCTATCTCCAGTTATCTCTGAGAATTGGTGCTTTTCGTCCCGGTGATAGCGTGAGAGTTGCTGGAGTCCGGAGACCCCTCAGTCTCTCCCAATTTAAAAGAGGCGGCTGCTGTTTTTTCCCCACTAGCCATTTCTAGTGAAACTTACACACTTTGCTTCTCAACATTGAAGCTGTACTGTAAAGCTGGCCAAGTATCACTCCAGAAAATGTGCCCAAATGTAGATCCATGGGGAGATCTGTTCAGGCCATCAGACTTCATCCCACGTTTTGTTGCTGGAGCCGAATTGGCAGTGAGATACAAACACAGTTTTGAGCCATGTGGGCTCAGACTTATCTGATGTCCAGATACTTTTTGGTAGTATTTTTCTGCAAAATTTCTCAGCACCGTCCTGTGGGCACTACTGATGTTTATTTTCAGAAACATTGAGTGTTTCACGTTTTCAAACCGTGATAAACTTGGACTCTTGATACTTCATATAAACCCTCTCCAAGCCTAGCTCTTTGCAGTTGCCCTGAAGGAAAATGGAAATATGAAAGAAATATGGAAAAAGGGAAATCAAACAGAGTACAAAGAAAGGAAGAGTCAAATTTTAGGGAGATGAGCACTTCTGCACAGAAAACAGCAACGCCTGTGTTCTCTGCATTCATGTATTCTTATTTTGACTCATCATATAACTCCAGCTGTGGCAAGAGGGTTGTGAGAAGGTAGTTCAAATACAGATTTTATATTAAAGTGGAGGAATTAACAGAATTATTCAACCAGCGCAGAAACAGCCCTATTAAACAACTGTGCGTGGTACTTGAGCTGTTAATATATTATCCCCTAACAGCATTTTGCATTCTTTTAAACAATGGAAATGCTGCACTTGGAATACACTAATTTAGATAAGAAAATAAAATATGCAAAAGCTCTTCCAAAGAATGGCTTTTATTAATCCCCAGTGAAGCGACGTGGGAGCTCCGCGCGTCCTGCCGGCTGCCGTGAGCCGGGTCCCGTGGTGCCCACGCGCCTCCGCTCCCGGCCCAGCATCTCCCCTGGGATCCGGCTCCACATCCCGCCTGCCTCGCTGGGGCAAGGGGTGTTTGGGGCTGGGCCGCTCGGGAGCTTCGTTAATGGGGAATTGGTTGAGCTGGGTGCCAGGAGCTGGCAGGCATTGGGCAGCATCGCCCTGGGACAGGCAAAGGTTTTGCAGCTGGGCAGCCAAAAAGGCGAGAGCTCTGACATTGTTTTATACGTTCTTTACCAAAATAATTGCATAAAACATGCTTTTTCTTTTTTTTTTTTTTTTTTCCTCTCTCTCAGGGTTGTTGCTGACTGATGTGGCTTCATGAGCAGCAACCTGGACACGCGCGTGCTGGAAGCCTTGCTGAGGGCACAGGTGGGATCTGGGCATAACACCGCACGGAGGGCCAAGCTTAGAATCCAGCTGAGGAACTCTTCTTTTAATGCAGTTAAAACATATGAAAAAAAATTCTCTGAAATGTTTTCTTTTTCAAGCATTGAGGCTGAGCCTGTGAGTACCGTGCTGCATCCCGGCACATCCCGCTGCAACCTGGCGCATCCCGACACCCTGCTGAGTTTTGCTGATCCCAGCACTGCGATAGGGCACATGCTCCTTGCTCGCCAGGTAACAGCGCCCAGACCTGCAGCCATGCGGATGTGTGTTCCCGGTGCGGAGCATGGCTGCTTTTCCGACCCGTCAAGACACGTGTGCCGCCCCGGCAACAGCATCGCGCCACTGATTGACACTGCAGAAGGAGCGAGTGCTTAAATATGTATGTAAATATTTGAGCTTCACTTGCGGCATCTATTTACTCAAAAATATCCCCTTAGCAAGTTTACCCTACCTGATCCGCAAGTTAAACACATTTTCAAAAGATGCGCCGAGGAAAACAAATAGCAAGCGCCAAAGCCTGGACCCCTCTCGGTCCTTGTGTGGCTCGGCATTCCCAGCCGGCAGCGGGAAGCGCGGCGAGCGGGAACGCGTCATGAGCCGGGCCGGGCCGTCGGAGAGGGCAGCCACTCGTCTCCGGAGGCGCCTGCCACAGCCTGGGGACAGAGCAGACACATGAAAGCGGGCCTGGATTTGCCTTGCAATGACAGCTGCATATTAATCTAAAGAATTTCTGAAAAATCAAAAAGACACTTTTCAGCAAAATGCACCCCTAGAGCCTCAATCACAAAGCGAGGGAATAAACTTGAAACGGGATTGATTTCATCTTAAAGGGAAGAGCTCTTTGAAATGCTACCAACTGCAGTTGTCTTATTTGGTTTTCAATACTATAACAAAATTGTGCCATATTGTGTCAAATAAGGAGATAATATAACAGCTTTAAACAAATTTTGTAATTATGGGATCAATCAGAAAGGAATTAAATCCGCACGCACTGGACGAGTCGTCTCACTGAATACTGAGCAGCTCCAAACCTCACCCCGCAGCCGGCACGGCGCCGCTGCCATCCTGCGAGGGCCATTCCCTGCGGCGGCGGCAAGGCAGAAACGGGCGGCATCGGAGCCCCTTTGGGTGCTGCCGGCACCCAAGCGTGACGGCAG
This sequence comes from Nothocercus julius, assembly GCA_013398735.1. Classification (NCBI taxonomy): domain Eukaryota; kingdom Metazoa; phylum Chordata; class Aves; order Tinamiformes; family Tinamidae; genus Nothocercus; species Nothocercus julius. The sequence continues at coordinate 1,652,188 of VZSV01000051.1, forward strand.
CAGCCTGCAAGGAACCGCTGGTGTTAAGGGCTCCTCCGGGCTCTGCAGCCTTCGAGCTTCCCGCCAAGCCCCCTGCCTCTGCGTGGGACAATGCGCAGGGTCACTTGGGTTTCTGGGTACTTTATAAAGAGCTTGTCCTGAAAAAGGGCCAGGAAGAGCCTTTCGCTGGGAAGCGGAGCCGCACGGAGAGCCACAAAGGGACCTGAGCAAGCACTGGGCACAGCACAACATGCCCAAGCGCCCAGTAAATCACCCTCTGCCCGGCCGTAAGCCCCAGGACTAGCCGTGACTTGACGCTACAAAGTGCTGCGTTTCCAAAGCAGTGCTTGGTGCACGAGCGAAGCTGCGCGGGGCCGGAGCGGCTGCTGCCAGCATAGCAGCTCCGTGGGGCCACGGCAGCCACTGGTCCGTGCAGCCCACGGTGTTTCTCCCCCGTTGGTTCTTCCTGGGAGATGGCACCCAGTTTCCCTGCTTTTCCCGGCAAGCCAATCTCTGCTCCTGAGGCGCCGCGGGGCCGGGCCGCAGCAGCGGTGCCGCCTCCTCGCCGGCGCCCGTGCGAGCGGACAGCTTCGCAGCTTGTTGTATAAATACGGTGTTTGTTCTTCGTAATGGATTTCAGCAAGATATGGTAAATATTAACTCCCAGGTGGGGCCCGATGCATAATTCATCGCCTCGCGCACTCCGACTGCTCCGTCTCTCCCGTGATTAACATGTAAGGCATTCATTATATTTCCCAGGCAGCGTATAGACGGGCGCCGAAAGCTCTGCAGCTGAATACCAAGCACCTGGGCACGGACGAGCACGCGGCTCCCTCTCAGCTCCGCTCTGCTGCCCCTGTTACTGCCGCAGATACCTCGGAACTCAGCACGGCGAGCTCGGCACCTTCCCGGAAAGGAATTTCCTCTGGCTGCGCTGTCCGAGCTGTGGTGTCCGTGTCCGTATGTGCAGATGCGCAGGGCTGGTGCCCCTGGCACCCCTGTGTCACGGCAGGAGCAGCACCTGCCTGGGGTCTCCTTCCAGCCAAGGGAGACCAGAGGGCTGAAGACAAGGAGGCTGTTGGAGCAAAGGGGCAGGACCTTGAAATGGGAGCAGGCAGCAGGGAAGGCGGATCCTGCTCTGGCGAGGGGAGTAAAGTGGAAGTCGCTGGCAGGGGCACCAGCAATAACTCCAACAGCTTCTGGCTATCAAGGTCTGTCCCCTGGCCTGTGGGACCTGCCATTCCCCAGCATTTGTGCAGAAAGAGAATTCTATTGAGTGATTTGTCACTGAATCCTGGGTGAAGCTGCATTTCTGTCCTTCCTAAACCTCGGCTGGAGAGCAGTGCAGCGGCCCCCACGATGCCCTGTGCAGCCTGTGGCATCAGGTCCTGCAGCTTGTCCCGCAGTGAATAAACCAGAAACGTCTGTTTGCACCTCACTCTCACCCACGCCCTCTCAAAGGGGAAGCCAAAGCAGCTGCTTAGATCCCTGCAGCCTGCGCCGGGGCCGCGGACAGCGGTGCCTGCGGCACGAGTAACCTATCCCGTCTGGTGCTTCCCGCTCCTCAGGCGAAGCGGAAGGAGCTTCCCATGCTAATGGGTTCCTCTGCCCATCTGTTACATCTGTGACTCCTGGCAGGGCCACATGTTTTTCCTTCTTTTCCTAAAAGCTTGGCATGCCCGACACGGGTGGCTCCGCACCACGAGGCTCCCGCCTGCCTGATCCGTGTCCATCGCCATTGCATGGGGTGACAGCAACAACCCCAAGATGTCCCGGCCCCAAACCCTCCCTGTTCGACACGGCCTGTCGAGCTCCTCCTCCTAGATCTCCTCGGAGCTCGGCCGGCAGCGCCGCCCGCTCCCGTCGGGATGAGCTGCCAGGTCCATCTGCGTTCCTGCTCCTCAGCTCTGCCCTCCTCGCGCCCTCCACGCTCCCCACCCGCTGCTGCTGGGAGGTTTGTGCTAGTTAAGGGGTAAAACCTTGCTGTATTTAACCTTAAATGTGCATTTCGTCCACTTAATTGTAGTGGAATAAACAGGATTTATATGTAAATAGGATTTATATGTAAATAGGATTTATATGTCTTGGTGTTTTATCAAGCCAGGAGGTAAATAAGGGCCTCACCTAAATGGCATTTAAGCCAAAGACTAAGAAGTTGAGGCCAGCGCACTGATTTTATCCCTTTCCGGGTTTTTTTCCTTGCTAGGAGCCCTCTTTGCCTTTGCACTCATGCGGTGACAGTGCGACACGAAGCCGTGGTGCTAAATGAAAGAGGTGACATTCAGCAATGCGGTCGAGGGCCCGGGCGCGTCACATGTTAAACACCTGAGGGGTATAATCACCTTTTAATGTGAGCACGAGTCCCATTAACATTAATGGGGAGGAGGGGGCCGTGCAGAGGCTTCAAAAGCAGAATATGCACCTGAAAGTGCAAATTAGCACTTGCAAACTCTACTGATACATAATTAAAGCGCATCGTTAGCACAGAGCTGCGTGTCGTTCGGCCCAGGCAGCAAGGCCGTGTGCGCATCGCAGCCAGAGCTAAAGCACCGTTTAGCCACCAACACGAAGCCGGGGTCAATACTGGTTCATCAGCGCCCGTTTCCTGCGAATTTGGAGTTTTGAGAGCACGTTTCAGTTATTGCCGGCCTCCGGCATCTCCGCTGCATTAGCTCCTTCCCCTTGTGGACGGGGCTCTCTCTCGGAGTCTGCCAGCTGCTCACCCCCTTGCCGGATCAGCCACCCTTGGCTTTCTCCATCGTTCTCTGTAATTCCAGTTTTCTGTGTAATTCCGAGAGGTTTTCGCTGCCCTCTGCGGCCAGGCGAGCAGGACTCCGCTGCTCCCAGGCCTTGTGGCGTCCGACATCATTTTGGGTACGTCCTATTCGTGTGACCCGTGGTGATTTGAGATGCCCTAAAATAACACACTTGGGCATCTCCCCGTGAAGGGAATTTTACAGTGTTTGAACTATATCCCTAAACACAAGTCCCAAGCACCAAGCCCATCCCTGAAGCTGTCAGCAAAATTATTTTGCAGTGTGAAGTATTTGTGTACCCGCAGCTGCCTAAAGAGCAGAATGCTGCAAACTCACCCCAGCAGCCACGCGCGAGGTTTGACTGAGGTCGGTTCTGTGGATTTCATTGCAAATCTTGCAGCAGGTGAAGTGAGAAAAGTCCCAGCGTCTGGAGTCTAGCAAAGGCACAAATTCAGATGATGAGGTTAAAACAAACAGGAAAAAAAGTGTCATTCTTTCCTGTAGAGAAAAGCAGAAAAATGGGAAGAAGGTGCCCAGGAAGGTTTCTTTTTCTCGCATTAAAAATGAGAAAGATTCTGCTTCTAAAACCCGCGATCCCCTCTCCTTGGCCTTGGTGCAGCTCCTCATCCCAGCCCTCTTCCTGCAGGAGCCCAACAACAAAACCACCAGCACGCAGGAATATTGCAAATTACCCCACATACCGCATTCAAAGCAATCCCTCCTTTTAGGAAATAATTATGCCGAGAAAATGCGCTTTATCTCCCTAATAAGAAATCATTAATTAGGAGACGCTGACCCAACGAGCCGCGGCGGCGTGGTGGATGCTGAACACTGCTTTTGATCAGACCTTTTACAAGCTCGCGGTTGTTAATGCTGCCGGTTAATTACTCACCCCTTTACGGACGGAGCTGGCTGGAATATTTCATGAACACTCTTTTTTTTTTACTGTTATTATTCGATAGCACCGTTGCGTTCGGCACGCGAGGAATCGCGCGTGCGGACTTGCCGTCACCTGGCACCTCCACGTTTGGCATCGGTGCTGCGCAAGGAACAGGCTCGTTGGCGCTCGGAATCAGCGTGCCGTCCTTGGCCAGGGAGCCGCTCCGGGCGCCGCGCTGCCCTCTCCAGCAGGACAAAATCAATTAGCGCCGACAGGGAGGCCGTTATGATCCCGCCGTGTCACCGGATCCACACCAGGGGAACCTGCTGGCGCCTGCTAAGGGAGTTGTGCAAATCCCAGGGCAAGAGGAGGCGGATCTGGGCACATGGGTGCATCTAAAATCATCGGATTTTGCAATCGCCTTGGATTGTATTTTGCAAAGCGTCCCCAGCGAGGGCTGCTCCGCGGGGCCGGCGCACAGGGAGGTGCTCTTTGCCGGCAGCACTCCTGGCCCTCGCAGCTCCACCGTGGATTTGAAACCATGGAAACGGAGCGGGAAGCGCGGCCGGAGCCAGGGGGATGCACGCGCGGGAGCTGCACTGCAGGAGGGCACGCAGTCCCCGGCGGCAGCTTCCCGCCCGCAGCCGCCGCCCGCCGCATTGAGGGACGGGCACCGATGAGGACGCCGGACACTTCCCACTTCCCAGAAAGCAGGATTTTAAAGCCCTCGGAGCATCGAGGATGTCAGGATAAACAAGTGGTTGTTTTCCATAGCCCCCTCCCCACCCCGAGCCGGTTTTCCCTTTGCTCCCAAGCGAAGGGGCTGATGGCCACCGTCGTCGTCGCTGCTCCGTGCCTGCTCATCCCGCCGAGGATTCCCTGCCAAGCCTGTTATTACAGCATGGATCGCAGTTCAGCACGTGTTAAATGAATGAATGAGGTTTATCGGGCCTATAAGTGGCTTTATGAGGTTTGGGTCCAAGTTCCTCCAAACTTGGAAGGCACCCAGGGCGGTTTGGTTTGGGAAGCCACAATGAGACGTGGAGACTGGTGGCTCCCCCAAAAAGAGCCACAGTGCAGCCGAGTGCCTCCGGATCCCTGCGCTTCCAGTGCGGTGGTGCTGCTGACCTCCATCTCTGCAGCTTCCATCCATCCATCCATCCATCCATCCATCCATCCATCCATCCATCCATCCATCCACCCGGATCCCTCTGCATCCAGGCTGGCAGGGGATGAGGGTGACGCATCATTGCAGCCCACATAGCGCCCAGCAAGAAGCTCTTCCCTCCCATTTGCCCTTAATCGTATAGTGAATTTTCAGCTATATGATGAAAATTCTTGCAGGACAATTATTTTATGACTGAAGGGTCAAAAGGGGCCTGTCCAGAAAGAAATATGTATGAAACGCCACCCTCGTACACGGAGCAGCTCCAAAACTCCTTCCCACAGGATTTACTGCGGAAAACCCCCTCCGACGGTCTCGTACAGGAAACCGGAGCTGTGCGGCGTCTTTTTTTAATTTGAGCAACATACACAAATCAAGGATATTTATTAAATCAATGTAGAGTCGTTTTTACAAGGAAGCATAATTTAAAAACAGGCATAAAAGGTTCGGAAAGTAATGATACACATCTCCTCGGGACAAATGTTATTTCGGGGATTTATGGTAATTCCTCCTGCGAAAGGAAAACGGGGCTAATTGAAACAAACTCCGCTCTCGGATACAGCAAGTGCTGCCAGTCCCGAAGCGGCGCTGAGGGCCGGCGGCACCGCCGCGCTCGCCCGCCTTTATGTACTTTTTAATTTCCTCTGCGGAAAATCTGGTCTTCATAAAAGGGCTGCGAAGGAAAATGTGGAAAAAGCTGATGCGTTCCATATTCGCCTTGTCCAAGCGCCTGGAAGCAGCCCAATTCCTGGCGCCAGCTGGGGACGGAGTGAGGAAAGTGGCTTGGCAGCTCCGGCAGCTCCGGCGCTCCGGCAGCGGCCCCGGCGCTCGCTGGCGGCTTCCCCGCCGCCAGCAAGGTTCATTTTCGACGAGCCGAGCACAGCAGGGCCCGTTCCCGGCGTGTCCAGGCGCCCGGAGGCGCCCCGCGTTGTCCTGCCCGGGCGGCCACGCGGGCTCTGCGTGGCCCCCTTGCAGCGGGTAGCTGCATCCCGCGGCGCTTCCCTCCGGGATAGCTGCTCGAGAGCCGAGTTCCTGCATGGAAATGCATTCCAACTTCGGCTTTGAAAGCGAAGGAGCTCCACTTTCCCACGGTTAATTAGGCAAATTAATTACAGTGCTGAGCTACCAGAGCCGAAGGAGCAAGCGGCCCCTTAGACATGATCCCTGCAATCGTGTGGCTCCTCCTCGGCTCGTGCTACGTGTTCCCGACAAAACTTGGGTAGGAAATAGACAGGATTGGTGTGTGCTCCGGCTGGGCCCCACGGCAGAGGGAAGGAAAGATGGTGATGCAAAGAGATGGGATGGGATCAGGACAGGGATGGGACAGGGACAGGATGGGATGGGGAGGGAGAAACATGGAATGGTATGCACCAGGGATGAAACAAGATGGGGAATGGGATAGGGTGGGAGGGGATGTGCCAGGGACAGGATGGGATGGGATGGGATGGGATGGGATGGGATGGGATGGGATACACCAGAGACGGGCTGGGATGTGCTGGGGAGGAAACAAGATGGGGAATGGGATAGGGTGGGAGGGGATG
>VZSV01000051.1:1664405-1676807 GCA_013398735.1 Nothocercus julius
ATAAAATAAAATAAAATAAAATAAAATAAAATAAAATAAAATAAAATAAAATAAAATAAAATAAAAGACTCCTTCCTTCAGATATTATTTTGGTATCTAACCTTTCCAAGCCAGTCTGTGTGGCCTGGCTGTTGAAGCAATTGAGCAAACTCTGAAGCCTAATGGGAATACAAAGGCTCTCAATTTAATCCATATCATAAAGATGATGGGTTTAGATATTTCCTTAAGATAAATTAAGAACTTCATGCTAATTTGTGTGTCCGATCTGATGCAATCTGTACAGCTCACCCAACCTAGTTCACACGGGTATTATTATTAGAGCTGATTGCAATATGCGTCTCCCAGAGCTGTGTTTGGTTTTTGAGGCTACTGTCCACACCAGAATCAGGGGCACAGTCCGTCAAAGTGCAGAAGGACACGTCTGCTTTCGGGCGCTTCTGCAGGTGCGAGCTGAGGGTGCTGATCCCGATCCGGATGTCTCCGGCGCGCCGGGGCCGGCGTTCGGTGGCCACGGCTGCTCCGGGGGCAGCACAGCAGCAGCTCCAGCATCGGGGGTGGTGGCCACACACCCACAGCAAAATTAAATGATGATTAAAGGTACCCGACTGCAGGATACCCCAATCCGCATGGGGCAGATGGCTCCAGGAGGCTCCTGCTGCCCATTCCCCATAATAACTGTTCCAGATTCTTAAAAAAACGCCATTTACCAACCAGAAAAGCAAGCACAACTGGGACCCATATTTAATTTTTAAAGCTTGTCGTGCATAGAGCAGCATCACCTTCCTCCATGGAGTCAGGGGCTTGCAGCGAGGCAGCTGCAGCGCGTCCGAAACGTATCCGACATTCCCGTGCCTTGCTCAAATTGGCTGATGGGTGGCACTGAGCAACGGGGAATGTAAAGGGAGTATCCCACGCTATGGGAAAACGGCCTGCAGACATCTTACGGGGGAATTTTCTGTGAGGAACCGCAGTTGTGGGTATCTGGTGCATCCTAAAAACAGCCAGAGACAAATCGTCGAGCTCACTGCCGCTGAAATTTCATTTACTCACCAGCCGCGCTAATGAGCCGCTGCAGAGGGACTCCTAATTAGATCCACTTCATTCCTGTCACCGAAATTAATTTATTTGCTTCGCCTTCTAGAAGCAGTTTGATATTTCCCTGATTTTTAAGCGTGGCGATGCAAAGCTGCAAAGCTCCTTCTGGTCCTTACGCCGGCTCGTGCTCATGGAGCCGGGAAGGTGTAAGAGCCGTTTTTGGTGTGGTGCAGCCTCAGCCGGAAGGTGTTTATCCATGTATTTGAAAAAAATGCAGTGATAACAGCAAGGCTAATTTATCTGCACATGGGAAAAATTCCCATGGTTGTGAATACTTGGCATTTTTATGCATTTTTATGCATTTTACATAAAATTTCAAAACACATTATAGAATTACTTCCTTTGCTGTTTACACTGAGGGCTTGTGAACGGGCTATGCTGGTATGGAGATTGGCTGCTGCGAGAGGCACCCGGAGACTGGGAATGCCATGGGAACCTCGCGGATAAGGACGCATGGGCCGCTCCATCCCACCCCTAAGAAGCATTTTAGGGTATTTGGTGCCCTTCCAGACTTAGTGTTTTATTAATATGAATAATTTATCAGACGTGGAACAAGGTGGACTCCTTCCAAGGCACTTCTGCAGAGTGCTCGGATGAACCTTCCCGGGATATTTGCTTCTCCAAGCAGCAGATCAATCCAACGTGAGCCCAGTTGGGCTTCATCTTATTTTACTAAACAGCGATGAGTGCACAGGGGGACCCAAAGATTTGCAAAACTGTTTAAAAGATACCCCATAAAGGACCTTGCGTGTTCTGGAGTTTAAGAGACGATGCTCAGTAGCTTAAAGGAGATCTCCAGGATGCACTTTCCAACAGCTGGGAATTTTCCCAGGCGATGCCGAGCGCTCCGGCAGCCCGAGGCCACGTTCTGATAGGAGGCACCCGCTGCGCCCGCAGACACCGCGGGATTTTTCAGCCGACCTTTGCGATTTGATAAGGTGCATTAGGAGCCCTCGGCTGGCTTAAAAATAGCGCAGCGAGGGGCTCTCGCCAGCCCCGCGCCCCTGGGTCCGCCGCAAGGCGCAGGAGGGTCAATGTCACTCCTCGTGCATGGAGGGAACGTCTCCATCTGTCTCACAGGGAAAAAGCTTCGGGTCATGGAGGTGCTCAGGGAATGAGCCCGTGAACGCGGTCCGGAGAAGGCTAAAAGCCAACCTAAGAGGCCCATGCACAGACCACCCGGAGCTCCCGCGCCGGGGGCTGCAGCGCGTCCCCATCGCCGCCTCCCGACGGCTGCGCCGAGCGGGTGCTCGGAAGCTGATAAGAAAATCCGGCTTTTAATGCATCCATCACCGCCCTCTGATTTCAAGAGCCAAAAAAAATGTACAACGCAAAATGTCAATAATTTTGCAGACTTAGAAGCAAGTTAATGCTCCTCCATCACCCACGGGCCTAGAAAGCAGCTGCAGGCTCCGGAAAATGCCCAGGGAAACCTGGGTGCTGCCTGGAGCAGGACAGCCCCGTTTGGCCGGCGGCGCATCCGGGGACTCCGGCACCTTGTGACTCCCATGGGATGCGGCACTCGGAGCGAGGAGCGCGGTGGGGGCAAAGGCCACAAAGGTGCCTGCTAGCAAGAGCCAAAAGGCAACAAATCAATACCAATAAACTGCTCCGCATCGTGATTAATTAATAGCAATTAATTTCTAAAAGAAGCGGCTATTGAGCTCAATTGACAGGGAGGGCTGTCCTGGAGTGGCAGAGAGGAACCAGAGCCGAGCGCGGCCGCAGGGAGACGCGGGCAGAGCGGCTCTGTTGGGATCAGCACATGGAAACGGCATCCGGCTGCAAACACAGAGCCGGGATGGATCTGTGTGCAGAGCCCGGGAGGCCAGGGTGGATCCACACACAGCACGGGAGGCCAGGATGGATCCTCACGTGGAGCACGGGAGACCAGGATGGATCTACATGTGGAGTGTGGGAGACCAGGGTGGATCCCAATGCGGAGCACAGGAGACCGGGGTGGATCCGCATGCGGAGCGCGGGAGGCCGGCAGCCCCATGCGGGTGCAGCCACTGAAGCCCGGGAGCGGCTGAAACAAACCTGGAGGAGTGAAAAGTTGGGATGGGAAAGGAAAGAGTTTTTTTAAAACAGTAAAAACAGCCACATGGTCCTATTGTTAAACGCTGGCACCGCCCGCAGCCGGCAACTGTTTCAAGATTCTCTGTGTTCGGGTTTCTCCTTTTGCGTGGAGCCGACCTGGAAGCAGCCGCGTCCAGCCGCGTTCCGGGCAGCGTTGGCCCCGCTGCAGCGCGCGGCCGCAGAGCTGCCCTTACAGCTGGCGGCACCTGCCCCACTTGAGATCGCCTAAGATCTGGCCAAACTGGGTGACCCCCGCGGCTGGGCCGGGGCAGCGGAGCCGCCCGCTCGGCTCCCGCGAGCGGCTCGGAGCGGGCCCGGCTCCCCGCTCCGGCCTTGCGGCAGCCGCGCTTTCACAGCAATATTTCACGGCCTGCAGCGCGCGTGTTATTGCATGATTAAGGGCCCTATAGGAAACACATGTGCGGATATTATTTGCTGTACAAGCTGGATTCCGCCAGCGACCGCAGCAATATTTACGTTCGTAGCTTGCAATGAGAAGTGCGGATTTGCCGAGGTGTGAGGACACGCCGGCCGCAGCGCTGGGACGCCCGGGATTGAAGGGCCCCGTCAGCGCGCGCCTGGACCTTACGGGGACACCTCAGCTCATAAAGCTCATGCAACGTGGCCAGCACCCTCTTTTCTAAGGATTTAACTCATGCAAAAGAATTTAATAAAGTGGTATTTGCTTTTTGAGAGGCTTATGGGTGCACATGTGTGAAGGCCTGCAGAGAGACTATATTCAAAAGGGGTAAAAATGTCAGACCTGATCATGCAGAGAAGGGAGACGGGGACACGTCCGCAAAGCCAAGGCTGAGTCCTTGGCTTGGAGACCCAGGCAGAGATGATCTAAATACTTATTTTCTTGATTTCCTGCAAAGGGATGAAATACAAATCTACCTGAAATATTTGCTGGTGAGATTTATATTCCAGTATAAGCAGGATGTTCTCAAGACGAAGAACGTTGGGTCCCACCGACCTCCCTCCCCTCCTCCTGGCCTGCTACATTTGGAGCAGAAAGAGGCCCTTTTGCTTCCCTGCTTCAAAGAAGAGAAGGATGCTTCTCTTCTTATCCTGCTTGGGAAGCTGGGAACAGGCACGTCGGTAGACACAGGTAGCTGAGGACCAGGACATCTCCGGTTCCTTCAGCATCTCTTCATTTTAAGCAGATTCTCTTCATTTTTAGTCTGCTAGTGGGTGAGTGACTCTGATCCTCATTTGACTCTGCCACCCTGGGGAGAGGTTCCCCCAACTCCAGTTGCCACAGAGCTTAACTGACAGCACGTGGTCCAAGGCGACGGCGGCCAATGGGCGATGCCAACTCGCGGCTCTGCCGACGAGGCGGCCGCGCGGGCGCCGTCCCGCTGCCTCCGCGCGGGATCGCGCGGCTCCCACCGGCCCCATCGGCGTCGCTCCCGGGCCGCGCGCCGCTGCCCCCTCACACCCCCTCTCCGTTGAATTAAGCATCGCAGTGAAGGCAAAATGGCTCAATAGCGGGAACCTTAAAGCGACCGGTGCCTGCAGGTGAGGCCCGTAGGTAAGTGCAATTACCCGCTGCGTTCTCGAGGAGACCAGCAGTGCCCCTAAAACGCTGCTGCCCGTTGGGCAGCTGCAGCGCGATCGCATTTGCGCGGTAACTCCGTCGCTGGGGGTTTCCAGCTGCAGGAGCGGCGCATCCCCGACGGTTTGCGGCGTGAAAAAAACAATAAAAAAGAACGGGGAGGCTGCTCAGCCTTCTGCACTGACATCTAATGTTTCAAGTTTTTAAAAATATTGTATAAAGACTGAGATTTATTTCCTAAGATGTTTCATTAATGCTTGTGGCAGGCAGCTGGCCTGAGGTTTGACACACAATAAAATCCATGTCAAGAATATTAAAGATAGTGCAAAAGATAACTATGAATTTACATTCAAACAGGCTTTTGACAAAGCCATTGCAACAGGCTCCTAATCAGGTCTTGAGACCTAGCCTGCCCTCTCTTTAAACCCGTGATCTTGAAAAGGAGCTTTAAATTGGAAATTATTACACATTAAAACCTCGACATGGGCCAGATCGAAGCGGATCGATATCTTGCCGCGCACAATAAATCAGCCTGCTGCTCTGCGGTTACTGTTTGCTGAACATATTTAAATTTTCTTGTAACAAATTAATTCCAACATTTTCTCTTGATTGAATTAGGGCAAGTGTTGGAGCTGTCACAAGTATTTCACTGCTTCAGGGAGACAAATTGCTCGCCTGGACATGGGTAACAAGCCAAAGTGTTGAGTCCCTGATAATCTTCCCACTAATTCTCCATTACAGCAAAATGAAGCCATAAATCACCCTGACAGCTGATCGATGTAAACATTGTTTCCGCCGTGATTGCCAGCGCTCCCTGCGGACTTACTGTCCGCTCACAATTCGCCGAAATTACTCCCCGGGCAGCCGCCGAGCCGGGGCTCCCGCGCGCTCCCCGCGCGCCGGCGCCGGCACTGGGGCTGCGACCGGCTCCGGGGGCGACCGCTCCTCCTTGCAAAATAAATAAATAAATAATAAATAAATAAATTTTAAAAAGAGGCCTTGCAATGAGGCAGCGGCGGCGGAGAGGCTCCCGCTCAGAGCTCACCGGCGGCTTGGATGGAATTACTTGACCCTTTATCGAGTTCTGCTAATGTGCTGGGGAAAAAAAAAAAAAGGAATTAAACCGCCCCAGCGGCGGCGTCTTGCCACGCGCATTTAATTCTGGGGAAAAAAAGGTGCGTTAAGTAGTTGTGCGTGGGACTAATTCCCGGCAGCGCCGCGGGGAGAAGACGGGAGGCTCCGGGCAAGCCGCAGGCGGGTGGCTTTGCTGGGACGGAGCTGTGCGGAGGAAGCCAGGAAAGGCGAGCAGGTCACACCATCCACGGCGGGAAACTACCAAAAGTGCTTCTTGGGCCTCTTCCCTCAGCTCTGGGGATGCTCGTGTCCCCATTTTTGCAAAACCTGGGACTTTATCGAGACAATTTTTGGCTAAATTCATTGCAATTCAGGTTGCAAGCGGAGAGGGGGAGCAGCAGATAGGAACAGAAAAGAGAAATTGGGCCAGGAGCCCTATGGCCACGTATGAAGCCCAGTGTGCTCTAGAACGCCAACGTTGCGGCCACGTCGAAGGCCGAGCAAGGGAGAAAATTTCTTGCAAGAAATTATGAATGCGGCGAATGAGGTCTGCGCCCACCTCCGCCTTTAGCACCAGTGCTGCGCACTTAACGGAGATGCTCCTATGGGAGGCTAATTGCAGTGGTGCCACCATTAAAAGAAAAAGAAAAAAGTAGAGAACAACAACCAAGGACGGCCTTTCTCTCAACACTTGAACTTCATTTGGTTTCACTCTTCTCAAATGGGAGCACAGCAGTAAAAAGTTTTGCCCTTCTGCCATGATTGCATGTTCTCAAATGTGATTTTTATGAAAGAAGACCTGTAGTTTTTTTAGAGAAATGGCCCTAAAGAAGTGCCAGTCAAAGCCATTAAGATGTTTTCACTGATGCGCTGCATGTAAATCTGATTTACGCTGCTTTAAACAGTTAAGAAATCCCTGAAATAACTTCATTTATTATTTTATTGCCTGATTAATGGCTCGGAGCAACTGATTTGCAGCTGAAGTTTTACAGAACGTGAAATTAAAATAAAAGCCTTTTGTAACAAACGCCCCGCATTTGTTCAATTATGTGCTTAAAACTGAGACAAATATAAAAACTTCAATAAAGACATTTTCTTCCAAGAAATGACATACTGCGGGTTTTCTGTTATTGTTGGGCTCGATGTTTGTGCCTCTAAGGAGGTCAGCAATATGGAAACATAAAGGCCAATTTAATTTGTGCATCTGTGGCTGCCAAGTATTTTAATTCCGACAGCTGTGACTGAAGAGTTAATATTTTACTTGTCAAAACCCAAAAGGAGGCCAGTGAATCACTCTAATTCTCATTAAGAGGCTTCCCCCCAGTAGCACCCTAATTCAAAATAATGAAAGTAGAGACTGAGTGCGATTCTAATACCAGTTGAGACCTATCTTTTAATATTTCTCCGGTGATGGATTAGGGATCGGGGAAATTCATCTCAGATCATAGAGCCTAATTTAATAAGGGATCATTCCAGGAGTATTGCATTTTATAATAATGTCATTTAATGTGTCGTCTTCCATTTTTACTGTCCCATATGTATGCTTACATGATGGTGCCATAGGGATAAACTTTTAAAGAACCACCGCGCTTTTTGGTTCAGGCTCTCCTTGACGAGGAAGTTCAGTGGCTCTGCCAGCGGCCTGTTATAATTGTGGAGTAGTTTAAAAAAAAACACTGAAAAACAAGAGAAGGGTAAAACGAATGCCCGTTTCACGCTGTCTGAAAGCCTGGAGTGAGGGGAAATAAAGAACTTTTAAATGGAGGCTAAAAGTGGGTTTTAATATCTCGTGCCATAGCAAGAGAAATGCAGCAAACCCACTGTGTAAAACGCACGACAGTGAAATAATTTTCTCCTGCGACAATATCCACACGCAGCAAGTCTGAAGGGCTTGCTTGGTGTAGGGCCGCAGTTATTTAGGTAGATCAAATTGCTTGCCTTCTTCTGGGATTTTTTTAAGCATTATTTTCCCCCCCAAAAAAACAATTTCTCCTTCTACAAGGGCAGCAAATTATCAGCGACCTGTGCAACGGGTGGCACTTCATTAGTGTGTGTTCCTGTTCCGACTGTGTCTAACCAGGTACAGAATGGGCATTTTTGGCATTGCCTCGAACACGGAATTTGCAGTGGTGGCTACAGCAGTGCTGGAGACGTCCTCAAGGTCAGAAAACCCCAACCACATAGAAGTCAATATGTTATTATTGGCTTGAACTCGTGTAGCGGCCTCAGCGCTGCTTAATCACAGCTCCATTGCAGCTGGCCGTTAGCAGAAGTGGTGCTGTAATGAGAATTTTTGTTTCAAATGCATTCGAGTGATTAAGTCTTGCTGCTCAGATAAGAGCTCGGCGGCTCCACGGCGAGCTCGGGCTGCATCAGCTCCAACGCAGACAGACAAAATAGGAAGCAGCTGAGGAACAACCTGCTGCAAACAATAATCTAATTATGGGGGTTCTCCCAGCATAGAAATGTGCCGGTTGAAGGGGAGAATAATTAACCCAAAATGAGGTTTCTCCTAGTTTCTCTTTTCTCCAGTGTGTTTTCATAATTTGTGTTTCTTTAGTCTATCGTCTCATGCCTTTTTTTTTCACTTTTTCTGATATATCCCATTTCATTATTCTAGACTTGTCTAAAATATTCTTTTTGGGAGTATGTCTATTAATTTTCTCCTTTTCTCCTTTGCATTTTAAGTTCCCATTTGTCCTCTCACTGTTTTTACTCTCTTCTGTTTCTTCTTCCTTCCATTTTTCCCATCTTCTCCTCAGATTGATTGCTTGGTACTTTGTCACCTTTAATTTTTAGCCTTACAGGTAGTTTCTTTGCAAAACCCCTTGCCAGCTCGATGAAGCTGCACCTAGATTTTACAGGCCCAATTTTTCGGGCCGCGTTACCTTCCCCTGTATTAGCGTTTTGTTTGTCACTCCTGCTTCTTTTGATTAAATACCAAAAACTTGTCCTCGTGGTGGGAATGTCGTGCACTCACACGCTGGGGAGCTGGAACTGCTTTGGGGACTCCTGCTGCTTGCTAGGAGAAAACGATATTAAAATTATGGATAAATCGGAAAAAAAAAGTATTTATGAAGGAAAAGAGAGGAAAGGAGAGAAAAAGAAAGGAAAAAAAGGAGAGGAGAGGAGAGGAGAGGAGAGGAGAGGAGAGAGATTGGGGAGAAAAAAAAATCTAAATAGCTTTTGAGGACATTTCAGCAAAGAGTGTGGCCTGTGAGAGGATTAGAGCATCGTCAGGAAGCCCCCCGGCTGCCCAGGAATATGAGGAATGTGCCTGAAAGTTGACATTTCTTGCTCTCTTCCCAGAGGTCTGGCCCAGAAGGCCCAGAAGACCCCAAAGCAGTTGGTGCAACCACCATGGAGAGTTCAGTGATCGCGGCATTAGCTGCACTGAGTTGCCAATGCTCAGGCGGCAGCCGGGAGCAGAGCGGAACTTCCACGCGTTTCCACCCAACGGCGCCGCGCGGAAGCGCTCTGGTGTCCCGGCCGCCGGGAACAGCGGAGACAGCGGCCGCTCGTGGGTGACGGATGGATGGGTGTCAGAAAACGCAATTTCCTGCCTGCGGCTGCGGCCGGGGTGCCCGGCGGGCCGCGCTCACTGCCGCCCAGCGGCCCCGATGCCTGCGAGAAATCCCTGACGCCGCTTTGGGTCACCAGCCTGCTCCCCAGCTGCACAAATGCAGGATAACTCACGTATGTGCTGCATCGATGGTGTTTCTTTTAATTAATTTCAAATAATTATGGTCATTTAAAACTGGAGGATGGCGGTATCAAAGACACTTATTTCTATATATACTGCTTTAATTCTGGCCCCCTGCTTTCTTCTGGGCTGTGTCCTCACCCCGCACAATCCCTGCGGCAGCCAGCAGAGCCAGGAGCTGCACACATGGATATTCCCAAGCAGGGACAGCGGTGGCATTTACATGTGCTTCCCATTGGCCTGGATTTAACCTTTCAGAGACTTTTCTTTTTTGTTTCCGGAATACTTTATTTATATTTACATTAAAAAAAAAAAAGGGTGTACTTGTCTCCTTCCTAAAGTCTGTCACACACCCCACACCTAAGCAGTGCCCCAAAGAACCTGACGGGCACCGCGCGCCCGGCGGGCTCCCCTGCCCTGTGCGAGCGGCAGGGATGCGCCGGGAGCTGCTGCAGACGCCGGAGGGCCTTGGGGGCCATTCCTGGGGGCAGCTGCGCCGCTCCGTGTGCCGGGACGGCCGCAGGCTGCTGTGTCCCGGCATGGCCGTCGCTGCCGGCACGTCTACCCGCTGAGTTTTGCGCACGTAAGAGGAGCCCGTTGACATCGCGTCGCCTCATAGCTGCGGTATTAAAAAGTTTAAGATTTACGGGGAGGGGGGGAAAATGGAGTAATGAAAGAGGAGGCCACTCTCATTTGGGTGTGTGTTATCTGACAGAAGAGGCAGGGAACTCGGGCTGTGGTGACACCAAAGGGACAGCAGGCAAAATCCAAATTCCCCCTTTCAGGGGGCACAGAGGTTGAACAGCATCCCAAGAGCCCCCCACCAAAAATAAATATATAAATAAAATGAATAAAAAAGAATAAATATTGTGCATGGAATCTAGTAAGACTTGTTGCTAGGCCCCCTGTAGAAAACCCTCCGGACTGCCTTCATTCCCGCAGATGTCATGGCCTACGGAGCGCCGGGAGCGGCGCATCCGCTCTGCCCGGGGTGAGCGGCGGCCACTCGTGTTCCCAGGGACACTGCAGGGTCCTCCAGGCAAGCCGGGGCCGGGCAGCTGAGATATCTGAGGTTAACAGGAGCACCAAACCTTTCGGAAGTTTGTTGCTCACCTCGAAGGTGCAGGAGCGACGCGGACGCGGGAGCGCGCGGGCTCTGCGCCCTCAGCGCTCGCTGTGCCCCGGTACTGCTCCCCAGCAGGGCAACCGGGCTCTGGGGGAGCGAGAAAGAGATCGTTGAAGAGGGAGCGAGGTGGGAACGGCCTTAAAATTGAATGAATATCAGTATTTACAGCGGCAGGAATCAGCACTGCTACAAAGGAAAACGCACTCTTTATTCCTCAATATTCAGCTACCAGTTGCTCCTAGGACAGCTGCACTCCGAGGGACGAGTGTTTCCTGCCCGAACCCACAAGCTGAGCTGCTAAAGAAGAATATTGGGCACACCAGTTCTATACAGCACATTTAGCACCGTTTGATGGGCTTTAAAACAAACAAAAAAAAAACTGATCACACAAGACTAAATAGCTGTTCCTTTAATTTTTTCTCTCTATTTTAAGTGTTCTTTTATAGAAAGCAGGCTGAAAACATGAGCGGTGCCAACCCGAGTTGTCTCCCCTTGCATGATCCAGCCCTCTCCTTGTGCCACACGCATCTCGGTGCGAGTCCCACGCGCCAGGGTGATCTGCAGGAAGCGCCTCTTGTGCCTGCATCGGCAGCTCATAAAAATAACCGTAATTAAATATCACAAAGCCTGTATTTTGCGTGTGCGTAAGCTCAGGCATTCTAAGAAATAAAATAGAAACAGGAGAGCTCTGACCAACTTCTGTGGGCCTGTGCTTGCAAGGCATTCCCACCCAGAGAAGCCAGGAATGTGAGTATCCCTGTCCAAAAACACCCTGTTAAGCCTATTTTATTTTAATCATAGCCGAGCTGAACAACACAGCGCTCTCGCGTGTCCTCCCGTCCCCTTCCTTGCTCTGCTGCAACAAAAGTGCGTTTTGCATGCGTTTTGCTGTCCTGCGGACAGGCTGCTGCTGCCGGGTGTATCGCGGGGCTCGGCGCGCCCTGCGTGCTGCAGCACCGGGGCCTGCCCAGGCCAAGTCCGCGTGCGGGGGTAGCGCGCGACAAGCGCGCCTGGGCCTCGCAGCAGCTAATTGCGCCCTCGGTCATTAACTGCCTCGCTCGGGCAGCACCGTGGCTTGCACTGGCTGGAGCACCAGTCACAACTTGGCTGGAAAGCGGCGCTGTCCGGGCACGGGGGAGCCCCGCGGTGCCCTCGTTTCCCCCGCCGGGCTGCGGCGGCTCCGCGGGCGGCGGGGGGCGCTCCCGGCCCGGCGGAGTCACTGCGGGAAGGGGGGACATCGGGACACGCTTCCCGCCCTCGCTTTTCATTGCCCGCGGGAAGGAGCACAAGCTGGAAGGAGGCGAACGCTGCCGCGCTTCCCGCCGCCTGCTCTCTTAAAATTTATAATTGCAATAAATTAAATTAATAAGGCGAATTAAAGCGTCGCGTTAAGTTTTATGAAGCCGCAACCCCAGGAAACTCATATAAAGCGGCAGCTAAATGTGCGCGGGGCGGGGGGCGGCCCCTCGTCGTTGCCGCAGGTTCTGCGCAAGAAACGCGTTGAGTGGCGCGGACGGGTTTAAACGCGGAAGGGAAGAGAAGGGCGGAAAATCCGCGACAATTCAATAGCGGCGGGAGCCGCCGCAGCGTCGCCTGCAGCGGGGACATCGCGACGGGCCTCGAACGCAGCGCTTGGCCCTTAGATTAACTCTCGTTTCGTCCGGAAGGGATTGACAAAAGTGAAGCAAACCTGAGTGAAACAAAATATATTGTACTGGCAACAAATGTAATGAAATAACAGCATCTTTTTTTTTCTTCTTTTTTTTT